>VUYV01000379.1:321744-668346 GCA_008711295.1 Anarhynchus alexandrinus | reverse complement strand
ATACTTAATTTCTGAGCTCTCATAGCATTCTCTAACATACACGGCCACTCCGCTACCTCTCCTTTCCTGTCTAACCCTCCTGAAGAGTTTGTAGCCTTCAGTTGTGGCACTCCAGTCATGTGAGGCATCCCACCACGTTTCTGTAATAGCCACTATGTCATAGTTTTCCTGGTGCATCATGGCTTCAAGCTCCCCCTGTTTGTTGTTCATACTGTGTGCATTGGTATAGATGCACTTCAGGCGAGCTAATGGTTTCAGTATCTTTTTGTGAGTGTGGGCCTCATTTCCTACCAGGCCCCTCTCAGGTGTTTCCATAATTTCTAGGTGTCTATCACTTCTCTGAAATGAATTGGTAGAGTAAGAGTCCATGCTAGTCCACCATCCCTCAAGCCCTGGCATGTTTCCCTTGAGTTTAGTCCAAACAGGCCCAGTTATCCCCCCCTCCCCCCTCATATCTAGTTTAAAGCCCTGTCAACGAGCCCTGCTAATTCCTGTCCCAAAATTCTTTTCCCCCTCTGGGACAGGCGCATCCCACCTGCCACCAGCAGGCCAGGTGTCTCATATGGCAACCTATGATTAAAAAACCCAAAGCCCTGTCGGTAACACCAGTCCCGAAGCCAGGAATTGACCTGGTGTCTCTTCCTATTAATTTCCTCACTCATGATAGCCACTGATGAGATAGAGGAGAATACTACTTGTGTTCCCGATCCCTTAAGCACCCTTCCCAAGGCTTTAAAATCTCTTTTGATTGATTTTGGGCTCCTTCTTCCCACATCATCACTGCCCACCTGAAATACTAAAAGGGGGTAATAATCAGAGGGGTCGACTAGAGTAGGAACTTTGTCCAACACATCCCTGACCCGTGCCCCAGGGAGGCAGCAGACTTCCCTGTGAAGCGGGTCAGGACGGCATATTGGTCCCTCTGCCCCCTTCAATAGAGAGTCACCCACAGCAATGACCCTTCTGCTTTTCCTTTTGGAACTAGTTGTGATGCCAGGTCTATGGCGACTTGGTCTTTCTGGCACTACCTGCCTAGATGTACCATTCTCCTTTCCAACAGCCAGTTCCTCCTGCAAGATTCCGTACCGGTTCTGCAGAGGTAACTGGGGAGGTGGGGGGGGCAGGGAGGGGATTTGCCTGCTTTGCCTAGCCAGGACCTGTTTCCATTCCCCCTCTTCTCTGAGATCCCCCTCTCCTTTGAGATCCCCTTCTACTGCTGGTTGAGAAGTGAGGAGAGGGTCCTCTGGTGTATGTCAGGCCTCAACATGTTCCCTTACTCTCAGGGAGCAGGCCCACCAGTCAATCTCCCTCTCACACTCCCTGATAGTCCTCAACCTCTCCACTTCCTCCTTCAGCTCAACCACCAGGCTGAGGAGATCGTTCACCTGTTCACATCTGACACAGGTGTTGTCCCCACTACCCTCCATGGCAAGGGCCAGGCCCCAGCACTCCCTGCAGCCAGAGGCCTGGACACCCACGTGTTTGTGTGAGGCCTCCGTCTGGGTGCCCACAGCTTTCTTAACAGTAGCCTTGGACCTGGTTCTAACCATGGTTGGATGTCTGCAAGCAAGAGACAGTGGAAGGATCAGTCGGAATGAGCGTGCTAGTTGTCTGACTAATAAAAGGAATTGAACTTACCTTGTGCAATAGCAGAGGCTCAGGACGCTGCCATACAAGTTACAGCCATGTGAGGCAGCGACCACGACACACACCCAAGCACTGGTCACTGCTCCGTGGGCAGAGGATAGCCTCAGCCCTCCCTGGGGCTCCTTATAAGATGGCGGTGTGAGGAACTGCCGGAGGAGCTGGCTCCGCCCAGGCTTAGTCAGCAGCCCGCCCACCAGCTGTCAGCCCCCAGCACGAGGAGGAGGCTTTGCCCGGCGTCAAAAAAGCCCCCAAAAGAGCTTTCTGTCGGCCTTTTTAGCTACAGACCCCTTCTCCCAGCGCAGTCTTACCTGCCCTGGAGCCGGTCTCCGTCGCAAAGTCGGAGGAATCCTTTAGGAAAAGATAAATCCCCAAGTCTGCTTTCACCCCCGTGCCATGCACTACAAAGCAGGCACTTATTATTGATCAAATTCAACCACATGAAAGAGATCTACGTCCTAAGCCCCATTTAACATCGGTTTTGAGGGCTATGGTTCCCTCGAACCACTTGTGTTGATCCCCTCCTGTGCAGACCTTGCTTTATGGGGTTGAGAAAAAGCCAAATGTCAGTTGATGGAAGTCAGTGATGCTGGTGGAATAATATCTGTTTATATCAGTTGAAAAGCTGTGTCTCAGGATTCTGACCTTTTACAATAGAAAGTTGATCCTTAAAATACTGCAGGTCTGCATTAGAAAGAATATTTTAAGGAGCTGTTTGGCTCTTAATGGATTTTGCATTTGCTGTTTCCGTACTCTCTACTCTAAATACGGGTTCCTGGAAAAAGCATAATATTTCTTATATGAATAAATGTCCAATAATTGGAACTACCAGTAATTCTATGCTTTCAGGAAACAGAAATGATCTGCCTCAAGCCAGTTTCCCATTTCATGTCATCTCCATCATTACACCTCCTCTGGCTCCTGTGTCATGAACCACAGCCTTGACTGCATAGGGTAGAGTCTATCATAGCTTGCCAAAAACCGAGAGTGTTTTCTGTTAACAATGAAACAACATATACATTGTTTTGCTTGATGCTTTCAGGGAAAGACTTTGTTTTGAACTAGATAAGATTCTCCCTTTTTCCTCTCATTTTCCCCCCTGTAGGAAAATGGGAGAGTAGCAAGGATTCACATTTTTGCATTTTACAAAAGCAATCTTTTGACGAGGTGTAGATGTCCTTTCCCTCCAATAAAAGCAAAATAAATATTTTTAGGCAGATGGAAAAATTCTCTAAAAAGCTGTGTTAGTTATGACAATCTCAATCTTAGCCAAAATATTTTGAAATATTTTCAGAAAGTTTGCTCAACTGATATCAAACTTGATGAATCCCATTGATTTGCATGTGGAGACAGCCTTTATTATGCCTGCTTCCTCTTTCAATTTGAAATGTAAAAACATTTTTTTTCTTGCAGTTCAGTTTGCTATTTTTGTACATTTAACATACATTTCAGTATCTTCTCACTCTTCTCTCTGACTTTCCAGGAATAAGACTGATTCTAAACCAATTGTTGCAGAAGTTTAAGTATTTTTAATTACAGAACAATGTAAGTGGAATATTTGAGAGGAGAGTGTAATAACTCCTTCCTGCTGCCTTGGTTTGTAAATGGTCATTTTTAAAGTAGGTTATTAATATTTTATGCCTTTTTCTACTAAACCAATTTCTCAACTATTTTAAATGTTTTGAAGCTAGAATTTGAAATGCAGTGACAGGAATTGCCATAGTTTTATCTCCTTTGTAAAAGAAGGTCCAAATCCTTTGGGTTTCCTAATTAAGAAAAGCTGTTGGAATGGTAAATTTCTCATTAACAACAAATACAGTACATTAAGGCCAAGCCTTCAATATTCCACAAGGAAAGTTTGATGACATGTGTTGTAGTTAAGTCAGCTACCCAATAACATTGTTTAAAGCCTTGGAATCCAATTATAGTCTTTGCTGGGTGTAATTAATGACACTTTGGGGTTTTTTTGTGTTGTTTTTGGTNAAGGCTGTAAGAGAGTCAAAGGCAAGATTCATCTCATACATGGCCAGATAGCAGACTAACTAAAGCGGAAAACTGTCCTGCTTCTGGCTTTCCTTCCCCACTGTTGTAAGAAGAGGAAGAGCAAGTCAGACTGTACAGCAATTTTTGGAACACTGTTCCTTGTTACCAAAACCCAGGTTATCAGGAGACACTAGTGTGCATCACACCTCCTGAGGGATGGCCACAGACTCAGTTTGGTAGCAAAGCTTCAGACAAAGTAATCATCAGCAGGGCAGGACGCTAACTCAAGGTGTTAAACACCTTGTGATCACTTTTGCAAAGCAATCACAACCAGCAACACATTGCACTTGGCTTGGATTTAAAGTACTCCTGTGTCTTGTGATGGACTTCCATCCTGACCATAACCCACCCCTCTTACACAAGCCCGGGGGACTGTCCTGCGCTTAACAGACTCAACTCCAAACTGGACATTTTGTATTACTCTTCTGACCACAATAGTACAGAAACTTGAATAAGCAGTTCTTCTGCTGGTCACAGTTTGTGTGTGACCTTCACTGCCCGACACTTCAGCAGAGGCTGCGCTTGCTGTACGTGCACAGCAGTGTTCCTGTAAGTTCTGGGGGAGAAGCTCCTTCACAAGGGCTCCCTCAGTGAGCTCCGCACAGGATCAGCATGAGGGTTTACATTTTTGATGGCATTTACACACAAATGGATATATTTTAGATTTGTAGAGATGTATGAAAAATGACATGGAGTTTTGTAGTTCGTTCCCTACTAATACAGGCAGCTGTCAGGAGAACTGGAGATAATATGCAAAGTAAAAAGCTGTTTGGAATATAATCTCGTGTCACCTATTAGGACGTCTTTTGCTCAGTGTTTTCAGCCGAGACTGCTAACATCGACTAGATTTTGAAGTGAAAGACACTGTTAGGATAATCTAGACTGATCTGTTGAGTCACAGACTGTAGGCTCTGGTGCAGTATTTCGTACACCAAGCCCACATTTCTTTGCACTAAGGTATACTTGTTTAATATTCCAAGTAGTGCCTCTACAGAAAATGACCCAGCAAGAAGAACAGGAAGCTAAACATTTACTTTGCCATTTTTCTGTCGCTTATCATCACCTTATCTCACCTTTTTTGAAACTACTGATAGATTATGTTCTCAAAAATGCTCTTAAAATTGAGAATTACTATAAAATGGGCAATAGAGTTAGAGGGTAGATTAAGTGATTTTTCTGAAGGTCACAGTATTTATGAATAAACCAAAAAATGAGACGATGTTTTCCACAATCTGTCTTGACACACAGTGCTATTTCTTGGAATAAATACAAGACAGATATTTTTCTGTGCTTTAAGATCAAGCAGAATTCATATCATTCAAAATAGCTCAAGACAGTAACAATAGCCACTCAACATAGTCAAAGTCTTTTTATGAGTCACGATGACAAAACGAGTACCTTTGTGAGCAGCATGGGCAGACTCCATTCATCATAGTTAACAGGTTATCTGAATCTTCCACCCTTAATATACAGGCTAGCTCATTTTTAGTAGGAAACCATACATTAATCTTCATTCATTCAGGCAGTGTATATTTTAATAACTTTTAAAGGGAAATCTGACAATAAGAGTCCCAGCTACACATAGATCTATATCCATATACAATAACCGATTAGAAATTAGTCTTAATTCTGACAATTGAACAAACTTTTTTTTGCATGATTTCTGGATGACCACCTTTTCCTGATTTACAAACTCTGTTGAGAGATAGGGATCGTAAAAAAATATATATATACAGTAGCTAAAAATAATTTGATCTTTACAGTGGTGAAACACCGTATAGCATAATTGCAGTAATAGAACCTTAATGTCATAAAAATTACAATTACGCAAACAAGTAAATATGATTTAGTGTAGGGTCAGGGCTTTTAAAATTCACCCGTTCCAAACATGCATTTTTCTTTCAACAAAACAGTGTGTTGTGATGGCAAATAGTACCAGTGATGTTTTTTATCCATCTAGAAAGCTGTAGCTGTAGGTTTGAAAATAAACCAACTGGTCAGCCACTGTCACTTCCACAAGCTTTTCAAATGCCTTCCTGTTTCTAAAATTTTAGCAAACTTCCTAAAAGTTTTATTAAACCTTAAGTATTTTCAGTCTCCCTTTGAGACTGCCTTCTCTAATGTAATTGCATCTTTTGATATAAATGGCAGTTTCACATTTTAAAATATGATTTTATTCACTCTGTATTGTGAGGTGATATGACACAATAGGTATAGAAATCCTAAAAGACAGATTTAATAGATCTAGGATCTCTTATCACATCCCTTTTCAGTTCTTATTTGACAAATGGCTTTCAGATGAGCTCTCCTGAGGAGATAAGCCAGAATCTTTTTATCAGTTCCATTGCCCTTTTCATAAAGGTTCTTTTAGCTAATTTTCTTTACTATGTGCCTTTTTTCCTCTCAACAGTTTATTAAGCCTTTGCTTTACATTAATAAGCATGCTGTATCACTTCAGATTTCAGGTAGTCTGAAGAGCTTCCATTTTTTCCTTTTTTTAATTTTAAGAAAAGTCATTATTTCCAAATATTTTTTATTAACTTATTAGGTATATCAAGCAACATTTTTCAAATTATCCCATTGGCCGTATTACATAAGGCACAATTATTGGCATCCACTACATCCCATTCTGTATCACCAACATATTTTTAGTGACTATTTTCATCTTTTCAATGAGGGAAACACATCATGTGCTTTCTCACACAGTCTCCAGGACATCTCAGCGAAGGCCATGAAGTGTTACTGTTAATGTTAACTTCATGCACCTCTCAGGGTTTTATTTTAACTCGGTTTCAGCTTCTATGTAATGCACTGTTTCTCACATATCTGCTTATCACATTTCATTTGAGAAGCCCTATTAATGCTTTTTCTCCTGCTATATATGTTTATTTGGTGCAGGTGCCCAGGTGCTGGCAGGGGTCTGCAGACATCTCTGTGAGGCGAGGTTGGGCTTGCCTGAGCCGGACATGGTTGGCTCCAATGGCTCCACCACAGGGCACGGCTGAGCCCAGATCTATTTTAAATGGCAATGAAATTAATTCCCCAAGTAAAGTCTCTTTTGCCCATCACAGTAATTGGTACATGATGTCCCTGCCTTTGTCTCAACCCACGAGCCTTTTTTTCTCCCCCACTCCATTGAGGAGGGTGAGTGAGTCTACTGTCGCTTTGTCAGAGGTGGCAGCAGCAGACCTGGGAGAGATGGTTAAAAGCGGCTCTAACGCACAGCATGCGTTAGGGAAATTGCTTTCCCCGTCGTGCAAAGTTTATTCCCAACACGGAAGCCGGTGGAGCCCCTGGGCGATGAGTCTGTTCTTCTGCTGTCGTGAAGCCCCATGGGATATCTGTTTTTCTTAGAAAGGCTGTTTTGAACAACCACAAAAGAGTCCCTTCGCCCTCTCCTTTCTCAACCCTCCATAGGATGCAGGCTTGGCAGCCTATGCTCTATATTTAGTGCCTGGCTCTAGGGAGATAGCTAAAATCCCCATCCACCCCCACCACAGGCGTACTTGCTATATGCAGTAAAAGATCATTGCCAAAACACTGCCCATTCCCCTTTGAAGACAGCAGTTTCTTACCCTGCAGATACGTGTATATCTTTGTTTTCCAGGAGAAAAAAGTCTCTCTCTCTCTCTCACACACACACAAAATCACTTTCATTGGTATGTAGAGAAAGATATATCTATAAAAAGGGTGGTCATTTCTGTTTCTTCTTAAGAAAAGCAATTGCCTTCAGTTTTTAGGTCAGTTAAAGGAAGAAAAAAAGATATATCTGTTTCTGTTTAGCAGTAATGTTTGGAAGCAACTTTGTAAGCTTATTAATTAAACAGAGTTGATGTGGCTGAAGGAAGTAAGTTGGGGTAGTCGAAGAAAATGTGAACAGCATCCTTTCAAAGGTTTACCTAAATATTACAAAATTGGAGGCATCGCTCTGTTTATTCCTGAAGGGAAAAAAAAGAAAATTCATACCTCCATCCAAACAGTTCTTCACTCTTTCTACAGAATTTTATTTCATTAGTTTTGACTGTATATACAAAACAAAGGAAAAAAGACAAGAACTAATTAAAATAAATTGAACTATTTGATCAAGAACCAAGAAACAAACACCCAAAGGGGCACCTGAACTGTCTATTAAAGAAGAACTATTCATAATATAACTGTCCAGGTTCTTCCATCTACCATATGTTTAAAAAAAAAAATCCCAAACACAAAAAGGAAGAAAAAAACCTCGTTTCTTACCACATATCCACAGAACCCCTGGCTTTTTTCCCCTTTTCTTGGTAAATACATATGTAATGAATTTTAATATTAGTCTATTAAAATACGTAGCTTATGTGATTTTAATGAAGATCTGGAAATTATTCCTATTGCCCTCCTACCCCCACAAATTTCAGGCACTGCATAATTATACATTTAAACATAATCATTAGACTAACTTCCTTCATTGTTCTCTGCCTATGTACAATTTTAAACAAACCTGAAAAAAACCCCAACTTTCTCAACAGGTCTGAGCTTTTAAGTGTTCTTTTTCTAACTCTGGCTGCTTTTTATAAGAATGATCTGTTGGATCTGTATGTTAATTGTTTACCCCCATTTAGATTATCCATGCAGTCCAGAAATTACATCACTTCAGAAGAGTTTTAATTTGTGTTGGTTTTGGTTGGGTTTTTTTTGTTTTTTTTTTTTTTTTTTTTATTTACTGAAAGTCTTACAAGACTTCAAAGAGCAAAGGGTATGCAGATTTCTTTCATTCTGACTTATTCAAGAGAATACGAAGCATTCTTTTCCAGGGGCATCAGAGAACTTCAGCATGATGATTGTTGTGTTCCCAGTTAAAGAGAGCTCATTAAATCATGGCTTAGAGACCAGATAATGGGGGAGTGTAAATGACTGAACTTTACAGATTTAGAGTGCCCTGTATGGAAATTCAACTTCTGCACTCTTTGCAATTTTTCTCCCCAGAATAAAGTAGATTCAGTATTAATCTGAAGGAGCTCCTGGGGCAATTTCTTTGCCAGTTTTGGTATCTTGATCAAGAATTTAGATAAAACATACCAAGGGATGTTATGACCAAAACAGTATTCTCAGGGCTATTTGTATCCTATCAAAGAATTATAATTTAAAAATGTATTTCAGCAAAGAAAGCTGCTCTTTTCAAGAGAGGCACTTAAACTACTAGTTCCACTGAGATTAAATTGCACTTTTTCATGAATAAATGCTGTCTTATATCAGGCTCACAAGCAATGATCTCAACTTCAGGCCAATTACCCATGTGAGCAACCTTGTACCAGTCTGAGTAATTGGGTCAAAATCTGGCTTCACATTTGTGAGCACTCATGGATTATGAATTTCAAGTACACGGAAGGTGTTAAAACCTAATCCAGGAAAAGCATTCAGGTGCATGAGCGCTCTGTTCAGCTGCATCTTCTTTGCCAAATTAGGGTCATACCTTCTGGTCTTGAGGGGCACTAAATACCCTTTTGCAGGTTCTGATCATTAAGTATATAGGCGTTCCTAAAGACATGTCTGAAATGCCAACTATGCTGGGAGACAATTACATTGTCATTCCTAGCAGTGCACCGTGCAAGGTAGTGTGGCAGGACTCAGGGAAGAGCCAGCCTTGTTTTGCCCATAGCTTTAGCCTCACAGGTAGTTCGTTAATCAGGTACTTATCCAGGTACTACATCTCCCTACCTGTTTTGCTGGGGGTTTTTTTAATTATGAAAAGTATTATTTCTCGCAGTAATAATGCACTGATAGAACTTAGTACAAACCACTTATTTCAGAAGAGCTTCAAGCTAACACTCCATTCGGTAACACTACAAACATGAGATATGAAGCAAGTAAACTATGCCTACATTTTCTTACCAGTAGGTTACACTGATGGTAGAAAGCGATTAATACCATTTGAAAAAAAAAAATCATTGAATCTACCCATAAATATTCCTGTCAGAGTTCTCATTTATATTCATCCCCTTCTATTCCAGCAGTGAAACGACATCTTACAGTAAGCAGTTCCCCATCACTAGCTTGCTTTCTGTCAAGTAGTTTGTAGTTAGCAAATGATCTCATAAGGCGATGCACACCATATAGAAGCCTGTGGGTCAGCAATACATTCCAGCAGTTGATCCGGCCCCAGGGAAACATTTTTTCATGGCAGAGGAGAGCTTTACTTGCAGGTCCTGTCACCCACCACGTCAAAAATTTCAGAGGCACTAAACCCAAAACCGTACTTGAATTTTAAAAATTCGAATAACCTACAAGAATGTGATGCACAAGTGAAAGACTCCTCTAGACAACAGAAAGCAAAAGAAAGGTGACTGAACTGAAAGCCCAAGTCAGTGAGGAGAATTTGCAGAAGAGCTTGCTGAGTATAATTTCATAAACAGAACAAAGAAAGCCAGTCATTCCGAAAGCTTTCAGCATATATCAAAACAGCATTTGTAATTAGCCTACAGTCACACCTACTCTGACATCTGGATTCATTAGGACTTCATCAGGACTCGTTTCTGGTTTAGGGCAGATTTCAGTGGAATGTGACACGTACATAAGTTGTCCTTGGAATGCAGAACTCAAGTGCTGGGTTACATGTAATATCAGCTGCACAAAAATGTAGCGTTTATTAAAGAACCTGCATGAGAAGCTTTATGGATATGAAAAAAAATAAGCAAGCACTAATACTGATTCAAGATGTCCTTATTTTGGACAAAGAAGTCAATTGCTCAATCCTTAAAGCACTCCTGGATTTTTATTTAGCATCATGAAAATGTTGGTGTTAAGAGAGAGCAAAATAGATAGCTGATGTGGCTGCAGTAATATGTTCAGTCTGTGCCCTGAACTCTGAGACTTTTAGATTCTTACCTCCCAATTCTTCTCCACAACAGAAAGCTCATTTATTTATTTCTAAGAAAACCCAGGTTCTCAGCAAGCTGATATTTTAATAATGATATTACATGTCATGACCCTCACAGTTTATATGTGAGAGTTGGCAACTCTGCAAACTGTAGAACTGCATGGGGCTGCACTTAAGCATGTACATACTCATTGAATATTTAGGCTGTAGTTTTCTCCTATTGACACAGTTTTCAAGCATCATGCTGTAGAGGAAAGGTTCTACACATGCAGACTTTCATTAGAATTCAGATATGCTGTAGGTGGCACTTGATTTGCTTGAAAAACACCAGAAATATCACATTTCTGGTCGTCTTGTCAAGAATTCTGTGCTTATGTCAAAAGCAGATCTTTTTAAGGTTACCGTTTAGAGAAGGAACATCAACAGTAGTCAGAGCAATGTTCAATATCCTCACATTCTTCATTTTTTTATTTTCCTTAGGAAGAAGAATGAATTCTGTCTTACTTCTCTGCACAATAATTATACTTCACAATAGTTTATTGTTGTCTATGTGTAAAATTGTATAAGTCTATACCAAACAATAAAATATATGTAAACATTTCAAGATCAAAACGGTAAGCTGTCCCTTACTGTGGAGTTATCATCACTGTTTTTATGTCTCTTGTCACAGATTTCTGAACTGACAGTTGTCAGAAGCTTTTAAACTCTCCACATTCCTACACTGACACCATATTCCTCAAGTGAAAATCTTATATCCAATTGTGGCACAAACTCTACGAAGAAAAAATATTTACCATTTATACTAAATATGATTATTATGAGTCACGATGTAGAACACATTTATCCTAGCACCTCCCGGATGGCACGGCATTCTACCCCACACAATACTGCATCTCTCATCCCAAAGATCTGACCTTTTAAAAAGCAAGTCCCTTGTCATCATTTTCTGTAGAAGAGATGGGTTTTTATAAGGCAGCTTAAGGCCTTTCTGAACCTTCACTGCCAAGTGTAACTTAAAAAAATAAATTATTCCTTACAGATCTCCTCAAGGAGTTTATGCTTCTCCTGGGCTTCCGATGACTGTGTCATTTAAAATGAAAAATGAGGTGAGGCCCAGCATAGCTTTTTTGCCAAGAGAAAAAGCAAGCTCCAGTCTTTCAGTGCTACTGTTTGCGACAAGAATGGCACAAGGTTATCGAGGAGTAAATTTTTAAAGGACTAGATCTTGAAACAAATCCACAAGCTGAGAACAGGCTGAAGAAGTTTATGCAGCCAGATCCCTTGTGTGTTTTGTTCATCCTTAACAGTAAACGTTTTCTCCAGGGATGCTCAATGGAAATCCATGAGAACCAGCAGGTAGAGTGGAGAAGGAGGAGTGGCAAGTCCAATGCCAGGGGATCTAAACCACCTGCACTTCTTGGTGATGGCCAAGAAGCATAAGAAGTAACGTCTGAGGAGATTAAGCCCAGTTCCTCCCCTTGTTAGAGCTGCTCGTGAAACTGCATGGATTTCCAGCAGGCAGACTGCAGCTGCAGGGCTGCAGACGAATGAGGTTGCAGACAAATGGTCAGTGCTGGTCGCTTTGCACATCGGCATCGAGTCTGGCACTTCTCACTGAAAAGGTTGTTGGGATGTTTTCTGACAGACCAACACAGGCATCCTCATTAAGAATAACTGAATCACCTCAGCCAAGATATTTCCTCATACAAGGTAAATGTGGCCTTGATAGAGTTTGGCAAAGAGCTAATAAGCAGGGTCTTATGTATTCATGCAGCCTCAGTTCAATCCCTACAACCACATGTACGCACATATACATACAAAACCACACGTGGGTGCACGTGCGTTCAGTGTATTTTCCAAGATCTCCACTGTATTTTCCAAGACACTGTATTTTCCAGTTGTTGATGAGTCACAAAGATATCATTTGTTGTTTCCTAGCAGATATTTAAAACCCACTGAAGAGGAAAAGAAACCCTAAGAAATCAGAATGAAAAACTCTTGTTACAGACTTTACTTGGTTGTGAACAAGGTTTAAGATTTAAATGAAACATATTTCATGCCCTGGAAGATCATTCTGGAGATGAATCCCTCTGAATCTGTGTTGTTGAAGCAGAAGGTTGTTTTCCCTCCAGGAATTATGAATTGCTTTGTCTGTTCAAGTCTAATTGAGCCAAATGGTAGAGTTATGCCCCCCAAGTGAAATTATTCCCACTATACAAAGTTGTAATTAGTCACAAATTTGTTCTTTTTATGACACCCAAGCACTGACATTAGTATTTGGCAGCAGCTAGTAAAAAACCCAACCCAAACAACTAACCTCACTATTAAGATACTATTTTAAAACTAAAACTAAACTAAAGGTTAAATTATTTTGCTACTGCACTCTACTGTGTAAACATATAAAATTATAGAGGATTTAAGTACATGAAAACTAGGCACTTGGTACAGAAAATTTTTATTAACTATAAAGACAATGCCTCAGCACTAAAGTTTACCCTAATTTTCTTATTTTGGCTTTTTTTTTTTTTTAATAAAATTTTGTCAGTAGGCTTTTGGGTTTTGCTCATTGTACTAGTGCTGAAAGAAAGTAGGCAGAAGAATATAGTGCATACTTCCACAAAAAGAACAATCAAATTTAAGGGCTAGATTGCAAATTTAAGCACCTAAAATCAGGAAATACAAATGTGCACACTGCCTCTGCAATCCTAAGACAGCCACTGGGATCCATATGCGTGTTTCCACCAGTCTTTAACTGGAAATTTAGAGGATGTGTGCTAGAAATGATGGACAAAACAAGACTCTGCCCTGAATAGGGCTGCTGCCCACAGAATTCCTGGGAGCACATTGGCCCGGACATTGCATGCTTACCCTTGCTTTATTTGTAATTTTCATGGGTGCATTTAATCCACAGCGCAGCTGGCTGCAGTATTAAGAGGTTGCCAGACCAAAAGCCAGGCCAATATTTTTCCACCTATAAGCTTCTCAAAGCCTCAGTCCTATCCATTTCAGTAGCCATTGAGCAAACATGCACTGAACACTCGTGCCAAAAATGGGTTTGATAACAGCTTGTATTTCCATGCTTCGGCTCCAAGGGCACTGCCGTATCCCTCACACCAGGGACGTGGCAGAGGCAGGAAGGTGCCTGCAAGGGAGACCCAGTTTGCCATGCCATCCCCCAGCCAGGCACCTCCATTGGCTGACCTCAACATCCTGCACTTTTGGGAAGCAAGAATTCAGTCTGGCAGCATATTTCCAATTTCTGGCTCTCGTGCTTTATCACGTCAGGATTTCTCATCTGAGCTGGACATCAGATGAGAAGGTGCCGCCTCAGTCCTTGAATCCAACTCCACCCAATTAATGTGGGAACCATGTAATTTAATCCCCTTCGATATGTTATAAACCCCACATTTTATAGATGACTGTATTTCTTTCTCATCATTCTCTGCTCCTGTTTTGTGAGAAGGAACTTACCCAGGGTAAATGTAACAGGATATGGCAATGAGTGTGTCATGCAGTCAGAAGAAACTGGGTGATGTGTGGCAGACTGTATTGATATAAAGGACAACAGTAGAAGAGGAGAATGATAAAGCAGTCACATACCATCCTCCTGGACTACCTACTGCACTCTTCTTCTTTTTTGGTGGTTGCTCAGTGTCCTAGGACCATACATTTCTAATTTAACTAAGGCAAAACAGGTTGCCCAGAGAGGTTGTAGATGCCCCATCCCAGAAACATTCAAGGACAGGTTGGATGGGGCTCTGATCAACCCAATCAAGTTGAAGATGTCCCTGCTTATTGCAGGGGGGATGGACTAGATGACCTTTAATGGTTGCTTCCAACCCAAACCATTCTATGATTCTATGAAAAGGCGGCAATTGAATATATTTTTAGATTTGAAGAACTTGTACATTTTCAACAAACACAGAAGCAAACAATTGATCAGTATTTAGATTACATCAAGGCCAGGCAGCAACACTTACAATATTACAGATATAATCTAAAGTGGAAGAAAATAAAGGCTTTTCACAAGAGTGCTGTAGCCTTGCTAACAATTATATAGATATGTTTGTCAAACAAAATCTCTAGTGACAGACCTCACAGAATTTTATGAAAGTATATGCTTAAAGCTTTTCATGGTTCCCCTTACTAGATTTTTAAGGAGTTCCAAAGAAAAAATAATGCAGTGGAGAACACCTTTCATATAAATAATAAGCGTGAATCTTAAAAAAAATAATTTAAATTCCTTTTTAGTAGAATCTTCCTGAAAAATAGACCTTTCCACTTTGGCCATTTGTACACAAATATCTGTGCATAAGACTTAGCTGAAAAGAAATTGCATGGAAAAGGACAAAATTGGGATATCAGGTTTTTAGTTCAATATGTAAACATCAAAATAATTTGGTTTACCATTTCCAGAAATGTTCCCCCATTTCATCTGGAGACAAAACAGAATGCAGCCTTATTTTATAAAGCGGTAAACTTTATAGTGGTGATAATTTTTCCCAGGACAACTCAAAATAATCATCTAGATTAGCTAAGCTAAAATTTTATGATAACCTCCTGAAATAAACTTGACTATCAAATAGCAGTAGCTTGAATTTATAAGGGCTCTTTTTTCCATTTACTTCACAGTATCAATTGACTGAAAAGAGACCTTCCTGGTTTTCTAGCCTCAGCTGCTTCAGGCCACTCCACCTGTTTCACAAATATCACACAGTTTTTAAAGATCCACATGCCTCCTATTCACGTGAGGCTTTTACCAAGACATTTCTCTGAAAACTTGTAGGCTATTTAAGGTTAGTGTTTAAGACTAAATATGACATTAAACTTTGCCGTTAGAGATTATAGAAAGTCTATTTCCTTAATAATGCACACCTGAAAATGGGACACACATTGCACAAAACTAGCCAAAAGGAGCAACGAAACTTGGAGATAAAAATATTCTGCATTAGCCATGTTAGATGCACTGGGAATCCTAGGTGACAAAGAAGCACAAATAAAATAAGATTGGTTAAAATGCTTGAGTTGAAGAGAAAGGTGCATAAGCAAGCTCAGACTGCAACTGACTACAGACTCAGAAAATGCTGTATGGAAGAATCAAGACAGCGGAAGACTTTGCTTGGCTAAGGGCACTAGAAGAAAAAACAGATAAAATTATACTTTTCTTCATTAAAGAGCCAAGGAACAAACATATGCCAGGTGAAAAGGAACCCCAGCTAAGGAATAGTTAGAGTGGCCCTAATGTGCAATTAAAGAAGTTGACAGAAGAATAATATATGCAAATAAATAATGCTGACAGTCTGTAATATGGCAGGAATGCACACATAAACTTGAATTCAATGGAAAGAACATCCTCAAAAAAGTAACAGAAAGGCACAGGAAGTAGTCTGTACAGCAAGAAAAGAGATGGGAGTCTTTTGCAGTCTGATAAACAATAAATGTACATCCATTTAAGCCAAGAAGGAAACAGCACCTTTGGCATGAAATTGTTGAGAACATCTCTAGTTTATTCCTTTTTGCAGCAATGGAACAACGCTTCCCTCATGTCACATAACAGCCTTGCTGTTGAGTCAATGAAAGAAATTCCTAGCTGACCCCACATTATGAAGGAAGCTAAACTATCCCCTGCTTGTCAACTCTCATGTTCAGAATACTTTCTTCCTACTGTCCTGGATAGAGCAGCAGAGCTCAAAATATGCTACCAGTGATGTAATGCTGGCTCAGCTTATCCCCCGACAAACAAGGCTGTTATGTGACATGAGGGAAGCGTTGTTCCATTGCTGCAAAAAGGAATAAACTAGAGATGTTCTCAACAAGCTGAAACTACCTCCTATATTTATTGGGGTGGGAGATGAATAAAAGGCTGATAATGTGTAAAACAAGCATTCAGGATACCATCAACACACCATCGAAGTGAGAAGAAAAAACAGAAACAAATAATTAAAATTACTCTGAAAATCTCAGCTTTATCTTCCCTTCTCTGTGCAGTGGGCACCTAATTCATGCTATCTTGTATCTGTAACCACCCCACTCTTCTCTTTTTATCTCCAGTTCCCAGTGTCTCACCCTAGACAGCTCTCTGCCCTCGTTCCCTTGTCTGGCCTTAATCACACCTGCCTCCACCACCTTCTTCTAGGTGGAGCTCACATGTCCTCTGTAGCTCAGTTGAACCTCTCCCTCCGTAGGGCTAAGGGGTAGAAAGCAGGGGAGAGGTGACATCTTAGCCCACAATTCCCAAAGCGGCTTCCACCACACTTCAGGCACAATTTGGGGGGAAAATCCATTTCAGTCACCAGGGCTCAAACCTGGACCATGCTTAGTCACACAAGAGTGAATAGTTTGGGGCAGTATGATCATAAGGGCAAACACTGTCAAGTGGGCCAGCGTGTAACGAGGGCAGATCATCTCTGGAGAAATCTGGTGCCCTGTTGAAAAAGTCTGTTAATNACAGCGCAGCTGGCTGCAGTATTAAGAGGTTGCCAGACCAAAAGCCAGGCCAATATTTTCCCACCTATAAGCTTCTCAAAGCCTCAGTCCTATCCATTTCAGTAGCCATTGAGCAAACATGCACTGAACACTCGTGCCAAAAATGGGTTCGATAACAGCTTGTATTTCCATGCTTTGGCTCCAAGGGCACTGCCGTATCCCTCACACCAGGGACGTGGCAGAGGCAGGAAGGTGCCTGCAAGGGAGACCCAGTTTGACGTGCCATCCCCCAGCCAGGCACCTCCATTGGCTGACCTCAACATCCTGCACTTTTGGGAAGCAAGAATTCAGTCTGGCAGCATATTTCCAATTTCTGGCTCTCGTGCTTTATCACGTCAGGATTTCTCATCTGAGCTGGACATCAGATGAGAAGGTGCCGCCTCAGTCCTTGAATCCAACTCCACCCAATTAATGTGGGAACCATGTAATTTAATCCCCTTCGATATGTTATAAACCCCACATTTTATAGATGACTGTATTTCTTTCTCATCATTCTCTGCTCCTGTTTTGTGAGAAGGAACTTACCCAGGGTAAATGTAACAGGATATGGCAATGAGTGTGTCATGCAGTCAGAAGGAACTGGGTGATGTGTGGCAGACTGTATTGATATAAAGGACAACAGTAGAAGAGGAGAATGATAAAGCAGTCACATACCATCCTCCTGGACTACCTACTGCACTCTTCTTCTTTTTTGGTGGTTGCTCAGTGTCCTAGGACCATACATTTCTAATTTAACTAAGGCAAAACAGGTTGCCCAGAGAGGTTGTAGATGCCCCATCCCAGAAACATTCAAGGACAGGTTGGATGGGGCTCTGATCAACCCAATCAAGTTGAAGATGTCCCTGCTTATTGCAGGGGGGATGGACTAGATGACCTTTAATGGTTGCTTCCAACCCAAACCATTCTATGATTCTATGAAAAGGCGGCAATTGAATATATTTTTAGATTTGAAGAACTTGTACATTTTCAACAAACACAGAAGCAAACAATTGATCAGTATTTAGATTACATCAAGGCCAGGCAGCAACACTTACAATATTACAGATATAATCTAAAGTGGAAGAAAATAAAGGCTTTTCACAAGAGTGCTGTAGCCTTGCTAACAATTATATAGATATGTTTGTCAAACAAAATCTCTAGTGACAGACCTCACAGAATTTTATGAAAGTATATGCTTAAAGCTTTTCATGGTTCCCCTTACTAGATTTTTAAGGAGTTCCAAAGAAAAAATAATGCAGTGGAGAACACCTTTCATATAAATAATAAGCGTGAATCTTAAAAAAAATAATTAAAATTCCTTTTTAGTAGAGTTTTCCTGAAAAATAGACCTTTCCACTTTGGCCATTTGTACACAAATATCTGTGCATAAGACTTAGCTGAAAAGAAATTGCATGGAAAAGGACAAAATTGGGATATCAGATTTTTAGTTCAATATGTAAACATCAAAATAATTTGGTTTACCATTTCCAGAAATGTTCCCCCATTTCATCTGGAGACAAAACAGAATGCAGCCTTATTTTATAAAGCGGTAAACTTTATAGTGGTGATAATTTTTCCCAGGACAACTCAAAATAATCATCTAGATTAGCTAAGCTAAAATTTTATGATAACCTCCTGAAATAAACTTGACTATCAAATAGCAGTAGCTTGAATTTATAAGGGCTCTTTTTTCCATTTACTTCACAGTATCAATTGACTGAAAAGAGACCTTCCTGGTTTTCTAGCCTCAGCTGCTTCAGGCCACTCCACCTGTTTCACAAATATCACACAGTTTTTAAAGATCCACATGCCTCCTATTCACGTGAGGCTTTTACCAAGACATTTCTCTGAAAACTTGTAGGCTATTTAAGGTTAGTGTTTAAGACTAAATATGACATTAAACTTTGCCGTTAGAGATTATAGAAAGTCTATTTCCTTAATAATGCACACCTGAAAATGGGACACACATTGCACAAAACTAGCCAAAAGGAGCAACGAAACTTGGAGATAAAAATATTCTGCATTAGCCATGTTAGATGCACTGGGAATCCTAGGTGACAAAGAAGCACAAATAAAATAAGATTGGTTAAAATGCTTGAGTTGAAGAGAAAGGTGCATAAGCAAGCTCAGACTGCAACTGACTACAGACTCAGAAAATGCTGTATGGAAGAATCAAGACAGCGGAAGACTTTGCTTGGCTAAGGGCACTAGAAGAAAAAACAGATAAAATTATACTTTTCTTCATTAAAGAGCCAAGGAACAAACATATGCCAGGTGAAAAGGAACCCCAGCTAAGGAATAGTTAGAGTGGCCCTAATGTGCAATTAAAGAAGTTGACAGAAGAATAATATATGCAAATAAATAATGCTGACAGTCTGTAATATGGCAGGAATGCACACATAAACTTGAATTCAATGGAAAGAACATCCTCAAAAAAGTAACAGAAAGGCACAGGAAGTAGTCTGTACAGCAAGAAAAGAGATGGGAGTCTTTTGCAGTCTGATAAACAATAAATGTACATCCATTTAAGCCAAGAAGGAAACAGCACCTTTGGCATGAAATTAGAAATTTACTTGCTGTTGAGTCAATGAAAGAAATTCCTAGCTGACCCCACATTATGAAGGAAGCTAAACTATCCCCTGCTTGTCAACTCTCATGTTCAGAATACTTTCTTCCTACTGTCCTGGATAGAGCAGCAGAGCTCAAAATATGCTACCAGTGATGTAATGCTGGCTCAGCTTATCCCCCGACAAACAAGGCTGTTATGTGACATGAGGGAAGCGTTGTTCCATTGCTGCAAAAAGGAATAAACTAGAGATGTTCTCAACAAGCTGAAACTACCTCCTATATTTATTGGGGTGGGAGATGAATAAAAGGCTGATAATGTGTAAAACGAGCATTCAGGATACCATCATGTGTTTCAACACACCATCGAAGTGAGAAGAAAAAACAGAAACAAATAATTAAAATTACTCTGAAAATCTCAGCTTTATCTTCCCTTCTCTGTGCAGTGGGCATCTAATTCATGCTATCTTGTATCTGTAACCACCCCACTCTTCTCTTTTTATCTCCAGTTCCCAGTGTCTCACCCTAGACAGCTCTCTGCCCTCGTTCCCTTGTCTGGCCTTAATCACACCTGCCTCCACCACCTTCTTCTAGGTGGAGCTCACATGTCCTCTGTAGCTCAGTTGAACCTCTCCCTCCGTAGGGCTAAGGGGTAGAAAGCAGGGGAGAGGTGACATCTTAGCCCACAATTCCCAAAGCGGCTTCCACCACACTTCAGGCACAATTTGGGGGGAAAATCCATTTCAGTCACCAGGGCTCAAACCTGGACCATGCTTAGTCACACAAGAGTGAATAGTTTGGGGCAGTATGATCATAAGGGCAAACACTGTCAAGTGGGCCAGCGTGTAACGAGGGCAGATCATCTCTGGAGAAATCTGGTGCCCTGTTGAATAAATCCAAAAATATGTCAAGAACCTCTGAAAGAGGCAGATCATCTCTGGAGAAATCTGGTGCCCTGTTGAAAAAGTCTGTTGATCATACCCAGAAAGCCCTCTTGACATGGCTGAAAGTAGGTTGGTTTTCATGGAAACAAAGAGAACATTTGCAGGTAATGATTCACCACCTCCAGCGTTGGCACAAAAACATGGGGTTTGGTGGGTTGAGAGAAGGAAAAAACACTGCTGATGGTTCTTAAAAATATTTTTGGATTTATTCTTTCAAGTGAGTTAAACATGGTATTTCCCCCTAATCATCACCTTATAAATAGCTGCACCATGTTGGTCTGAAGCTTTCACAAAGAATTGCTGGATACAAGCAGCCAGAGGCACATACACAGCATGGAAAACTTTAACCTGAGGAGTTTACAGTTGATAAAATCCTCAAATACTAAAAGCGAGGTTATGGGAGACAAATCAGGATGTTTTAACTGTTAGCTGAACCTAGGCTGTGCCACCCACAGCCACGCAGATTATGCAGAGGACACCCACAACATGCTCTCGCTCAGAGTCTGACTGATGCTTTCCTGTTCTCTTATTCTCTGAAACAGAATTAAAATTCAGTCAGGCTGAAAGGAGTCTTTTACTCTGTGTATGAGGGAAATAACAATAACTGAGCAATTCATAAAAACCTTCTAGCGTGTATATACACATGCATGCCTTCACTGATAAATCCAAAACGGAGGTAAACATAGAGGAGACATTAAGTTGTCTTTTCCAGTAAGGAGAGAAATCTGCGTGACAAGTTTATTGAAACATTTTGCAGAAATCCAGGATACTGTTCAACGTACGCAGCAAGTTCTTATTAAAGGCTGCATTTCACCATAAACAGCAATTTTGGATGACAATGTTGTGCATTCGTCATCAAACATTATTTTTGTTTGCAAACACCAAGAGGGATCCATCTGCCGTTATTTTTTACAATGATATAAATAAGAATATTTAAGTAGATACACATTTTGTATAAAAACAAATCAGTTTGAAGAATGTAAGCCAGAGAATAACGATACGGTAAAATAAAAATTTAAGCCAGAAAATACAGCATTTTTAAGTGACATTTAAGGCAAGCAGTAAATTATTTTCTGAATGAAGTAAATTCCAATAATAAATTTAACATACTTGTCACTTCCTAATAAAGACAGTGAAAACATTCTGTGGAAATCGCTTTGAAGCAAAATAGGAAAACACCTGCTTTTCAAACGAGGCTTTGCCAAGGAACAAAGCATCCAAACCCATAGCATTTTGATTTGAATAAACTGCCATTGTGCTGCAGAGGAGTTTTAGTTCAAATATTTCAGCACCCAACCTCTTCTATCAGGGGAAATACCTGAGGAAGCTGGCTCCCAATTGAAGAAGACATGTAAATTTCAAGGTGCAACTCCTCCAGAGCACCCTTGCAATATTTCAAGATCAGCATTATTTTCTTTCTTTGCTGAAGTTGGTGTTTTCTATGAGAAAATCTCTTCACAATTTCCCACTCTTTCTGTCACTTTCTTTGAGAAAAAAAAAAAAAGACATTTTCTGGCCTGCTATTTAGCTTGCTCTCTAATCATACCACTTGACACTAAAAGCAGCTGAGGACCTCCAAAGTCATGCTGAGATCTCTTTCCTGCAATCAGTGGAAATCAAGTATTGTTCATGGATCACTTTCTTGCAAAGATCAGTCAATAAATCATTAGTATGTACATGTTTGTAATAAGAGTTTCAGCTAAAACAGAGAAATAAGCTTCTCTTCCAGGGCTGCAAAAAAACTTATCTGACTATTCGTTTGTTTGCTGCTGAGGAGTATTGGGTACTTAACACATAATAGGCTTCACAATATAGCTGCTTAACTGTTGTCTGGGTGATGATTCAGCATTTCAAGTGATACCCTGAAAGCAAGTTGGAGACAGGAGATCTTTCCATAGCTGCTATTGTTCGAGAAAGCCACTACACAGATTCCTCAGCCTTACCCCAGATTCTCTCCCATGAACAGAATACAAAATTATAATTAAGACAAAGCACAGTATACCTGTACAAAACGGGTTCACCTACTCCCAAAAGCACAACTCGACAAAGACAAAAGTGAAAAAGGGATACTTCCAAGTCAATGAGGATGTACTCTGTGACTGTGTGCTTTAGGGCCTGCATTACAACAGCAGTTCATACTCTAAGCATGAGAGGGGTTACAAATTTGCTTGCTAGGTCAGCGTGTTTTTGCCGGTTAACTGCATCTAGCTGTTCCAGAAGAACTGTACTGCCAAAATAATCAAAAGATCTCTTGATTTAGCTTAAGGCTATGTTTCTTACTTCAGAGAAGACTGCAAAAATTTTAGACTGTAATTTTCAATACAATTAATAAAATACCAGCTTCCATACACAAAAGTAATGATCCCTGGTTGTATGTATTGTTCTGTTAGGTTCTGAGCCATGTCTGTTATCCAGCCTCTATATCATATCTTCCTCAGGTGACTGGTATTTAGACACCTAGGCAAGTTCTTACCTTACTGGAAAAGTATCCCATCGATTGAGTAAAACACTATATTATCGTGCAGCAGTATCTGTGAAGCTTGCCCTCCTCTACTATCTCTTTGCATTGTCAGAAAAGACAGAGTGTGGTTCACCCCAGATAAAAAGTTACAGCTAGAACTGAGTTTGCTATAAAGGACTCTGTTATTCCCCTACTGATAGCACAGAGCAAGAAATACACAGAATTAAGGCCCTGAGACAAGTTACTTCCCTAGTAGCAGAAGGATTGCCGTTACCTTCAAAGTCTAAACCTGCCTCTGTCTTTACACAAAATTCCATTTTTTTCTATCCTATCTTCAGAAGCATCAACTGGCATATTCTACTTTTTATTTCTAATTTTAGATGAGAGCTGGAAGGAATAAGACTTGAGCAAGTCAACTTCTCTACAGTTAATATTAAAAAAAAAAGGATATTACAGGTAGAGAAGACTTACTGTTGACCTAATTTCATCTTGTTCATTCCTTTGCCAAAGTAACATTGTTCTCCAAAATATATTCTGAAGTACTTGACTCAGTCTGATTTTAAAAGGCAGTAGTATAAGCTTTACTTGGGAGTTGGCACCAAAGACAGTAAGGCTTTTAACTGGAACTTTTCCTCAAGGTTTGATTTCTATACAATCAAGAAAGGAATCTTTTTCTTGACAGGCGAAAGATGCTGCCTTCAACTAACTGTTTTTCTTAGCACAAAAGTCACAATACCCAGTCTGGGATGGTAGATTATGAGCCACAATCAACTTCCTTTTATCTAAGGGCAAGTAAGAATCACTTCCAAAACTTACTTTCAGTTCTAGCATGGCAACATAGGCTGGAAATAGTTTTAAAAGGTCCTTTCATCCAATTTCTAGTTGTACATGGAAGAATTAGCTAGAATTTTAAGTGTTTTTCTTTTGACAACTTGTCAAAATTTGATATTCAGAATGATATTTCAAGATAGTTTTATCTTACCTAGAACAGACCAATAAGTAGCATACAACATCCTTCTTATGTGAGCCAGGTCGTTGTCCTATACAGATGGACCAGTATCCCAGGAACCTCTTTCCAAGATGTCAAAGTTTCCCAGTTTATTTCATCCAGTCAAAACTGGACTGAAATTATAATTTATTCTTTTTTGGTTCAAAGGATGCTGCCATCGTGGCACATGCTGTGCTTGCAAGAACAGCCACCATAGTGCAGTAGGTTGAGCAGTGATAAACAAAGGGGGAAGTAAAACAAAATGCAGGCACAGTCAAAATTGAAGACACACTAAAAATCCCCAAGAAGCCCTTTTTCCAAAGTTAGAGTATGCATACAGCTACATTACCATGCAAACCTTCTGCCTAAGGAATTCTGAAGTTGGCTAACATAAGGAGAGAAAAGCAGCATCTCTTTAATCTCCTCCTGCTCCGCTACCTGCTTGGTTTCTGTACTCCACTGTATTACCATGGTACCTTAAAACGAACTGCTTAGTGCTTTCTTGTTGCTTCCTACAAAGTGCTTCTGCTGTATCCAGTACCTGTATCATTCTGCATCCTGAATCGCACCACCTTTTACTTCCAAGGTTTTTCTTCTCGAATACATGTTTTCCATGTCTTTTCTAAAATAGAAACTATTGTCAATGGCACATCTCAGGGATCAAGGGAGATGAAGACTTGAAGATTAACGCTGTACTGTTCTTGACAACATAAATTCTCAAATGTAGTTCCCAGAATTTAGCATTAAAACTGCAAACCAGTAAAGGCTCAAATCTTTAATACTTTTCTATTTTTTTCCCCCAATAATCTCAATGGAAAAGCGTTTATAAGACAAAAGCCTTCCTGAAAACTGGAGGTTTTGGCTGCTAACTTTGGGATTAAAGAACTGATTAGAAGTTTTTACCACTAAAATATCCATGTCTAGTCTGTTATCCTCTAAAATCTTCCTGCTGAGGTACCAAGTATGTGTCAAAATTTGTTCCTTCCCTGTTCTTCGCAAGTTGCAAAGATAGTTAAAAATAAGTGTGGCAGGGTTTTTTTTGTACAAAATAAGTTGTTCCAGTGCAATTCTACTCAGGCAGACTAAAAGTGGCTTCATTCCTGAAAGCACTCATCTAGACTCATTAACAATTCTGTCCTTTCTGAAGTAAAAAGTTTTGGCAGCCTTCATTGATGCAGCAATTGCATCCTGTGCTAGCTAAGGACAGAGACTCTATAAGGTTTTGCTTATGGCAACCACAATGATTGAAATTGCAGCCTAGGTGTAGCCTACATCCAGTCCCCTCCCTGTTTGTCTTGCCTGTATCCTGTTTCTTGATTTGTTTGACCTTTTAGCTCATTACATGCTTGCATAATCATTCTTTATTCCTCATTTACTTGTATTTAACTTTCAGAGGATGACACAAAGATCCTGCAGCCCAGCCCTGCCACAAAGGAAAGCTGACTGCTTAAACTACACCAGATCCCACAGGAATACCTTTCTTTTTACCCTCATGCCTTGAGGTCTGCCATGGTGAAGCCTCAACAAAACATGCTAGCTCCATACCGAGGCACATCAAAAGGAGCAAGAAGTAGTACAAAGCTGCCTGAAGGGATCTTTTTCTTTTCATTGTAAGGAGCCCGAGAAGCAGAGTGGAAAGACAACAGGGAACAGGAACAGGAGAATCCTAATTGGAGTAGGTGTAGAAAAGTGAGCAGAAGGAGACAGGAGAGACTTTCAGTTGTATCTTCTGTGGGGATGGGACTGTCTTCCTTTATAACATGTTTGTACAGCACTTGCCATGGAGGTGATCAATCTTATGATCTGCAGGTGCTATTAAGTATGCAGTATACATCCCTCACTGCCAGTTCATAGGTGATGTAGTCTTGCTTCAGTGCCCCTCCAACAGCTTTGGCTCTTCAGATTGAGACGTTCTTTTTCTTCAGCATTGACAGAGTTCAAACAGAAGAAGACAAGAAAAACAAAGCCCGAAAGGGAAAAAGAAAATCGTACAAAGATCTTAAGTTGTCCGATTAGCACCAGCTGTGGTTATTGTGGCCATTTGACTGAGGTGTGGGGAGAAGGTAAGACCAACCTATTCTGTATGGTTTTGGATAAGTTATTAGCTCAGATGCTATGACTTAGATTAACAGTTTTACAAGTGAAGGCATTCTTCAGATTGAGATGAGTATGCCAACCAGTGCAATGTTTTCTGAGTGAAACCAGTCATTCTTAATGATGTGGGCTTATTTCCACTCATCTGAGCTAGCATTGATACTAACTAAACTATAAAGATAATCTCCCTATCAAAAAAGGAGAGAAAAGAAACCCCAAAACCAAAAAAAACAAGAGAAAGAGAGAAAGGCATTGACATGGCATAATGATTGGCCTGTCTTGAAAGGAAAGTTGCTTCTCAATTAGGCAGGCAGGTGTAGGTGAAAGGTAGTAGGATGTCACCAATTCCCGAGAGAGGGAAGAGGGGCCCAAAAGAGTTCAAAATATGGTAAGCTTATTTTCTTCTGCACACTTTAGAAAAAGCTTGTGGAGAGATGTCAGAGGAATCCCCCTAAACTCCAGAGAGGAGCCATTTTTGATTTCTGACTTATGGAAATTTGCTGTCCTTGTTGTAATACACTGGCTAAATTGCCTGTGAGGTATGTATTTGTTGTTCACCCAAGGATTAGAAAGTTATTCTTTCACTTAGACTTTAGTGGGTGTATTTTCTTCAGATGTTTGTTCAGTCTGATCTCCACATCCAAGGCAGGCCAAATGCTACTGATGAAGCCACTACTGAGACTATGCACATGCCTACTTGTTCTGCTCTCCCTCCATTCTCTAACATAACTTCTTTTTGCTCAACAACATAAAAAGTCAAGAAAGATTTTTCCATGTTGTATTTTTTTAGCTGAAAGATCAAAATATTAGCCGTAGCAGTGAGGAATAGCTGATCCTTATTTATAACAGAGACTTGTTTTTCTCTACGCAACGGCAAAAATCAACATTTAACTCCATTCTCTGCTCATGTTTTTATGAAATCTGTTGCCAGCAAACAGTCTAAGGAGTCTTAGAAAAGTTGCTTTTGAGATGTGGTACTAAAAATATCTGGATAATAGAAGTAAAGATATTTTCTTTTCTTTTTTTTTTCCTAGGCTATCTTGTGCAAAGCATTTGACGCTGTCCCACATGACATCCTTGTCTCTGAATTGGAGAGACATGGATTTGACCTATGGACCCACTCAGTGGATAAGGAATTGGCTGGATGGCCACGCTCAAAGCGTTGCAGTCAACGGCTCAATGTCTAAGTGGCAATCAATGATGAGTGGCATTCCTCAGGGGTCGGTACTGGGACCAATGCTGTTCAACATCTTTGTTGGTGACATGGACAGTGGGATTGAGCACACCCTCAGTAAGTTTGCTGATGACACCAAGCTGTGCGGTGCGGTCGACACACTGGAGGGAAGGGATGCCATCCAGAGGGACCTGGACAGGCTTGAGAGGTGGGCCCATGTGAACCTCAGGAAGTTCAAACACACCAAGTGCAAGGTCCTGCACGTGGGTCGGGGCAATTGCAAGCACAAATACAGGCTGGGCAGAGAATGGACTGAAACCAGCCCTGAGGAGAAGGACTTGGGGGTGTTGGTGGACAAGAAGCTCAACATGAGCCAGCAATGTGCGCTTGCAGCCCAGAAAGCCAACTGCATCCTGGTCTGCATCAAAAGAAGTGTGGCCAGCAGGTCGAGGGAGGTGATTCTGCCCCTCTGCTCTGCTCCTGTGAGACCCCACCTGGAGTACTGCATCCAGCTCTGGAGCCCCCAACAGAAGAAGGACATGGAGATACTGGAGTGAGTTCACGAAGATGATCAGAGGGCTGGAGCACCTCTGCTATGAAGACAGGCAGGGAGAGTTGGGGCTATTCAGCCTGGAGAAGAGAAGGCTCCACGGAGACCTTATTGGGGCCTTCCAGTATTTAAAGGGGGCTTATAAGAGAGATGGGGAGGGACTTTTATCAGGGAGTGTAGCAATAGAACAAGGGGTAATGGTTTTAAACTGAAAGAGGGTAGATTTAGGTGAGATATTAGGAAGAAATTCTTTACTGTCAGGGTGGTGAGAGACTGGCCCAGGTTGCCCAGAGAAGTTGTGGAGGCCCCATTCCTGCAGGTGTTCAAAGTCAGGTTGGATGTGGCTTTGAGTAACATGGTTTAGTGGAAGGTGTCCCTGCCCATGGCATGGGGGTTGAAACTAGATGATGTTTAAGGTTCCTTCCAACTCTAACCATTTTATGAGTTTACAGAAAAAGCATGGAAAGAATTGTAACCATAGTACTTATTAATTACTTGAACAGTACTTTCTTAAACACACACTTGCCAGCTAACAACTTTATACCATCAGAAAATCAACAGACATAAACGATATCAACATTTTGCCTTTTTCAACACATCACTTGCAGAGCTAAAGACAACCATGCTATATCACAAAGGACCCCTCAATCCAAGACATTAAAATCCAAGCCCACAAATACAGGGTGATAAGAGACCCTTGCAAGTCAACCACTAAACATTTAATATTGCTTTCCGGCTTCCTGGGGGGTTTAGAGCAGACACAGCTTAGGCTTTCTAAGACCTACAGTGGGTTGTATAAGTGAGGGATTTACATCCATGTCATCCATTTAAAAAACCTCTCAGGGGTATTGAGAGATGTTGTAGAATTAGGTGAAGTGTTTCAATATGGGGTTTATATGCAAAATGTTGAGAAAGACATAGTACAATGAATATGTACATAATAAAAACTACTGAAACAACAAACATGCAAGCTTGAAAAAAGTACACTTCTTCATGACAGGGAGAAAGCAGGAGACAAGGGGAGAAAACATAAGGAAGACTAATGCCCTTAGACACTCAATATAGAAAAGATATTGTCCTCATATACATTCTTATTTATCTTCCCCCTCCTGCAGTCTGTGTGTTACCTCCTTACATATGGCAGTTTCTTTCTGTCATGGAGGCAATTCATTCCTGTCCTGTCAGGTTCACTTTTTCTTTCCTAGTGCCTCAAGACACTAGTTGCTGTCAAAGCAGTAACAAAAATAACCCAAGAGATTTTCTTCTGACAGCTCCTGAAGTGTAGAATCATCACATCAGATATATATTTGGGGTCAGAAAGCCCAACTTCTGTTATACGACCTCATCCAGCCAGAGCTTTCTCTAAACCCTTGTCAAAAACATGTTTATGATCCCCAGCCAGCCAGGAGAAACATCGTTTGTTCTCTCAAGCCGAGCTAACTTATTTTCGATTATCTCCTTATTAAAGAAAAAGATTGTGCTTCATAAAGCAGTCCTAGATGTTGCAGAATTACTGCTTGAAACATCGCATTCGGAACAACAGGGTTTTATTTCAATATTGGTACCCCATGTCTTATGAGTCATTGTAATGATTCCCTGTTGCCTTCTGTATTGAGCTTAAATAGGTTAGGCATTTTCAAAGCTCTTAACTAAATTCACATTGGAATTAAAAACACATCTGCAGAAAAGCACACAGTACAGCTAAGGAAGGCCCTTACCTGGCCTACACTAGTCTTTCTTATATGACATTTCGTCCTCCCATCCTGACTTGTAAACCTGCTTCCCAAATCAAGTTGTTTCCATTACTTTATAAAATTTGCTTTTAAGAAAAAGGGGGGTGGGAAATTACATCCAGAGCAACAATGCAGCCATCCAGAACTGCAGCAACATTTCTGACACAAGAATTTTGCATTATTAAATTGGCCCACTTGTCCCTTTTCTTTTTGAAATATATTTACAACTCTGTTATTAAGGCATGCCAATTCAAGGCTGCTATCCTGCTAATAATTGCATGGGCAAACAGTTCCACTGACCAGTGGAGAAAGCAAACCCCAGGTTCCAAGATCTGGGGCAACAAGGTTCTCCCACAGCAAAACAAACAAAAAACCCCAAGTCACCACACTTGTCTTTGTCTCGTGTCTCAGCTCTGTGTTGTTTTATCCCAATTGCTTTTTTCTTGCCTAGACACTGACTCTCCATATATGGGGAAGGTAGCATTAGATACAACAGGTATTTCTACCACCCCCCCCGCAAAAAAAAACCACAAGAGAATTTAAACTTACTGAGCCCAAGCTATGTCGGGTTGGATTATTTTTTTTAAACAAATTAAGCCAAAAAGGTAAAGTCCAGACATTACTCTGATGTGTAGATATCCTTAAGTGAGTATCTGCAGTCAAATCTGCTTTTGAAGACAGAACACCAGGGACCAACTCAAACCAATGTAATTGGAACCAGACTGATTGCTGGTTACCTGTTACCCAAACTACATGCATTCACTTTGTAGTTTGCAAATAAAATTCACTGCAGTTGTAAAATAAATCAATCCAAAAATACACACATACATAAATAATACTGGGTTAATATCACCAGTGAGAAATCTAGACATCTCAAAAGATTTAAAAACTCTGAGTCATGGCCAATTCCAGCAGTTTCAATATTTGGAATTTACTCAATTTCATTCAACAAATTCTTTCTAATAGCATTTGGCATTACATGCCTCTGTCTCTCTCACTATATGTATACAAGCATATGCACAGAGAAATATATACAAACCAACATTTTGGGATATTTAACTTGTAAGATAAACATGATTTGTGTAAGATAGCAACACAGAATAAAAAATAAACAAACCACAGGCAATGAATTACCTCACTAAAATTAGTTAACATTTTGAGGTATAATGGACATACGCTTATTTAGTTTGCTATACACTGCTCAGAATAGTGGCAAACGTGTGCCTTTTTATGGGAGCACAGGACTCCATGTGGTCCAAAAAACCTGGCATCTGCTTTTTCCAGTTGGCATTTTTCAGGCCATACTGCCTGGCACATCCCTCATTTTAAGTTGCCAAGAGAGTGGTGGAAGAATGAGCCACTCTGGCACCACGTATTTTCTAAAGCAATACAAAAGAATGGCCTTGGGGATTTACAAGTTGCTATTCCATCACACAATGGGGTTTTGTTGCATTTTACATGTTAACCAGCTTACCTCCTTCAAATCTGCTTTATTATGTTCTAGTCACAGAGTTGAAAATGGAACAATAAATAGACTGTATGCACTTGCTTTATTTTGCCAGTATTAATGGATGTTTTTACAATTTATGTCAGAAAGTAAAAATGTTGTCCAGCAAGGCTGTTTATAGACAGAGAGAAAGAATACTGCATTTCGAAAAGAGGACTGCATTAAGGAATAGAGCACTTCTGTGAGTATTCCTCTACTCCAGATATGTGCCAAATCTGTAGGAAAGGTAATAATTGCCAACAGTTTATTTGGCAGTGTGCGCCAGTTGCAGAGCTGTACAGGGTGAGCCATGCAGCTACCAAACGTGTTGGTGTGCTGCAGCAGTGCAGCGGTCCATGACAGAGGTCCTTATAGGGAAGAGGCCAGAGCACCCACTGCAAATGCACCACAGGCAAAGTGTGACAAAAGAGTAAAGAAGGGCACAAAACTTTCGTGATTTGTTTCATGTAGAGCTAAGCCATCCTTGCCTTTCACATCATCCCCTTCTTGCAAACTTTCTATGCTGTATGTGTATCTGCTTCTGAGACAGGCAATGCAAAGATTTCAGGCTGAGTTTCTCTACAGACATCACATCTGCTGACTACATTACAGGTCTGATTCTCCTCCTGCTTTTACCTTCACTAACTCTTGACAGCAACACGAGATACAGAGTAGTACTTCTGGGATTACAAACTGCACTCCAGATGTTGTGCTCCTTTCTTTTCCAAGGGCATCACTTTGTTGTCCATCAGATTCTCCACTCAGTAAATAATTTAGAAGAAATTATCAAGTGACTTTTCAAAACACTATTCTAAATATCACACAATGGTATTACTCACACAAAGTCTTCCAGTAGAAGCAAAACTTCTCCATTCTGAAGATTAGCTTTGATTTGGGAACCCCCACCTTTTTAAAAAAAAAACCCAAACCATTGGATCTTATTTGGCCAAGGAGTGCAGAACTGGGCCACCTTTGAGAAAACCAAGTTGGCAGGAAGTCTTACATTGACTTGAATCTGAGACCAGTTCTGGGCACATGAATTCGAAGGAGAACTTGATAATGTTTAGAATTTTGTTACAAATGCAGCTCATGGTTTTACAACACCACAACCAACAAGCTCATGTTTTTCTGTCTATGCTTAAGGTTTCATAATAGTTCACTAATCTTTGGTTACTGAAATGGACTTGAGTATTTTAAGAAACACTAAATGATTAAATAAATTTCTGAGAGAAATAGAAATAGACTAGACAAACTTTTGGCTTATTGTAGGCATCTCAACCAGACAGGAAAGGATGTAATAAATAGTCTTCTCAACTACATATATTCCTGACATCTGTAATCTTTCTTGTTTTTTAAAAGATCAGCTTACCCATAGTCTGTTTGCCAAAATGGAAGTTTATTCAGTGATGAGGCTTCCCACACTGACATTAACATTAACTGTTCCCCCAAAGGGATTTGACTGCAATGACTATTCTGGACTCTTGGATTCACTCAGTTAGGCAAGAAGCCACAATAGCTGCTCATGAGCTGGGGAAAATGGGAATTCCCATAGGAACAAGGCAATATAGAAGAAAATGGACTTTCTCTTTCCTGCTGTTCATAACATCCCAAACTCTCTGCATTTCCCTGCTCTAGCCTTTCTGCACGTAAGAAGAAAATTTATAATCATCAGCAAAAGAACCGTGATGGATCCACATCTTTGAATTTAGAGGCGCTGACTCATGCCCTGAAGGCCTGCCAACAACTACCTAAATTAAAGATCTTGAGTAATCAAGCAGAAGTGCTTCAAACTATTTATACCCTTGTCTCACTGAAGTGACAACTTTCCCTTTTGTTACTCTGTCTTATTAGTAACATATTCTTGTGAGTGTTTGTTGAAGTCTCACTTCCACAAAGTCTCTTTCAATAAAGAATGATTGGGTTCAAAACTTAATTTACTGTACACAATTCAACCTTCAGCTGAGGTTAAGGCTTTGTGAAAGCTCTTTCTTTACTGTGACAGGAACAGAAATTTTGCCTGTAACAAGTAGCTTCCCTTGGCAAAAAATTGAAACTTGATACAGTGATCACATTAAAGACAATAGATCGTAATTTGATCACCATATTGTTCCATCTTTAACTACCTTAATATCACTGTATAAATTAGCTCAGTAACATGCTTGCTCAACATTTTTACTAAAAAAAAATATTAAAATCTATAGATATATATGAAATTGCTTTACTCTGCCAAACTGTTACATGGGTCATGAACTCTGAAGGTGCACGTAACATCAGGTGAGAGTTCTGCAAGCTACTTGGCTCTGCTTCCAAAAGAATATCCAAGCCCTCACACTGGTGTATTTCTCTATAAGATTAAGGGAAAGGCTGGACATGTTTCCCTCCGGTACTTATTAGTGTCAATCGCCAAAAGGTTTGCTAGAGAACATACAATTTCTGCTCACCCCTCAAGAGACAGAGCTCATGAGCATGATGCTTTTGGGCAGGGAGAAAAAGACAGAGCTCTGGCCCAAAAGCCAGACATCCTCAGCTGCCAGTAGGGTATCGTGGTCTCAGTTAACAGATTAAAAAGAAAAATAGCACTGGATGTAAAACCCCAAGCCCTTTCTCCATTGTAGTGCAACACATTTTGTAGGTGCATCTGAGCAGTTTAGAAGCAGCAAGTTTCAAGTGAGTCCATTAGAGTTTAGGGCCTACGGTGCTTTGGGCTTGCTGGACACCTGTTTGTGACCCGTGCAGCCTGTGCCCTGTACCACTGAGGTCTAGTTGTAGGACAGCTGCAGTCAGCAAGCATGTAAAGGACAGGCATCCTAGGGGATAGAGCTTCTACGCATTGCTTTTCTTAATGAAATAGGTGGCCAAGTAGTAGGATTGCTGTTGGTGCCACATGGCTTATGGCTCTCATGTAAATTCAGGTACGTGTACATGCACGGTGGGTTGAAATTAGTATAACTGAGGCTCAGACCCATTTATAAACCTGTTATTCATAGGGCAGCCCGCAATTATATTCAGTTTGCAACAGCTTATTCTAGGTAACAGAATCAAGTCTGCTTGCAGAATAACATTGGACAGACACAGCTAAACAGCAGTATCAATAGAAAACTTTGGAAGAACTTTATCCCACTGGGTTGGTTTTTTCATAAAGGTTTTTCAGTTACCACAGTCTGTATTTTAGGAGTTCATTTCCAGGAAAGCAATATGTTTGTCTTTGTTGTCAATAGGCAAAGCAGTTCTGGCAGAGCATCAAAACTTCTTGCTGTTGATTTTATATTTCTAATGTGGGATTTTTTAAAAAGATGTTACAGGTATTAAATGCTAGTGTAGTTCCCTAACAGTCAGGCTGTAGGAAGAGGAATAATGGAGCTATTAACGTTTAACAAAATGGCCATCCAGCTCTGCTTTGATGGAACAGGGACTACATATGACTTCTGGGTGAGCACTTCAACCTTATTTCCTACTGTAAGTGCAATAAAATATCGTTATTTTAATGTCATATCTCATGAACAAAAAATGTTGTCCTGTTAACTGTGAAAGAGTAGAAGAGAATAGGGAGAAAAACCAGGTTTTCTGATAGGATATGAAAATAAAAGGGACAGTCAAGGAAGACAGAAATAAGCAAGTAAAGGCCATCTAAAAAGGCTTCACATAAAGTTCTTCATAAAAAAAGAACACTATAATTGGCTGCATCTCAAGTCTGGATTATAGAACAGTTTTCTTCTTGTACAGCCAAAAATGGATTAGCTTATTTTCTGGTATGCTTTGCATACTTACTGACACTAAATTACATGTCTGCTTTTCTATATGTTTTTGTATTCACTATTGAGTTGGAAAGGGCTGGATCATAACAATCCAAATCATAGAGCTTCCTTTACCCATCCCACCCTACTGCATTAGCAGGTTGATGTGTTGATGTGATGCTACTCAGTTTTAGTAGTAGTGTTGTCCACTGCTTTACATGTACCCACTGGGCTGAGAAAGAGTTCTTTATCCGTAGACAAGATGACAGCTGCTGTACTGACCCATTGGGAAAGGAGCTAGGTGTTTCCAGACAAGAAAATAATCATAAGAACTTTATCTGAACAGCCTACATCACGTTAGCCAGGCATACAAGCATCAAGGAACTTCAAACGAAGCAAGCCAACATGAAGAAAAGAGTACAAAGCATCCATATGTCTACCAAGGAAGAAAGTAATTCGCGTGCTGTCACTGTTTTGGCTACAGAAACATTAGCTGCTCTCTAAATCCACAAAACATCATTTCATAAAGGTCAGTCTATTTTTCTGAAAGTCACAGTTCTCCATGAAGTCACCCTTTATCCAAATCTTTCAGTCAACTTGTCCCTCACTAATTTTTAATGCGCTTCCTCAGTTGTGCTGCTGGTAGTTGAAGTGGAGTACAACTTGAGATTAAAGAGAGTTCCAAACTAACTATAAATTTTCAAAAATCTTGTTGTTCTTGTTCTAAACATTGCCCCTACAATACTTATAAAGTACCTCAACCATCTGAAGCTGTTCTCAGATAGGACTGATGAAACATGCAGCTACCTTAACCGTTAGAGTAAGACGGGCCAAACCCAACAACTCTTATTTCTGTTCAGACTTTGATAAGAGGATGAGAAGGATTTCTCTCTTCTCAAAGAAAAAAAGACAGAGAAAAAGAAAAAAAGAACAGAGAAGGCTGGCATATGCTCAGCAGGCACCAAGGTGGGGGGGAAGAAGTCAACGGTTTGTACAAACAAAAGCCACATAAGAAAATCATCCTGCTGAAATATTGTGAACTAACAGCAGGCTTGAGTAAAACGCCTGTATTGCGAGAGCTAATTTATTACTTTTAGCATTACCTTTATAATCCTTCACCTTTTTTTTTTTTTGAGCATGACAAATATGCATTCTAATCAGTTGAGTTAGACTAGGGGTTTTTTTTTTAGAGTTAGATTTTCTCTCCCTGAACCTTCAACTGTGATTGCAATGGGTTTCCTCAGAGAAAGAGAGATATTACAAAAGAGTGCTTGCCATCTTCCATTATTAAGCCATACAATGAAAGAGAAATACTCTTTCAAAGAAATAAGCAAAATAAAAATCCTTGGAGAAAGCTGTCCTGTGAGCTGATGGAAGAAGTGACAAGGTTTGTAAGACCTGATGTATACTTAACAAATAATGCTATGTACTGAAGGCGACAAGAAACAATTTGGGTGAAGAGGAGTCGTTCTGAACAACCTCAAGGGGAATCAGACAAGACAGGATACTAACAATCAGGCTTAAAAACCCCACAGATGATTAATTTAAGGTTGAAAAACAACATGTATGAAGAATCCTGGTAGGCAGGAAAGACAGCTCTTTAAGGAAAATGACCTCAATTGAACTGGCAAGTCTTTTACGACAACCTCTTCCAGCATAAGGGCAGTCCCTCTGATGTTTAGAACAACTAGCAAGTGTAGGAGGAGACTGGCTTTATCAAACAGGAACCGAGCTCCAGTGCAAACTGACTATATGTAGGAGCTGGAATCAAGGAGAGGAAGCAAACGAATGTAGAGGAATGTCCTGGCCATGCTGGGATGGCATTAGAAAAGCCAAATCTCAGCTAGAATTGAGACCAATGAGGAATAAGGGCAACAAGTGCTTCATACCTCTATATTAATGGCAGAATAAACAAGGAAAACATGGACCTATTGCTCAGTGGGGCAGGGAATTTCATGACAGCAGATATGTTTAAAGCTGAGGTACTCAACCCCTTCTCTTTGTATTGGTCTTCAACAAGAACTCCTGGGACTTTGTTCCCAGGGGCAGAGTTCACGAAAGGGAGCTACTAGCAGTGGAAACTGAGCAAGTTGGGAATTTCTTTTAGAAATTCTTGATCCATACACACTGTCCAGTACCAGAAAGACATTGATAAACTGGGGCAAGTGCTGAGTGCAAAGACAGTCAGGCAGCTGAATCATTTGCTCTGTGAGGAGCTCAGGAAGTGGGGCTTTTCTGGGGACACCTGACAGTAGCCTCCCATGGCCTGCAGGGAGATTAAGATGGCAAAGCCAAGATCTTTACAGAAGTGTATTGTGGGACACCAGGAGACAATGACTCTGAATTGAAACAGGGGAAGTTTCAACTAAATAAAGGGGAAAAAAAATCACTTAGAGATAGCTGAACATTGGAGCAGGTTGCATAAATATGTTTTAGAGTCTTTCTTGGAGGTTTTCAAGAGACCCAGCTGCACAAAATCCTGAGAAAACCCGCCTGAAATCAGCATTGACCCTGCTTTGAGTGGGAAGTTGGATGGGATAACCTCTTAAGACCACTGCCAAGCTGAATTTTGTGATTTTTAAGACTTGGTCCTAGACACAGGTGAAATATGAGGAAATGTACACCCTATCACTGAACTTACCACTGGTGTATACTTACAACAAAGTCCTGTAAACTAATGTAAGTTGTAGTTAACTAACTTTGCATGGCTATTTAGGCCCATAAATACGTGGTTTGATGTTCAGCAGTAAGTTGCTTTTGAAGTTCTGGGTATTGCCTAATATAAGTAAGCAAAAGTATTCATTTTACAGTCAGTATATTCATATAATTTTTATTATTGTTATAGGTAATATTTTATATATCTTCCTATAAATACATAAAAAATAACTCAGCTTTACTTTAGAATAGTTAACCGATGTTCCTAATGGTGTAAAACTGGTAAAGAGTAAAACACTGAAAGACTGGTAAAGAGTAAAACAGGTCTTATTTTTACCTTCCCTTTTAAGATTTCATTAAGCATACTAGCACTTGAATTTCACAAGATGCCCAAGGCTTTAAGAGCTCAGGGTCTCATTTTAAGCCTTTGGGTTTGAAGACATTGATCCAAATTTATTGACATACCCAGGCAGATCACAGTGTCTCTTTTCCAAACACACAATGAAAATAACAATGTGAATAAATATTTAAAAAATGCTATCCTGCAGATTCAGGCTCAGGAGATTGTATCCTCATTCTTAAGAAACAAAGAGAAAAATGAACTGATTGACAATTGAAAAACAAGCATGTTTAGACACAAATTGGAAGAAAAGAAATATCAACAGTGGTGTTGAGTTTATTGAGGTTTAGACTACTTAAAGCCTCACTGAAATTATAATTTGCTAACTATGACTAAACCATGTTATAAATCCAGGAGGAAAGCATGTCTGCCAAGCACAGTGCACACTGACAAAAAATCTTTACAAAAGTAAACAAACGGAGCAATAGAGCATAAATCTAAACCAATTAGAATACTTGTAATTACAAATAATTTAAAGGCAGTGATGGACCGGGGACTGCATACTTTATCATGATCTGTAACCAACTGTCGCAAAGAAAATCAAGGAGTCTGTCAGGCAAGGATGAACATTTAGATGGTAGGAGCAGCCCGTGAAGGGACCAAAGCAGACAGCAGGGAAGGAGGACCCGTTTAAGCTAAAGGTAAGCAATGTGTCTAGGCCCTATTCTTATTTTTGCTGAAGCCCATTGCAAGAGATAAAGTGATATCTAACAACTTTTTATCCTACAGAACTGAAGGTCTGAGCCAGATCACTAGTCTCAATTTGAGATATTGACCTTAATTTTGAAGTTCAAAAGCTAGTTCAAGTTTTGGGCTTCAGCTTGCCACTGAAGTTCAGTCCCACAAGTAGATGTGGAAGAAGGCTGTTTCATGAAACCTTCCTTAATTCAGATTTCTATAGTGCACACAGTACATTACATACTCCAGGGCTATGCAGGAGGGCTTTTCCAAAAGGAAAAATGAGAAGGATTGCATTCCACATAGCCGTTCATACACAGCAATCTAAACACATGGGTGCATAACACAGCTGGCATATGCAGTTCATATAGCAGCTCTCACTATAAACCGAGCTGTATATCTAGTAAAAAAAGGAAGTTGTACATGTCTCATTGCTTACCATGTATTATTTTTTTTTTTATTTAGCAGCAAGCTGTGTCCTGTAGATTTAAGCATCTTCTAGCCCCGCATCACCCCAACACACCTTCTCAGTTAGTTGAAGAATACTAACATGTGCTTAGAAACACAAGTAATTTCTTGAAAGGATGAAAACATATATTTTGCAATGATCTTCAAGAGAACCAAGCATTTCCATAAAGAATTTCTTTTAAAAAAGAATCAAAATTTCAGAAATACTCTCATTTCACAGAACATTTAAAAATGGAATATTCCAAAACTAGAAATGTTTTACTACATGTGGGTTTTCTAAACTGCAATACCAGAAAGCACTATGTGTAACACTTTGGAAACTACCTGGATTTTTAGGAGCATAAGGCTTGGTTTCAGTGCAGTGAATTTATTATAAATTTGGATGTGAACTCACAGTGCACCAACTTCCCATGTAGACAGATATAGCAGACATTAGTAACACTATCTTGCAAGGTAGCCTGTTCCCATTTTTATGACATTTTTGCTTGAATAAAGTCTTCATTGTTGGAACACCTTGGCACACATATGGGAGAGAAACAAACCAGAGATGGACCATGATGGGAAGAAATCTGATTGTGAAGGAGGATGCTGGAATTCAGAAAAAAAGGGGTTATGAAGGAAATGGCAGGAGAGAAACAGTGCAAATGAACTCAGCACAAGAAGCAAAAAGATGTGAAAGGTACAGAGAAACAGAAAAGACAAATACCATTAATAATCAGGGGAGAATAAAAGCAACAACAAAACCAAAAGACTGTGCTAAACAGTCCAAAGGAAAAAGGAAAATTCAGATAAAGCATGTCTGCAAATTCCCAAACACAAGCTGATAAATCCAGCAAGACCAGCTCTAAAGCTGTGTGTTTTTAAGTTATGCAGGCAGCCTCCCACATTTTATTAAGATGAGCCGATAGGCATGTATTTTTATGGAGCCCAGTATAGAGCCAGGAGCCCAGATTGCATTTCCTCTGATGCACTGAGGTCCTTTCTCAAGGTGGGCTATAGCAGCCATGAAGGCTGTTGGGGACCTCAGCGTATCAGACAGGGCAGGGAGCACATCCTAGCTGCAGTTCAGACGAGATGCTGTAGCAATGCAGCACACCAGAGGTTATTATCAAACTGCCCTTAATGCAAATGTTTTGCTTCAACCTGATACATTGGCATTTTCAAATCAAAGCTTTTTGTGACACTGCAAAGTTGTGATACCTTGAATTAGCACCCCAACACAGGAAGAAAAACAAGTACCTCAGAAATTCCCCTGGCACAGATATTTCAGTTCCCGTTAGCTCCTAGGGGACTGAACCATTACCCAGCCTGAATGACAAACATAGTCTCCCACCTGCTCTACCAGCACTGTTTATTCCCCAATTCTGGTAACACTTGCTCTCTTTTCACCTTCCTGTATATTCTTTTTTTTTTTTTTTTTCCTCCTTCCTTTTTTTTTTTTTTGTCTGACACACACCCAGTTGTCTCTTCTGTTCCTCACCTTGTTTCATTTAATCCTCTTCTTTTCGCTTTCTTCGTGTTCTTCCCTGTCCTCTTGATGTTCCCTGCCTCTTGGGGCTGTATTACCCATCTCGTGGCTGCCAGTGAGTCCCAGGTGAGCAGCACTTCAAGGCAAGGAAGCCCACAATTATTTTGCTTGTGGGCTGATGCTGCAAGCCGTGGCACAAATAGCTGATTTGGGAAAATGTACATTTACAACTCCTGAACTAGATTTATTACAACTCACAAAGAATGAGCGTGCCAAGTATTTTGTCAGGGGTTACTGTCTGCCTAAGCTTTTATAAAGGTCCTAGGGTTTATTTTGTTGTTAAAAAAGTTCACTTCACTCTGTGTCCAAGAGGTATGTTTATTTAATCAAGCTAGTAGGAACAAATTCAAGATTGTTGATCCTTGAATATACATATGTATGTACGAACTCCTAAATCTAGAAGCACGGTTATAAAAGTGAGGTAGGTATATATTTAGAAGGCCTTATTGATCCCATCTGTTTGGTGAACACACAGCATATGCCAATAACTGAACTCCTAAAATCTTATCCCGGCATAAAACTTTGAGGGCAGGCTCTTCTGTCATCATTTTTAACAGGACATCTTTTTTTAGATTCCTCAGTGCTCAGAGCGTTTCAATTGCTTTTCCACCTGCAGCTGAGAGAGAACAGATCTGTGCCATGAGGGGAATAAACGGGTGCAAGATCTCAGTTACTAGAAAGTTCTGAGCAAATTTTTCCTTTGCTAAGAGAGCTTCTGGACCAAAAAGCTGCCTTTAGACTTCTGCACAGGCTGCATAGTGCTGCTAACTCTGCAAGTTGAAAAATCAGTGAAGGTGATCTGAATTTAAACAAATCGAAGAATGTAATCTGTAACAAAACACATGGACTCCTGATAACTACTTAGAATATTCAAAAAAATAGGCTAGAGATAGACATGTGGTACGGTGTTTCTTTGTTAACTTCTTTGTGCTGTGTAAGTCTGAATCAAAAGACAAGTCCTGATATCCTGGAAGGGAACAGGTTCCAGTTGTCTAATTTTCTAATGCGAAATTTGATTGGGTATTTTTGTGCCAGTAAGTATAAAGACATCCCAGGTGGCTTTGGCTATGTTATGGTTTGACTATGTTTGGTTCGGTCTAATGGGAGAACAGTGCATATACTTCAGTGAGATCTTCAGTTGCAAGCACGCAGCAGACCAAGTCTTCCTGTGATGCTGTCCAGATCAGCCGATACCCAGGCTGGCTGTGGCTGTATTTCACACTTGAGCTAGAGGTTCTATGTGATTCACCACAGTCCAGGCTCTTCCAGAAAAAGCACCCTGCTAGACTTGAAGACCTCTGCATCAAGACTCAAGGTGTAGGGCTTTTTCATCAACAAATTAACCAGGATAGCCTTGCAGTAGGGAGCAGCATCTCTGGAATAAAACTTTAGTGTCCTTGATCATGAGTCTTTCATCTCGGGTAGCTATGCCCTTGTTTTCCTATCTTCATTCAGTCTTGAGCCCTGCTTCAGCCAAGGTATGTGGTTTAATCATAGGATGAGAATAAACCATTGTCAGGCAGCTGTGGAAAAGGCAGACACTGCCAGAGGCAGTTCCTAGCACTCTTGAAAAGGCAATAGGAAGACCTTATGGGATATACAGTTCTGGTCAGCTGTGTTTACCTTTGAATTCGTGTTTGAGAGGAAGCAAAAGTGTCCGGTAGGGATACAGATATTCTATTTTATAGAAGAGAAAGAGAAGTATTTAAGCCAGAGCTACTTGAAACCGAAAGCTGGTACTGGCAAAAGAACAAATGGCTATGAGCTAGTTTTGCTTGTGAATTAAATTTCTAACAATGAGAGCAGTGAAGCTCTTGTACAAGCTCCTAGCCAGTGTAATATGTACAGGCAATCTGACCAATGGTAAAATGGAGGTTTCACATAGGTAGGAAAAGAATTTTTGTTCTGCCATTCAGTGGCCCAAAAGCCCCACTGCAGTTGCTTTTATGAGTTTTCCAAAGTTCATCTGTTGGTCTTCTCTGCTGCCAAATTCTCTCATTAACCACCTCCTTCCACCACTATCCAGCAAACCCCTCTTTATGCCCCCACCCCCCTGCTCATCAATCAATCTAACCCTGCTGACTTCGGCTCAGCTGCGCTGATGCACTGGCATCTGCTTTCAGTGCTCTTTCTCTTGTGAAGAGCGCTGCTCAATCTCCCCAAGCTTCAGTGTTTGCTGACGACAAGAGTAGCACCAGTTCAGATTTTTTGACAACACCCTCTGTCACCAAATCGTCTTTCTCTATTCATGGTATGCTGCAGTGTTTGAGGAAATCCCCTAAATAGGCTGATTTACTCCATTATGAAAGACATATTTCTAAGCAAGTGTCTGCAATTTGTTCAACTTGACTAAATCCTGGATGCTGAATCCTTTTTGCACTTCTGGTTCATTATTCTGTTTTTTTCCCTCCCTACAAAGAAAACTGACAAAATTATCTGTGTCTTCACCCTCCTTTACCTCCCCTTCCAATTTCTCTCCTAGAACACTTTCCTTTCTCCCGAAACAAATATTTCTCGTCTGCTCACTTCCCTCTCTCTCTCCTATTTATTCCAGTTTTTAAGATACTTCTTATCTGTTTCCTTCCCTTTCTTTCTCTGTTTAATATCTCATTCTCTTCTGGTTTATCCCCTCACCCCCATCACACTGTAAGTGTGATTTAATAAGTAATTTCTAGTTCCTCCCTGCCGTCTCTCCTGTGACTCTGCCCATCTCTCACAATTACTGTTGTATCTCCTCATTCATTTTTATGAAATACACACTTTATAATCCCTCCCCCCAATTCCAGGTTAGCTTCTCTGAAGTCTGCCTTCTGTCTCTTGTGCTCCAGTGAAGACGTCTTTGGCAAGGACTTCCATCAAACCTAACGCTGCAAGGGCATAATCTTTCCTATTCCACTGTTTATCAGCACTCTCAACATTCCTTTTCTTGAAGTGCTTTTTTTTGGTGTTTTTGTTTTGTTTTGTCTTTTTTTAACATTGGCTTCCACATCAGTAAGATTAATAAGTAACAGCTAATAGAACATTTTCTTGGTAAAATGAATTAAAATCCATTTGGATTTCCTTAAGTAACTGTCAGGGGCCCTTTCTCCTTTGCCAGTTACACAGCTAAATGCATTGTGCTTGGGTGTGCTCCTCTGAAGCACACCTCCACCCTAGCCACAGCCAGAATATTGGTCTAAAGAAAAAAGAAACTAGAGCTGATCTTTGCTTATATTCTTATCTCTCAGAGCCCCAAAGGATTCATTCATAGTATTTTTCCCTATTTATGGATTCTCCAAGCATTATGAAGAATCCTCTTATCAGTACTTCATTAAAAGTATCCTCAAATTGCTTCAGTAAATAATTTTGGTCTTGTACATACTTTCAGCCTTCTCTATTAAAATCAAGTACATATGCTGCAATATAAGCTGCACCCTTCTAAATTAACTTGTAGAACTAGCACAACTTTTAAAGCACGCTGTACAGCCAATTGTAATACATGCTATCAGTGATGTAAGTTGTATTAAGCATTCAAGCAGGATCCAAAAGTAATGCCTTTTAAATTACATAACCAACAAAATGCAAATCATTAAATGCAGATTCTTAATTCAAATATGCAGTTATTAATTTTTCTATTAATACACAAGGATTTAAAATGAATGCTAAGATTTTCATGAACATACACACTAGTAAGATTAAGTTTGGTTTTGAATAAGCTATAGAAAAATACTCCTTGGCTGTTCAAACCCCCTACTTGGGCCCAGCACACAATCTTTTTCTTTTAGTTTGTGTATTGTAGAACTCCAGATGTCAAGTGATTTAGAAAGATTACATGTTTTGCAATGTAAGAGAAAACAATACAATGTGCTGGCAGAGCACTTAGCACAGTGGGGTTGCTATCTCTTGCGGCCTGTGAGCACTGCCCTGGGAAACATGATTAACAAATTGGACTTCAACTGTAGAACACATGTTGCTACTCAGTGTTTAGCATGCCAGGGAATGAAATGGAAATAAGATCCTCATTTACCATCACTAGTATATGACCATACCCTATTTGCTTGAACTAAAAGAGAGGTAAGAGTAGCAGATTTAAACTTATTTGTATTTGTGACAAGTTTAAAATTTAATCAGGAGCAACATCACTGTGATTTGAATGGGAACAGTTTTGAAACCCGGTTTTCTTCACTCATAGGATTATGACCATTTCTTCCCATTCTGGAATAACATAAAAAATATTCATAGTACCAAAGTTCTGATCAAGCCTTATATCAAACTTTAACCATGATTTTTCACAGAATAGTTTAGATTGGAAAGGACTTCCAAGGGTCATCTAATTCCACTCTGCTCAAAGTAAGGCTGACTTCAAAGTTGGGTGAGGGGGCTCAGGGTCTTGTCCAGCCACGCTCTGAAGAGCTCCAAAGCATCTCCAGAAACTCGTTCCAGCATTTGACCACTGTCATTGTGAAAGTTTATTATAACTCACGATTTTCCTTGCAGTAATTTGCAGCAACTGACTATTGTCCTTTCACTGTGCACCTCAACGAAGATCCTGTCTTCCGTCTTCTCTAGCAAGACTCCTACAGATAGCTGAAGATACCCTCAAATGCCTTCTCTTCTTTAGGCTAAACAGTCCAAATGCCCTCAGTCTCTCTTGATATGGTATATCCTCCAGCCCCTTCATCCCCTTCACAGCCCTCCACTGGACAGGCTCCAGTTTGTTAGTCTCTTGTACTGCAGAGGGGCAAAACCAGGCCTTGTACTTCCAACACTCAAGTGCTGGAGAGAAGGGAACAGTCCCTTCCTTCAACCCCACAGCTACATCCTGGATAACGCAGCCCCCTGCATGGTTAACATTGACTGCAGCAAGAGCATGCAGCAACTTCTCCTCCTCCAGATCCATCCACACAGGCACCTGTACTGTTGTACACAGACCATCATTCCCTCCCAGTAAGGTGCAGGACTTTCCGCTTGTTTTTGCTGGACTTACAAGCTTTCTGTCAACCCAGTCATCTAGCCTTTGGAGGTCCCTCTGGGTGGCAGCCCTCTCGCAAGTCTCATGAGGATGCATTCTGCCCTGCTATTCATTAATCATTTGAGACATTTTTGTATTTAGCATGATTACACTGCATTATAACTTTGTACAGAAGTCAGAACAAAACAACTTTTCCATACCTAAAAAACCCGTTTTTGTTATTAATCATGTTGACAAAGCTATTAAGAATGTTTTTAATATTACTGAAAATCAGCATTCTCTGACAAAAGTTATTCCAACAGAAAAACATCAGCTCTTCTTTGGATTAACACTTACTACATGCATAGGGAATTATGCTGTGGTCTGGTCAAGCAGCAGTTCAAGTCCTATTTTTAATATGTGACTTTTTGGCAGGATTTCGGATTTTAAGACAAGCACCTATCAGGAAGCAGATGTATATTAGAAGAGCAACTGTGAAACCTGAAGAACTTTCCAAAGTACCTCTGCTTGAGGATCTAGTGCTTACTTCTCCCTGTATGAATTGCAGATTCCTCCTGCCCACTCCTTCAGCAGCAGGACTAGGGAAGGTATTACAGCTCCCTTAAAATTGCTGAAATAGGGTAGAGCAAAATAAGCTTTAAGGTATCATCCTAAAGAGGACAAGCCTGCTCTGCTAAATGCACAATAATACATCGCATGTTTGTTAAGATCTTGAAAGTGAGCTTCCTTCATAACTTTATTCTGCCTTACCAACGAACACAAAAGATAAGCTTGATTTTTACAGGCTTATTCAGTTTAAGCAAACATCTTCCATTTTATATGGGAACTGCAAATGAATGAGGAATTTCTGATTTTCTGTTTTGAAAGCATTCAATTATACAAGTATGACCTAGGTGAAATAAGCTTTCCCTCATGGTAAATTCAGGGGGATTTAACATATGCTGATCTCAGAAATACCATTACTTTCCCATAAATGAGCTGCAGCTAGACACGTGCCGAAGTAGCTAAGCTAGGGTCTATACTGCCTCTCACAGCAGTGGAAGGAATTGCGTTATTAAATATAAATTGATTTCCCTATTTAGCTTGATGGATACAGACAGTAACTTGTATTCCCTATTTTTTTCAAGCTTCCAGACTATCCAAATAGGGTGCTACCTGCTCCACACTCGCAGCTCTCTAAAGTCCTTCACAGGTTATACAAAGGCAGAGAAGAGGCTCCAGAACAACATCTGCTTATATCAGTTTTGCAGAGAACAGAGCATTTTGATGAGAAGGGTGGAATGTGCATCAGCACTTTATTAAGGCACAGGTCTGTCACAAGCTTTAGGTGTGGATCTGAATATCCCAAAATACAGAAGCGTGTGGTCCTCCTTTTGAGGCATTGAGGCTGCACTCTAATGATAAAGAGCTGTCATTCAAGTAGCAATCAATAAAATCCCTGATGTCTTTAATAGTTACGAACTATTGCTACCAGGCTAAACTGGCAGCATGTTTCTTTCCAGTTAGAGGTGTAAAATAAGAAAACCAAACATCCAAATTGCCAGGCAATGTTCAACTAAAATAAAGGACTTTTCACATATATTCTCACTTGACAGACCATAAAAGAGAAAATTGGTCCACTAAAAAATGATAGTAGGGAATTGGAGACAAGGATGAAGATGGCAGAATTGTTAAGCAGTTATTTCTCTCCAAACTTTCCAGAGGACAAAGAAGATGGAGCTTTGTTTTCTAGTCACAAGACATACTCCAGAGGACTGGAAAATAGGAAACCTACAACCGCTATTGAATGAAAAAAGCCACAAAACATATTGTGGCAAACAAATTATAGCCTGGTTAGCGCAGTTAAGGGAGAAGGAGGATAGGTGAATAAATGTTTTGAAGGACATATTATGATGATTTTCATGTGAATAATTTGATTCTAAATACCCAATGAGGACCCGTAAGAGTCCTGCGTAAACTAACTCACTATCGCTCTTAAGAGATAATACTGCTTGCAGCAGGAGCAAGGGAACTGCAGCGTTTCACACACTTATATTTTCAAAGAGTAATAAGGTTCCACACTGAAGATAATTGAATAAGGCAGAGAGTTATGGTACATAGGTTAAAATAATAGCTTCAGGATAGAAAATTAGCTCAAAAATAGGAAACAGTGAAGAGGTAATAAGAGGTGTAAAAGAAAAGAGTTTACTGGTGAGGTACCTCAGAGGTCGGGTAGCTTTTAACTAATGCATGCAAACAATTTAGATAAGAGGAAGCTTCAGCTCTCCTGTGCTTGCTGCAGTTTTATCTGCAGGGACTGAACAGGCACAGAATATACAACAGAGAACCAGGGTGCACAGAGAAGAGGTGAAGGTTGGTCGTAGTCTGTTGACAAAACAAAAATAGTAAATGCCACACAACCTTGATTATACAAAGGTATACAAGGATACCATATGGCTCCAGACAACCGGGAGTGCAGATAACAGGAGAGCTGAGACAGCCTGTTTGCGAGCCTTCAGTAAGCAGCAGCAAGTCAAGTCCTGTGGTAGTGTATTCAAGCTAAGTTTTATTACAGCTCTGCTACAAGATAACACCTCTCTGTTTTCTCTTCAGTAGATGGACATCAGCAGTCATAACTTCAGGTCAAAGTCATGGTCCTCAAAACCTGTGCTGAGTTTGAAGGGAGAGAGAAGACAATGAGCTGCAGATGGAGTCCCTGGGAGCTCATGTGGTCTTTATATGCCTGCAGCAGAGGTGAGGGTAGAACAAGGCTGGGCTACCCAGCCTTCCCCAGCTTTATAATGTCTGTCTTCAGGAGACTTCTGATTGATTGTTCTGCCCAGAAAAAAGCCTCTCCTACTTCCCTGTACAAGCCAATTAAGCACACAAATCTTGGGAAAACACAGGAAAAAAAAAAAGCCCAGTAACCTACTGAGTTAACAAAACCCACTTCAAACTTTGTCTATAGACAATATGGTGGGAGGTGAGAAGTCTGACGAGGGAGGAGATGCTGCTGCTCTCTTTTAAGGTTGTTTTTTTATTTTTTTTTTTTTTTTTTGAAGCTAAGCTCCAGCAGGAATAATTAGCTTTTACATTTCTGTTGACCCACCGGTCAACAGTGCCACCTACACTGAGATTTCAGGGGCAGCTATCATTCTCCTCCAAAAACAGAGGATCAACTCCCTCCCTGAATTAGAGATGAAGGCAAAGTGGCTTTGAAGCACCATCAGTTTATTATGGAGAGGAGATGAAGCTGGTTCTGCACACTCAGTTAACTGTAACTCATATTGAGGAATGAGCTGAGAAGCATCCAGCCCAGAAAACTGCTGTCTTTCCTTCTCTCTACATTAACTTGCTAATTTAAAGACGAAGCCTGAGGATTCTTTTAGGCAAGGCACTGAAAAATCTGAACTCCACATAATCCCTTTTCCAAAGTCTTAAAAATGGGGAGCAAGTAATTCAGTGTCTCAGCAATGCTTACTTGACACTTGTACAAGGACAAGGATTCTGACCTGCATCAGAAACAGTGAAAGCAAGGGGAAACACTTCAGCATGTATATAAAGCTGACCAAGCTGTGTAAGCAGGTATTTTACAGCTGGAATTTGCACAAGGTAGTTACAGAAGAGAGATGACATACAGTGATTTATTAGAGAAGCATTCATGCCTTCAGTTTCCTCCCTCACCAATGAAGGTATGTACCTAAAAGCCACCCAGTCCACTAACTAGTGTTATATCTGAAGTGTCTTTACAGTTCAATTCAGAATACCCCAGCCTACGTATTAAAATACTTATTCAACAAACAGACACCCACTGGCTTTTGTGGAAGGCTGGTCTAGGTGAGAACAATAATTTTCAGGAGAACCATATTTCTTTGTATGAAGTAGTTAAAAAAAGATTTTATTGAGCGTCATACTGCAGTAGATTAATGTAACTTGCCTGCTAATAATGTTTTCTATAAAAAGAAAATAATAAACAAGTTCTACTTCCCAGTGTGGCAGATAAGATTTTATTATCTTTTATTTAGCTGTGCTGAAAGGCCACATAGTACTATTTTTGAGAAGAGACATAAAAATATAGTCCTCTTGCTTAGCCTGTTCTTCAAGAAGGCAAGTAGCGACCTACCTCCTACACTTTGATAATTTCCTCACTTTAGGCCAATGACATTTTGATGACTTTGAAGGGTTCCTTGGTTTAATAACAGCAAGCAGCACTTCCTATTTTCAAGCATTATGGATTCAAACTAATGTTCAAACTAATTAAAAACATTGTTTTATCCTCAGAACCTGTTCTAATCAATTGTCAGAAAAAGAGTTCAAAATAATTACTATGCTTAGGCAAATTTTGAGAGGAGTTATATGTCAAAGTGACAGAAACAGCAGCAGTTTCATAGCACTATGGGAGTAAGGAAGATAAATAAAAATATCTTACCATGACTAATTCTACCATGGATTCTTTTGTTAGGAATAGCTTAGTGGAGAGGAAGTGTCTTCTCCAAATTGGACTGTAATTGCTGGTATGGATTAGAACATTTTTTCCTCAAGTCATGATTAATTTATTTCCTCAAACAGAAACAAGGATATTTGAATAATTTTTCCAGAGGTTTGTGGAGAGTCCCAAACGAGCAGAGGTGGCTGTAAATCATTTGCATTGCTGTCTTCTGTTGATGAACATTATTATTAATGTATACCTCTATAAGTCAAAGAAAAAGTGGGTGTGTTATATGCTCATGGCACATTCTTGGGGTAAGTTTGAATTGTAGAGATTTGTGATGGAAATCGTAAGATTTGTACAAATGAAATATGAATGGCAGTGCATGTGTATTTACAAGCACCAGAAGAAAAAAACATGAGACGGGATAACAGAATAGCCTGCTTTGATAAAGAGAACACCATTCCCAAGGCACTGGTCTCAGGAGTAAGATTGAGGAATGTTAGTTAATGTGAAGACCAGAAGACCTGTACTCTGATAAGACTACAGCAGAGATGTGTTATCAGCAGAAGATCCTGCATCGTAATAGCAGGAGGACAGCAACAAGGCTGCAGCATCTCATATGCCATTCCTTTCCCTGCTAGTCCATCAGGAACAGACATATTCCTATTCCTACCAGACAAGGGAAAAGTCAGACAAGGTTAATCCTCATTGTCCAAGACTCATGAAGGCCCAAGCAAGGAAGATCCTTAAGCAAAGGACCACCCCCTAACAACTAGTGCCTCCTAAAAATAGGCAAGCTTTGTTCAAAAAATTAGTTTTATATCAATGAAGAACCACAGCAACAAGTTAAAACTGGACAATCAGCATCCCTTGTCCCATCTTCAACACAAATTATCTTGGCTATAATATTTAAAACAATTATTTTGGTGATTTATATCTCGTGTATCGCAAAGTGAATCAAAGAAGTCTATGAGAAAATGAGTGTGTAAAATCGGTTTACTCAGAGATTTTTAAGCCAATATTACAATCTGCCTTGGAGACAGTTCTGAAAAGCCTTCACCAAATACTGTTACACCTGGGAATGGGCTTCCCAGAGGAGTGGATTATCCTTCACTGAAAATATTTAGGACCCAGCTTGATGGGGCTCTGGATTAAAAAATCTAAGACCCTGCTTTTAAGAGAGGGTTGGACTGCAAAATCTCTATAGATGTCCTCCAACCTAGACTTTATATTTTTTATGATTCTTCTTTCATATGTTCTCATTTTGAATCTTATTACAGAAGTTTCCAGTTGTGCTTAGATTGTTTTAGCCAAATGCTATGCACCTCATACTAGATAAAATGCCTGGAATAAGTTAGAAGAATGAAATACAGATGGGTTTGGGGATGGGACTTTTTGTGAAATAATGGATCCTGTTGAAGAGCATGTTTTTGTCCCAGAGAATGAATAGGTTTATTGGAATAGCAAGGAAATTTGTCAGTTTAAATCTTCTAAGACAGATTCATATTAGAATATTCTTATTCCATCTCACAGACTTAGCATAAGCAGTGAACTCAGAGATCTGGCCACCTGGAAAACCCTTACAGACCCTGGATCCTCACTAGAAGACTTCTATTGTACTTCAATGTATATCTTATACAATGCCTTTTCTAAGCATGGAAAGATGAAAGGTAAAACAGAGAAGAAATAACTGATAGCAAAGCATTCACATGAGGGTGATCAGGTTGTCAGTGGTGTCACAGGGGAAGCTCCACACACTACAATCCCAGAACTCCCCTCTGTGCTCAGTGGAACTAGCCAGAGAAAATAGTGCAGTCATCAATGTAAAACCACGGTGATTCAGATATAAAGAAAAAAAATATTCCCTGGGCCCACAGTTATTTTCAGAAACAAACTTGTTTCTGTTTATTTTCTCTTCACCGTCCTTTCTTATTACTGTCTAAAAATATGTATTTTTAAAATGCAACCAAATGAAGGACTCATAGGGATAGGAAGTCTAGCTAAGAAGCCTGCAAATGCCAATTTTCCACGTGAATCATATTTAAAAATGACTTCAGAAAAGATTGCACACTTCTCAAAAGCAATAACTATCACCCCATGCTATGTTCTGTAAACAGCATGAATGACATTATACGTAATTATGCCTGTCAGGAAATTCTATACATGCCCACTCTACCAGAGCCTTTCAGACAGAAGGTGCAGTAGCCTCACTGCAATGTGCATCGGCCAAAGCTCCTAAAGATTTGGCTTCTAATTACATAAGAGTGACATGGGCACAAATCTCATTTACCCTGGTGCACCCCGGTAAGGGGACTGGGAGAACTAGGTCTACCAGATATGAGAAGATTAACTGCTATGTCATGTCCATCACCTCACGAGTAAGCTGCTGTAAGATCGTGATGGATGACTGTTCAAGAGTCCTCACAGCACAAAGACTCTTTGTACCAAGAACCTGGCAAAAAACCCCAGTCTTAGACCCAGCTGTGCTGATACATGATCAAGCTGAATAACTTTGAAGAAGATACCATCAAATGGAGAGTATTTTAAGTTTCCCTTTGTGAAGCTCCCTCTGCTCTGCCACCAACATAGGGTGTGAGGCAGCCTCTCATACAACCTCTAGGCCCCTGATCTCAGTCAAGGGGGCTTTGGGTATAGCAACAGTGATATAGAGGGCATCAGACATGGTGCAGATAGTAGCAGGTGCCTGATGACTTATGTGCACACACAGGTCACACTGCCATTGCAGGTACCAAAAACATACAGCACAGCTGTATTACCCACACTGCACTAAGGTTGCTATTTGCATCTACTTCCAGGAATAGACTGGGCACAAATGCAGGCATTTTTGCCTCCTGCTCCTTTGAGCATTAAAGATTAGTTTGCACAGGAACAAAAAAGAGGCATCAACAAGTTCAGATGAAGTGTGTTCAAAGCTGTGAATAAATCTGTCAACACAGCACAGTGCTGCACTCTGTAGAGATACCTGCACTAACTCTGAAGGAATGTTATGTTATTGTAGCTCTCCTCTTCTGGAGAAATACTTCCAACTTGCAATGCTGTCCAAGACACAACTAGAAAGCACTTTCAAACTATCCCAGGATTGTCTTCAATCATTCTTAGCTCACTCTTGTAGTGCAGAAGACTAATCTTGTTACTCTGTGGAATCTGGGCTTTAAAATAAGATGCTACAATGAAATAAGAAATCGAAAGAGGTCAAAACTGCAATACCTCAACATGACTAAAGCATATTGCAAACACTTCAAAGAAAAAATAAAGCAAACCACACCAGCTATAACTGATCAAAACAGTATTGGGCTCTACCCCTTTCTTTTTTGCCCCTGTATAGAAATAATGTGTTTTACACATATAAAAATTACTTTCTAAAACACCAGAAATTGAGCTTTCTACTTTTCACACTGAAATAGAGCCTGTCATCTAAACTATTCTGTACTGTTTCTTGAGCTATAAGGATCACGTTGAACATGGAATAATTAGGTGCAATCCTTTCTGCTGTTCATTCACACCATTCAAAAACAAATTTGCATGAGACACCTATATGAATAAAGCCAGTTTTAGTTAAATGTTGCTGTATAAATCCTGTTTATCAGATCCTTTCTCAGAAATAGCACTGGCAAAGTTTTCAATACTCTTGAGACAAAGTGATTAAGCTAGACTTTCCAAAACTGGGGATTCTGCCATATCATACTTTATATCTAATTGTTTCTCCAATAACTGTTCTTACCTACTAATTGCCAATGTCTAGCTATTTTATTTGGTTAGTGTCATCATACAGCCATATAATGGCTGATCTCCTCTATTTCCATTACAGATTTATAAATACAATGCATAAATAAGAATAAAGAGGTCCAAAACCTCTTTCCTTTACTGCCTAACAAGAGTCTGGGCTTAAATGTAGCTAGTTACTTATTGAAGTTACTGAGGCTGTCTTTGGGTACCATAAACAGCAGCTCTGGCTTCTGAAACTTATTTTCAAAGGCTTTCACCTACCTATACAGGGACTCCGGAATGTACAAGATGTACTATGTTTTATTAGTAGTAAGCTCTACCATTTGTCTTTTAACTGTTCCTGCATGGGATAGTACAAAATCTCTGAACAACTTTATGACTGTAGAGTTCTTTTATTGTTTATTTGTAGTGCCATTGCTCAGATTTGACTAGAGAATGTTTTTTATTAGAGAGCAACTCAGACTGACGCCTTAGAATACTTAGTAAGATTACAGTGAAACTTCTAAACAGCTGATCCAGTTTGTTTATTTTTTAAACCAAGACGCTACAGTTCATGAGCACCAGTAGGCCCCAAAATGGAAGCGGTGATTTGGGTTGTAGATCAACAGAAAGGTGAGAAAAGGACTAATGAGAACAGGGTCTCTAACCAGATCTGCCATGCCCAGAACCTGTGGTAGAGCCCCATACTGCACAAGACTTCAACACATTTTATAATCCTAGCAGACAAAAGAAGTTTTATAGGATTTTTGACAGAAGCAAACATTTCATGTACTCCTGGGAAGTTTGCAAGTTCTGCATGGCTTCATGCTCGATAGATAACCTTTGCATAGACTCCTGTAGGGGTTACTGCACATAAGCCACACAGCGTTTTTCACTCTTATAGGTAATCACAGGAGATTTGTGGCCCTAATATGTTGATACTGAGAGCACTGGACCACTCAAAAATCCTATTCAGAGTAAAGATAAGGTTATGCAGACATTTATAACATACTATTGTTTTATAGTTAGAGAAAGTATACCCCCTTTCAAAATCTGCTGTCCATTAAGGTATCACAGAAAAACTGAGGCCAGTTTGTAGTAACTGCACCAGATTAGGAAAGTCCAACAAATACTTATGATAGTCATTATTAACTACACTGGCAACTTGCTAATCATAGTGTTCTAGACTTAACAATAAAACCCAACAGTTGCAAGCTGATGCAGGAACTGAGTCTTCCCAGCTTTTCAGGGCCTGACCTGAGTAATAGCAGTCTCCAGAAGATGCTTCTCCATTATTGAACCCTAACATTTCCAGTGCCTACATTAGCCTATGCATTACAGCAGAATTATGCTTTACAGTCTTTGGGTAATCTGGAAAAATGTATTGGGGCTGCAGGCCTGAAGAGTTGTTATCTCTTTTTCAAACTGTCACAGGTATACAGATTAGTTTCCTGCTAGTCAGGTATTTTATAATTTAAAAACAAAGAGAAAACATATTCATGAAAAGAGTCAAAAAGACATAGGAAATAAGGTAAGGTGTTGGGGGTTAACCCCAGTAGGCAGCTAAGCACGACCCCACCCCTAACTCCATTTCTTCCCCCACCCTCAGTGGAACAGGGGGAGAAAGAAAAGGGAAAAGTAAGAGAAAGCTCATGGGTCAAGACAAAAATAGTTTAATAAGCAAAGGAGAAGTGGAAGAAGAAATGACAAACATAAGAAAAGCCATGCAAAGGCACTCACCACCTCCGATGGGTGAACTGATGCCCACCCAGTTCCTGTGCAAAAGATAGCTAACCTCTCTAAATGCCCCTCCTCTCCATTTTATTCCTGAAGATTGCTGTTACACAGCATGGAGTAGCTCTTTGGTTAGTTTTGGTCCTCTGCCTGGGTGGGTCCCCTCGCAGCCTCTTTCCCTCTCCTAATCTCTTCACTGCAGGGATGGGGTGGGTGGGGACAAAGAGAGAAGCAGAGGAGGTCTTGATGCTGTGCAAACAGTGTTCAGCAGTACCTAGAACGATGTTATCAGCATTGTTTCGGTCACAAATCTGAAACACAGCACCCTACAAACTCCATCCCAGCCGGACCTATTACATAAGGAAAATCACTCAAATTACTATTTCAAATTCAGATTCCAAAGCCTCTGTTGCTCTATGTGTAGCTGAGAAGTGGTTCATCATATAGTGTAACACAACTGCAAGGTCTCAGGCCAGGTGCCACCTCACACTGTAGCCATGTGACAGAATAGCAGCTGGAAAATCTATCATTTACTGCCTTGCCTGTTATTTCTGGTTCACCTTGCTCCTCACCAGAAAGTGGCAACATTTTGTGCTTGCTTGTTTGTTTTTTCCTCCTTTCTACCCTCCTTTTAAGAACTGAAAAATCTCAAGCAAAATGCCTTAATCAGTGGAAAAAGCAATGTGCAAGTCTCAGCACGAAGCCTGCCATACCCCAAAACTTCCATTTTATGTAAAGACATTTTTTACAAGCATCGAAGAGATCAATGCATGGAAATGCAAGACCATTGTCAGATCTTGAAGCCAGCCCTGATGGCAATCAACCAGGTGATGATAATGGGTTTGGGGATCACTGACTCCTAATCATCTCTTTGAAGTGTGCTCTGCTATGGCCCACATGTACAAACTTGTGGTTTTGTTGCACAGTTTAATGCTCAGGTAAGAATGAAGTTTTATGAAGTTTGATGTTTTACAGGCTGCAAATTTATTATCAACCTATATGTATTTGCTTTACTTCTAAGAAAAATTCTTCTGGGTGCTTTAGCAGATGCTAAAGCCAATTCTCTCCTTCCCCAAATACCCATCTAATATCTGATATCTTTCACCTGATGCACACTTGCAGCTGTTATTTCACATGTTCCAAGGTCTCAAGTATTTTCTTGCCCTCTGAGCAGCCACAAACTTGGCCTATTCTTGGGGAATAATGTCACTTTGGACTAGTGTTCAGCATAGTCAATAATCTATGTTACTGTCTTTCAAATACATAGCACCTGGGAAGAGTCATCTATGTCTCATACCAGCAGAAGAGAGGATGGCATCAGTGCAGGAAAGTCTAGGTCAGTCTGAAGACCAGAAAGAAGCTCCCCTTTATCCAATGACAGCTGGATAGCACAGGAGAACAAGTACATGTAGTCCTAAAAAGCATTTTGACTTATTTTCAGAGTCAAAGTAGGTAACAGTTGTCTCAACTGATCCTAATCTACCCCCTTGCTTTAAAGCCTGGCTTTTGCCAATCAGCCACGCATCAGTGGCAGAAACACACCACTTCACTTGGCCATAAGGAACGGTTGATTGATTGCGATACAAACCATGCTGATTTACATGATTTTACCATTGAGAATAAAGGTAATTTATTTTAGGTGGCTGGGAGGATATCAGATCCTTGTAGCATGCTCTGAAGTTTGCTTTACCTGTCCTCAAAAGAGATTGAAATTATTCCATTTACATAGTTATTTTAAAATTGGACCTCGGTTAGTTAAATCTCTCATTCTGACAAATTGCCGAGTGATTTCTGAAAATAGGTCATTTTGATGACATACTATTCTTTCAGTCCACCCCATACAATGGCTTTTTCTAAACCAGAGATTCATATTTGCTACATTATCATAAGAAATACAAAGAGGTCATTAAACAAAATCCATTTCTTTAAGGATAGTCTTTAAAAATGTATGAAATCTACTTTACTGTCTTTGGCTTTCAATTAAAACTGACCAAAATCTACGAAGGCTATGTTTACAAATGTGACAGAATCAAGTAAGAAGGGCAAGTAGTGCACAAGTGAGATTAACCAAAATTCATAAAAATTCAGACTGAATGCTGCCTTGCTTAATATTTTCCTGCTGTGCTCTTTTTGAACTTTCCATTATGCTTAATAGGATTCTTTTGGGATACAGGAGTAAAGGATTACGGGCATTCTTACAGAGTTTACCTGAACATTACAGATAGACCCAGGACACAAGAGTAACTCTGCAAGTGTGTTAGGTTATGCTACATTTTAGGATATTGTCACCTGGAGCTTGTTTTCCAGTTCTACATTCCTAAAGTTGTACATTCCTGAAGTTGTACATTCCATTGAAACCTAGAAACTGGAAACAACCCCTTTAAAAGAGTCAATGATACAAGATCATATGGACACGTGCTACACTAGTCATAATTTTGCCCTAAAAACCACTACAGCCATAAAAGACAGTCTAGTCTTGTCAGAGTTGGAGACATTAAACGGCAAAGAACTGGGTCCAAGGTGGGGTGCTATCAATGGGAACAAGACAGCAGGTCTCTGCAGCTGTCTGCTTGTCCAAGGAAGGCAACTCCAAGGAAGAGGGAGGACAGTGCCCAGCAACACCCTGCTTCCAGACATCCTGCATTGTCTCTCTGTTGTTTTACCAAGTCAGAGTCAGGAAAGATTTATTAGCTCTTAATGGGTCCCCTGGAGACAGGGGCAAGGACAGATGAACACCAAGACCAGCAAAATTGCAGCTGTCTGCCTCACCTCAGGAACAGGGAATTGGATAAAACAGAATTACCAAAACCCTCAAGGAGAAGATATGAAAAAAGGAAATATGGAATGCATTGAGTATAAACTGCAGTGAGAGGTGCTACTATTTGGATCAGTCTGTAAGCATGACACTACCCTTCAACTTCATGTGCCCAGTACTATTCTCCAGAGTCAATTAGTCCTCATCCAGTGGTGGAATGTGACAAGACATCTCACATGTATTTAAGAACAGAAAAGCTTGTGAGAGCGAAGCTGCATTCTTACTGTGCAAATTACCACAGTCATCATTATGCCCTCATCATAGTCTAATATTTAATTACAACAGAGATCCTGCATGTTTAATGGGAGTTCATAAAATCTTTTACCTTATATTCATTTGGATTATTTTTCCCCTCAGTGATACAGGCAAAGAAATCAGGGGAAGGACTCTGAACTGCTTTCTGTAGCAATCACAAAGAAGCACTGAAAGTTCCCTTGTTGCTCTGTGACGTGCAGGCTGCTGCGGCTGCTCAGGCGAACTGCAGCAAGTGTGGATGTTCATGATGTCAAGAGGGCAAAAGAGGGAAGCGTAGAGTTAATATCAAGGGGGCTCTGCATGGGGGAGTGGGCTGGGGCAGCTGGAGATGCAGCAGCAGCAGCTGAACTCCTGGAGGAGGAACACTTCCAGAAAACCTTCCCCTTCCTGCCTTCACCTGCACAAGAGGGAAATCCAGGAGAGCGTTGCAGCATCACAGACTGTCCAGCCAGACATGCTTGCAAGAGTGGGCATAACAAGCTAACTGGCAAATACACAGAAAACCACACATGACTCCAGGCTGCTGGGTTTTTTTCAGGCATCATACAGTTCCAGCCCTGCATAAGCTGGAGTCACACCACCAAACCTTCCCAACTACAATCTGAGTCCCACTGCTCACACTTGCCTCCCACCTTTCCAGAGTGAGAACAACTAGAGGGGTGGCAGCTTTTAAACCCACTGAGCTGATTTTCACTATCAAAGTTTTGACTGCTGTTCATTTTCTGAAAGACTAACTCTGCTATTGCGTTCCTGTTTATTGAGATTATATGGCACTATTCAATTTTAAGAGCAACTTCAAGTCTCTTGTCTTCTCTCAGCACTCTCAGACTTTAAGCCTCTATATGAAACTTAGGGTGAAAGCATTTTGTTTTTAAAAGAACCAGGCTTTCTACCATACAGTCACCAAGGCTAGTACAAAAGTCATCTCTCCCACCCTTACGTGCAGTTAGTATTGAGTGGCATGCCTCCCTGTCTGAAGCTCTGCAGTCTGTTCTCCTGCAACATGTTCTAGAAAGTGTAGAGACCAGCTAGGTATTGAAGTGCAAAGTTGCAGTTTTTGTCCTTGGAGGCCTGGCACAGCTGTATGGGCCCAACTTGTATCTTCCATTATCAGACTAGCACAGCTTTGTCTGCTTCCATATGAAGAGGTACATCTGTGGCACACGAGGACCACTAACAACTACTAGTGGCACGCTTGACCACATTGGCAAAGACAGCCACTGCAGAGTCAGACCTCAGTACAGGCCTACAGACAATGCTTATACCAATGAATAAGTCCAGAGTACATCCAGAAAACCCAGGCAGTTGCTGGCAGAAAGCCAGCACAGCAGAAGATAGACCCAGCTATAAGTACACTTACAGCATAGCTCAGAAAAAGGACTGAACCCCTAGGTCTGACTTAACTAGAAGTCACAGGGCCCATGGGCAGGTGGGGGCCCCATATGAAGCCCTCAGGGCCCTGTCAGCAGATTTGCCAATGTCTGCTTCTTCTGGAGAACTCCACAATAAACACCAAAGAGCATTTAAACACAGGAAAGCTTACCTTGGAAAGTTAGCAATAGCAATACCATTAGGAACTTGCTCCCTGCATGCTTGTAAGCAGATCCTTTCTGCAGGACTTATTTCAGTCCACTCAGGAGCTTTCTGAGTTGCTGCACACCCTGTGTAAGCCCCCTTTGCCCAAAGCTCCTCTGAGATGAGGCTGCTTACTCCCTGGTTTCCACCCAGCAATCCTGTGCTCTTCCTACAAGCTCTTTGCTGCTTGTCCTGCTGCACCCCATTCACCTTTCAGCTCTGATAGATAATTTTTGTTATGATTTGCTCACCGGGTACACAGGATTTGTCACCTTTCCCATCCTTTTTTCTGTGAGACTCTGAGAAACTTTACCTGTAAGCACTTTCCACCTGCATTTCTGGGAAGGTCCTCCTGACTCCCTTTGTTGGGCTTTTTTGGTTTGCTTCCTGCAGGGATTCTGCTCTTTGGTCTTCACAAAAAATCTTGAATCATGTTTTCTGTCTTTGTGTCGTTTAGGAAAGCTCGGCTCACGTGTCACCTCTGCTAGTTCTGTCCTGGTTATTTCCATCTGGATCGAGACTCCCCAGCCTTTGGCTAAATGCCATGCTTACAGAAAGAGAAATGTTCACAGGCCTTGTTTCCCTCTGGGGAATGGCATAGCCTATACTCCATCACCCACTTGGCTGCCTCAGGCACAGTGACAAGGTGCCTGCCCCCTACTTACAGTTTTACTGTTTACAGTTTTACTGCCAAAGGTTAATGAACACATTGTTGTTCCAGGTCTAGAAAATACATGACTACTCCTGCAGTTTCAGCCCTTTCTCCCTTAAATAACTTCCCCAGGAATTCCCACACCAGTAGTCACTTGACAGGTGCTATCCTCTTTCATTTTTGTTTGCCTAAATCTTGGGCCACGATACTCCAGCATTTTTTCAGACTGTATAGCAAGGCTTTCTTCACTATACTATAAACATCAAGGTCCTCTAAATATGTGTTTTAATCAACTTTTAGAGACTTTCTCTGCAGTAGATGGTAGGTACTTAGCCTTTTCTTGCTCCTTCATGCATCAGGCAAAACTTTTCACTGGCATTAAAAAAAGTACTGATAAATTATTTTCCTTAATACTTTGGAATATAGATTGCAATATCATCTGGGTATTCAAGACGGTATTCAAGACCCTTGCATGAATGCTTCCTCCAGCTTGAGGCCAGCAGACTGACCCTGAGGCAAGGACACTGGTCACAAGCCCGGCAAGGTTCACTGTGAGTGGTGGCAGCAGTGTCTCAGCTCAGCCTCGAGCCTACTGAGGTGGTCACAGAGCTCCCATAAAGCTGGCATATGTTGGGAATGGCATGCATTGCTAGAGGGGGCAAGGCACTGAGGCTTTCAGGAAGCTGAGAAACACCATGTGTTTACTGCTGAAGAGCAAGGCTGGTGCCATCGGTGCACTTTGTAATGCAGACCCAACTATGAGTTATCATGTGGCTGTAGATCTAGCCATGGAGAGGCAGCACTGGAGGACTGACAACCTTTTATTAGTAGGAACGACTGAGCCTGAACTGCTGTAGGTATCCCAACATGCCAAATGACTGGGTTCTGAACAAACCACGAACTACCCTCTCTTTCCCAGGAGATTTTTTTGCATGAACACGTAACACAAAGAGAATATGAACAAGACCTTTCTTCTCTCAACTATAAAAACTACAGTTCCAGGTTTTTTGTTCAAACTTACTTCTGTAAAGCTTGGCTTTTTTTTAAACCTCAATAGTTTCACACTGTCCAGGGTAGGACATCAAATTTAATATGATTTCAGTCCATATTTTAGGGATGCACACACAAGTCAAACATAAGAAGACACAAAGCTGCTTAGCTCAGCTTAGTCCAGCCACGAGTCTGGTATGTCTGGGCACATACAAAATGGAATATTAGGAACCTAAGTAACTACTGCTAAAAATAGGTGACTGTTTGTGATGATGTTAGCTCAATGTAAGGGGTTACTGCCTTCTTCGGCTGGAAATGACTGTCTCCTTAACAGAGTAGCTGACGGTTGGCATGGTCTTCCATTCTGCAGACTAATGAAGTTCACTTGAAAACTTTCCAGGGTTTATTTTACATTGTAATAGAAAAGGAGCTGTTGTTATGTCTCAGCTGGGAGGAGGTAACTTTCATTAAGGGTGTAATAAGTTGTATATGTGCTCTTGTCTGAGAGGTCAGGGAAATGGTCAGACATTTGATGAGTTATATAAAAGTGGTGTGGATTGTTTACTTTTGGACCGCGAAACTTCAATTCCACTTCTCTGGAGTGTTAGGCATCAAAGTGGGTTTTTTTGGATCTCATCCTTGTTCCATAGCCCAGATATCAGAATCCCAATGGGGAAAGGAGTCAGCTCTGAAAGATGTAAGAATCTTATGCCTTTCATGGAATTGTGTTATACAGAAAGCATCAAATGCCTTTCTTTGCAGAAGGTATTAATCAGACTTACATACTGTTAAAGTTACTATTAAGCCTGAATTGAAAAGGACACTATGTATGGTTTATTTATCCCTTCTCACAGGGATTATTTTTGTTCATAAACTTGCATGCTTTGTATACCAAAATGTGCATAAAGTACTTTGCTTGAGGAGTCATCTTCACGTTCATCCCTCCTAATAATTTTTGATGAAGACACATTTGATGCCAAAGAACTGAGATGACATATTTAACATTCTTTCTCTACAAAGATTAAGAGTGCTGCGTGAACTTGGAGGCATTTCTAATCATAGAATGGTTTGGATTGGAAGGGGCCTTAAAGATCATCTAGTTCCAACTCTTCTGCCATGGGCAGACACACCTTCCACTTGACCAGGTTACTCAAAGGCCTGTCCAGTCTGGCCTTGAACACTTCCAGGGATGGGTCATCCGCAACTTCCCTGGGCAACCTGTTCCAGTGTCACCACCTTGACAGTAAAGAATTTCTTCCTAACATCTCATCTAAATCTACCCTCTTTCAGTTTAAAACCATTACCCCTCATCCTATTGCTACACTCCCTGACAAAGAGTCCTTCCCCATCTTTCTTATAAGCCCCCTTTAGGTGCCGGAAGGCCGCTATACGTTCTCCCCGGAGTCTTCTCTTTTCCAGGCTCAACAACCCCAACTCTCTCAGCCTGTCCTTATAGGAGAGGTGCTCTATCCCTTTGATCATCTTTGTGGCCCTCCTCTGGACCCACTCCAATATTTTCATGTCCTTCTTCTGTTGGGGGCCCCAGAGCTGGACGCAGTCCTCCAGGTGGGGTCTCACGAGAGTGGAGTAGAGGGGCAGAATTACCTCCCTTGACTGGCCATGTTTCTTTTGATGCAGCCCAGCATGCGGTTGGCTTTCTGGGCTACATGCACACATTACTGTCTCATGTTGAGCTTCTCATCAACCAACACCCTCAAGTCCTTCTTCTCAGGGCTGCTCTCAATCCATTCTCCACCCAGCCTGTATTTGTGCTTGCAATTGCCCAGACCCATGTACAGGACCTTGCATTTGGCCTTCTTGAACTTCATGAGGTTTGCACAGGGCAAACTTTCAAGCCTGTCCAGGTCCCTCTGAATGTCATCCCTTCCCACCAGCCTTGAGTTTTTCCAGGAGTTCCTTGTTCATTCTTGCAGGCCTCCTGGCATTTTTGCCTGACTTCATCTTTGTTGGGATGCACTGCTCCTGAGCTTGGAGGAGGTGATCTTGAATATTAACCAGCTTTCTTGGCCCCCTCTTCTCTCCAGGGCTTTACCCCATGATACTCTACCAAGCAGATCCCTGAAGAGGCCAAAGCCTGCTCTTCTGAAGTCCAGGGTAGTGAGCTTACTGTGCGCCTTCCTCACTGCCCTAAGAATCTTGAACTCCACCATCTCATGGTCACTACAGCCAAGGCTGCCCTTGAGCTTCACATACCCCACCAGTCCCTCCTTGTTGGTGAGAACAAGGTCCAACATGGCACCTCTCCTTGTTGGCTCTTCTGTCTCTTGAAGAAGGAAGTTATATCATCAACACTTTCCAGGAACCACCAGGATTGCTTATGCCCTGCTGTGTTGTCCCTCCAACAGATATTGGGGTTGTTGAAGTCCCCTATGAGGACCAGGGCTTGTGAATGTGAGGCTGCTCCTATCTGTCTATAGAGGGCCTCATCCACTCGGTCTTCCTGGTTGGGTGGCCTGTAGCAGACCCCCACTGTAACATTGCCTTTCCCTGCCCTCCCTTTAACCCTGACCCATAAGCTCTCGGTCAACTCCTTACCCATCCCCAGGCAGAGCTCCATGCACTCTAGCTGGTCATTGACATAGAGGGTGACACCCTCCTCATCATCTTTGCCTGCCCTTCCTGAAGAGCCTGTATTCTTCCATTCCAACACTACACTCATATGAGCCATCCCACCACGTCGCTGTGATGCCAATAAGATGTACATGCCCTGTGTGTATGCATACATCTCTAACTCCTCCTTTTTATTCCCCATGATATGTGCATTTGCATAGAGACATTTAAGTTGGGCCCCCGATGAAGCTGACTTACTGGCTGGAGTGGCTGGAATTCCTTTGTGTTGCACTCCAGGTGCTCCCCTAATGATCACATGCAAACAGGTGCAGGTAAGCTCACCCTTGTTTTTAAACAATTAGAAGTCAGGCAATCTTGTCAGACAGCAGTGAGTGGGAGGTAATATATTCCAAGCTGTTTTGCTCGGTCTTAGCACCACACTGCCCATATCCATGTTACTCCCAACTGGATGTTTTGAGCACAAACTGAACTTCTGTCCTTATTGAAAATATTGAAACAACATGTAGAAATGTCCCAAAAGTGGCTGTACAACAGAAACATCAGAATTGGTTCCAGACAGGAGGATAATATGAAAGTTTCAATTTATTGCAGTAGGCACAACTAATAAAGGCAGATCAACATTTATTACATCAAAGAAATGGGATGCACTGAAAACCATCTCTAAAAGGGAAGGGGGCCAGCTAAGGCCATCCATTCCAGATGACTACCTTAGAGTCACAGATAGTATTTCTCAACTGACAGGAGTTCCCAAAAGTGTGCTCAACAGTCACATCTGCATCACAGAAGCCTCCAGGTTCTTTTGTAGTCACTCTGACATGTCTTCCATGATATGATGATAGGATTCGCAAACTATCCTATGCTCCTTTGCATCTGTGACTGTGCCGCATTTAAGCAGCAAGTGCTTTGAACTCATCTGCTTGAAACACAGCCCTGTATGATCCAAATGATGGACCTCACCTCCTACAGATCTCCAGTCTTCTCTCTGGACTTGCTGCGCCATCTTGTTGCTGTTCACCATTTCCACCAGTGAGCTACATAAAGTCCACAGTACAGAATCTGTGGGCAATGCACATCCTCTCTGGGATCATTTATCTGAACCAGGAGGTGGTGAAATGAGTGCCCTGTGACACCCTGTACAGCAGTAAGGCAAAGGAGGGTGGTAGCTATCCTAGGCAGGAAATGGTTTCCTCACTCCCCAGTTAGTTCCCCTTCCATGATGAGCCATCCTTGCCTTTTCAATCAATTTCTGAGCTAATCACAGGGCGCGGAGGAGGTGAGCATCCAGTTTCTGGAGTCACATGCACTGGGGAAACCTCTAGTGCCCCTAAAGACAAAACTTTTCTTTCATAAAAACATTCCTTGGTGAATAGTGAGTATCCTCCTCAGCAGGTCTCACTCCAGCTGCTATTCAGGCATACCTCTAATCCTGTCTATGTTGTCTCTGTGACGGATATTGTGAACTTGGGTGCTGTCTCCCCACTTGGCACAGCTATGGGCGAGGAGGAAGACTGAAGAATCACAAAGCCAGTGCTGTTATGTGACCTTCTATCAATCGCACCTCACCTGCAGGTGAGGGTACTGTCTCAGCGAGAGCTATCTCACTGCATTTCCCATGGAAGCAAAGCCATAATTCATACCTGACAGGATGTGTGGGCATGCAACACATGGAATCAGAACAACACACACACACACGGAGGAGACAGGTAGGTTAAGCAGCACAAAGAAATGTAGGAAAGTACCCAAACATAATTACAACTGTTAAGCTGAAGAACAAACCATGCCCTCTCTCAATGCCTCCGTGAACGTAATTCCTAGTTCTGCTTCATCTTTTCCTCTCCTCCTGGCAGCAAAATACTGCCAGCTGCAGCATCAGAGCTGACAACCTTAAGTGATGGTTTCCAAAAGACATCCACCTTTTTCCTGGAATGGTTGTTGTGTCTTTCCGTGCTTTTCTGAGGAACCACCAAAGCTGGCAGGAGAGCTGTGCCTGCATGGCTATAGCAGTAACCATTAGTGTCACTCCTTTGTTAGAGGCCCTTGATTGTGGTAATAGTGACTTGAAGTCTAGGATCTGCTACAGGTGGAGTCAAACAGCATCTCCAAGGAGCAAGGGCCACAGGCCATTGGGGACTATGAAGAGGAATCACTTCTGTAGCTCTCTTGAGCTTTTGATCACTGGGACAGGCATAGCGAATGTCCTTCAGTGAGCAGTGTTAGAGTTGTTTGCTTAGCTCGAGTTGACAGGACTGGTTCACAAAGTTTGCTACAGCTGCAGACAGCCTGTATCTCACAGCTGTTGCTCACACACACCTTGTCTCGGAATTCTGCTCTCAAACCTAACTATTAAGTTACTATTATATCTACACATGGCTGTATCACACAGTTCTGTGTATTGCTGCTCCCTTTACATTGCTGATAATTAGATTTACCTAACAAGTACAAAATTCATGGAACACCTGGAAAGAACTATTTGTGTGGTAGGGAAAGATAAAAAGGGAACTTCATTTCACACAAATATTGTTAAATCCTGCTTATACTTCCATGAATATCTTTCTCTTCATATTTAAACTTTATAGTGGAGTACAAGGTACAGCATTTCTTTTCATATTCAAAGTTTACAGCAGTTTCAAATACATATTAATATAGAAGCTGTAATGTATTCTGAGTTAAGCTGTCATAAAATCTAGGGCTTTTCACATCATCACTTTTGAAGGTCGGTGCCACAGAGAAAAAGAAGCATCTGTATTGGATCACCATGAAGGTTTGTATTACATTGCAATAAATACTGCAATATATTTCATTTTTATACGTTTTTGATGAAGAGGCAAAAGTGCATCTTCAACAGTTGCTTTTCAAAAATTGCTCATCTGTTTGGAACGGCTGTAAAAGAGATTGAAGCTAAACATTATTCATGGATACATTATGGCTCCTTACTGAGACCACAGCTGAAATGAGAAGAGGATTCCAATGATATTTCATCTGGAGTATTGATTTTTCTGAGCTCGTCCCACAAAGCTATTGCATGCGCGTTCCAGGCAAGTATGAGAAGATGTAGATTATATGAGCTCGCTTTCTTTCCTAAGTTTATTTTTCTTCCCCCATCTTGGTTATACACATTTTGCTAATTTTGTGCTTTGACTCTCCCAGTCTATAAAGCACGAGCATAAGAAATGTGCGGTTCCCTGCCTCTACCTGAGGCCTCATGCAGACTGGAAAGACACAGAAGAAGATGGGATCAGTTTGAGAAATAGTAAGAGTCCAGATTACAACCTTCACCTAAATTTAGTTAGGCACCCTGGAGCCCCAGAGTGTATGCTGGCACAGCAAAGTGCCGATTACCATAGGCACACCAACAACGTCCCTGAGGGAGTGAAGAGTAGGGAAGAGGTTGTGGACATGTTAGTAGAGTACTCCATCTGGGCAAATTTGGTTTGTCAAGAAGTCTGGCCCTGTTTTTTTTATTTGCAGCAGATTCTTCAGTAGCTAAGCCACAGAATTCACTTTAGGGTTGCCTAAGGACTAGACTATCTCTGAAGCTCCCCTCTCATCTGCTCAGATGATCTCTTCAGGTCACCATGAGGCACAGTGACAAAGGAGCAAGCGGGCTGCACTGCAGTTACTTCTCATGATAGTTTAACCTTGAGAAACTGAAGTCAGTCTGACACCTGGCAGTGTAGTCAGCTCCTGGAGTAATGGAAATTCCTGCTTATTCTGCATTCCTGTGTGCCTGGTGGCTGCCAGTAAGAAGAAAACTGCAGGTTTTCAGCAGTTGCTAAAAAGAAAAAGCTCAGGGAAAGAAGAAGCAGCAGGGTAGTGACTTCAAGTTATGCTTTTTTCTGCAGGGCACCAGGATGCTTGGAGGCCAGTGTGGGCTCCAGCATGCTGCACAGGCATCTTCTTGTGGGCTGTTACCCATCTTGGGCAGCTCAGTACATAATGCCAAAAAGGACTAAGGGATTCCCTGCTGACTTGTGCCACCCCCACTCTCTGTGCTGCCTTACAAGGGTTTGCACAGAGCTGCCTATGGCAGCTTTGTCTATGGACTGCATTCCTTGGGGGAGTTCAGCTCCTCCTGATGCAGGACACTAGCATTTGAAGTTTCAATTAGAAAGTGTATGGTCTTTATGGGGGACCTCTCTATCACAGCAGCTGCAAGCCTGACACAAGAAATGGCATGCAATGGTCCTTTTCCTTTTTGTATAACCAGACCAGTGTCAGTTGAGCTTCCGCCTATAAGAGATACTGTTTTTTTCCGTTCTATGATGACTTATTTATGTCTTTATACATTGAGTTCTGCTAGAATGGCCTATTAACTACAGAATATCAATACATTGCACAAGTTCCAGAAGAAACTGCATTAACAATAACATAAAGTAGTTACAATTTTATGAACTCACGATCCTGTATGATCCTTTATTAACATATTGCAGGTGAACATTGGATTTCTTGTTTGGATCTACCTTAGCTGAATGAAGCGAAAACATCAACAAGGCAGGGTTGTTCTAGTTCTGTGAAATATTGGGGTGGTTTCTTAAACATTTCGCATTATGATATAAACCCTCCCCCCCAAATTTATAATAAAGCTTTGTATTTCTGCCTTTCTTTCGATTCACATTTCAGGGTTTTCCAAAAACAAAGTCTCATATTATGAATATATAGACAGTGACCAAGATCTGCAAGTATCTTGCATTTGAGGTGCTTCTATCACTATTAGGAAAAATGGATAAGATTTTTTTTTTTAAAAAAATCCATTGGAAAAATAGTTTTGTGAAAAATATTCTTTGTTGAAACATGGGGCTTTTAGTTAACTTCATCAGCCTAAACGGATCAGTTGCAGGATCTAGTTGTTTGCCAAAGCTGGGTGGAGAAGAGTGGCAAAACAACCCACTGACCCAAAAATCACCTTTTGCTACTAGCATATTATTTGTGATGAATAAGACCAAGGTTTGAGCCTTGCTCATTTTATATCTGAGCCTACTCCATTTAAGGTATGTCAGCCACCAAATTAATATCTTGCCTTCTGTGGCTTTCCACTAAAACTTTGAAAGATCTAGGCTTGATGCCATGTAAAAAGTGAAAAATCTTTTAAATCCAACAAAAAATGTCAGAGAACAGACAAAAATTTCACTCCACATCTACTTGATTCCAATTTATGGGGGGAAAAAAAAGAGGGACACTTACANGTTCTGGGCTCACCACTTCAAGAGGGACAGGGAACTGCTGGAGAGAGTCCAGCGTAGGGCAGCTAAGATGATTGAGGGATTGGAGCATCTCCCTTACAAGGAAAGGCTGAGAGAGCTGGGACTCTTTAGCCTGGAGAAGAGAAGGCTGAGGGGAGACCTTATTACTGTGTACAAGTATCTAAATGGTGGGTTGAAGGAGGATGGAGCCAGACTCTTTTCAGTGGTTCCCATTGACAGGACGAGGGGCAATGGGCACAAGTTGGAACATAGGAAGTTCCGTTCAAATATACGGAAAAACTTCTTTACAGTTAGGGTGACAGAGCACTGGCACAGGCTGCCCAGGGAGGTGGTGGAGTCTCCTTCTCTGGAGATTTTCTCCAGGAGACCCACCTGGATGCAGTCCTGAGTAATGTGCTCTAGGCAATCCTGCTTTGGCAGGGGAGTTGGACTAGATGATCTCTAGAGGTCCCTTCCAACTCTGAAAATTCTGTGATTCCATGAACTCTTAGATAGCTACTGTAACAGAAGCAGCTCCTAATTTACCATTCAGTTATGAAAACTTAACTAAGATGCATTTTTCTGTTTTGTTTTCATTTCATTTTTGTTTGAAATTGTATAGCAAGTATAGACATAAGCTGAGACAATCAGCACATAAATATTGAGCAGATTTATTTGAAAGTCTGTATCTTCCCCCACTGATAGCAGCAATAAAGCTTTCAGCAGTGTAAAAGTCTAGAAAAACATTCCCTGAAACTATGGCCAAATGGATCTATTTTTCACTCAAACTCTATACCGTATGGGGGCCATAAACTGCCACAGGGTCACACTTCACAGGGGGACCAAGCTAAATGAAATAAGAACCAAGCATGTAACTTAGTATCCAACTTTCCCCACCACCCCATCCCAATACGAACCTTAGTGATTTGAAAACCAAGTTTATTTTGCTTTATAAATAAATAAATCGCTTGCTTTGACACTCAGTGAATTTACCTGGAGGCAAAATGAGATCTTTTGAATACTGTTTGTTCTTGCACTGTTTATGACAGAAGCTCAAAATCCAGCAAAAGTGGAGTTTAAGAGAGACTTTCTTCTGAGATCTATAAAGAACAAATAGGTAGAGTGCATCTTGAGTTCAAACAAACAAAGAAAACACTCAAAACCATACAGACAGCATAGGTGTTAGGCATGAGCTTTTAATCTCTTAATGTCTAGTGACACATTCTCATTGCTGTTATCCACAACTTCTGGATGGACTTGCCACTCATGTCACTAAGATAGGTGGGTTTTTTTTTTCCATGCAGTGACCACAGGTGACTAATGATGTTTGGAATAGATTTATTAATGTTTTGCACTTGTTTCTGTTACTGCATGTGTTTGGACAGAAGAAACAGAGCGCCCTCAGGATTTACATTAGTTTTTATTTTTCCTTTCATCTTGACAGCCTTACTATTGGACAAAAACGTAAAATTACTTCAATACCAAGAAAAAGGCTTCTGCGCTGCCCTAAGAAATGACATTCAAGACATCATTTATCTAGTTTTACTGAATACATCTTTTCAAAGCAATGCAATATTTTAATGCAAGTTTTATAAAAACGTAAAATTCTGGAGTAACAATTTTCTACGTCTACGCATCTGTTAGGGCCATAACTATTTAATTAAGCTGACCTGCTTCCAAGTGGCAAAACCTAGTGCTGGACATCTCATTCTGAAAAGTCTTTGACTGACAAATCCCTCAGTTCCTCTTTACTGGTTTGCCACCCCCCCCTCCTGTTAAAATCATTATCTGAAATTATCACAATTAATCAAGCCCTTGTTCTCTCTTAAGAAACTAGAATGACCCTGTCCCTTTACATTGCTTCAACAATAAACAAAAAATATTATGAAATATAGAAACCTCACCAAACTTCATTGCCTAGTCATGGGCATTTTTGCTATAAAGCCTTGTATTCCTCCTCTAAATAGGCTTATTTTAATCATTACACAGCACTAGAATCAGTATCTAGACAGCCTGAATGATGTTTCTGCAGAGATTGTTAAAGAGACATTAAAATATACTAGGGGCAGTGCAACCATTTCTTTGTCTTTCTCTCGGAACAGTTCAATACTATTTTCACACCATCCTGAAGATTTTTCTTAGATCAAACGCCCAATAAAAGCTGTAATTTCCTTTCAGCAGAATTCAAGAACGACTGACAGGCCCAAAAGAATAGTTGTTACTGCAGTGTGGATGGAGAACAGAAAAAAGGCACATCAAGCCCGGTACAGATGATACTTTTCTTTGAGAAGATACTGGCTTTCTTCAGACCAGGGAAATATGCTAGATCCAATCTGTCTGCATTATAGTAAGGCATTCAAGGGGAACTGCTAGAGTAGAGAAGTTAGGAATTAGGAAATGGATTATAAAATGGGTTAGGAAGTAAAGGGAGATGACTGGCACTGGGTAAATAAGGAACTTCTAAACTAACAAGCTGTTAGGAGAACATCTCAGGTCATTGGACATGCTGTGTTCAGCTTTTCTTTAATAACCTTTATGCAAGGAAAAGACCTGTAACAACTAATAAAATGTGTGGATGTTGCAGACCTGGAAGACACCACTGGAAATGAGAAATGGATTATCATGTAGAGAGAACCAAATGACCTCAGAGAATGAAGTGAGAAATGAGAGACAACATAGCAGTTGTAACACTGTACAATGCTGTCAGAGAAAATCCTCTTATGTACTGGAAGATAATCAGCTGGAATTAATAAAGAATGAAGAAAATCTCCCTGCAGATAGTCAGCTTGGAAGAACGAGAGACACCAATCTGATGTGGTCATTAAAGAGAAAACTAATATTTGTCAGGCAAAGTCGGTCTAGCAAAGATGGAGGGGTTTAATGCTTCCCTATAAAACCCTGTTAAGAGTTTATCTAGAATTCAAAACACAACTCTAATCACGAAGTCTTAAGACACATGAATTCAGAAGGAAGAGCTACACAGTGTGGCTACCAGGATGGCCGGAGGAATAAAGTGCCCACCCTGCAGAGTGAGAACAGAGGTGTCTGCCTTGCCAAAGGAAGAAAAATCTGTGTTGAAAAAGAATATGGTTTGGGTACCCGAGTTTTGAAAGTTTGGGGCTACTCACTGTTTTGGTTTCAGATGGATGTACATTGTTTTTTAACCTCCAGGGTGGTCCTATTTTACTCTCTGAAAAATGTATCTTCAAAAGAATCAAACAAAAAACCAGTCAACTCCTCCCTATGATTTTGTGAAGCACAAGCAAGAACATCATCCTGCCTGGTTAATACTTCAGTGAACATTTCAGTAAGGCTGATCTTTACATAGTGCATGTGTGTTCACACTGCAGAACCTCATAGTACAGACTTGCTACTAGCAGAACACATTAGAAAAATACTCATAAATAAATATTTCATATGCTTCTTAATCAAAGTTTTCCCTTCCTTTTCAAATCCAAGCAAATGTCACTTCTTTGCAACTTGCTGTCCAACACAGTTGTGACATAAGTTCTCATTAATTGATTCCTTTTTACAGTAGGAATACCTTGAAGTCATCATCTATTTAGTTCCTGAACTTGGAAAGAGTGAAGTTTCTTTTTAATGAGTACCAAAGCTTTCTGATTCCTTAATTTTTTGAGTTATGTTTAATGAAAATATATTTTTTTCTAATGTTAGAATTCAACCACTCTGACAGCATGTATCTGATAAAATTTTTTAACTTAATTTGCTGAAAAATTTACCTGATAATATAACAGAAAACCAAAACCAAACCATTTTCATCCCTCACCTCAGAGAGATCTATGTTTAAAGGTATCTATACATATAATGTTAAAATACAACTGTATAGAGTTATTTTCTTTAAAGAAATGCTTTTCTCACATCCTGTTCTCCTGTTCCCACTTCTCTTTTCCACTGCATATGTGCACTCTTTCCTTCTTCTCATTTTTTGCCTTTAATCTGTGGGGTTGTAGACACTTTGCAGAAAAAGGCCCAAGAATGGTCTTCCTGATACTCATTTCTTTCACCCACTGTATCTTGAAAAAAATTTTCTTTCTCTCATGTCTGCAAGAGACGGGCTTCCAAAGCAGCCTCACAGGGTAGCAAATGACAATGATGCACAGCAAACATTCCCCAAGATTAATTATAGATTGATGGAAATGAAGGGAGAAAAGTAGAAGACATAAAATCCACAGAATGTTTTTGAAAGAATCAGTGGAATAAATACACCTGCTTCTGAGACAACTCAATGCATCATCGTGCCTTCTGGCAGTATGCAAAGCCATTTTCATCCCCCAGTCTTGAATTTCCTTAATGAGTTAACAAGGAGCTCTGTTAAATGAGATCCTATTACACAAGCTAAAGACCTAAACAAGATTTATTTTTAAATGATTCACTATCCATCATCTTACTATTCAAAATTCAGCTTTAGAAAGCATCATGAGTAACAACCCTCAAAATGGTAAATTCTCAATACCTACCTTGCTCTTCTCATGACTGCTTTCAATGTGGCTTGCAGTCTATCAACCAATTGCAACACAGGCACACACAGTGACGATAACTAGCTGAATGCCGGATTCTCCATTCCTTTTGTCCAACCTATTTCCACACAATATCTGTTCCCAAAATGTGGAAGAAGATCAAATCACCTTCGGTGGGCTTAGTTTTAAGTCATCTGGATCTGCATCCAATAGCATCACATTTTAAATGACTGCAGGTTTCCGTCCAACACTCTATTAAACGGCTAAATTAAGGACTCTCTTATTCATGTGGGAAAGACAACACATCATAAAGGAGACCTTAGAAAATGCATCTTAATTTCTTACATCATAGAGTCACGCAGCACTCTTAAATAAAGGATCCTATAAGGGAAGGTACTGAATTAGTCCTTACATGACTTCATGTTATTATATTCTTTCTGTATGACCCCAACAAGTGATTTACCTCTCTGTGCCCTTTTTGTAAAACAGGAATAAAAATGCTTCCTCTTACTCACCTTTTGTCTATCTTCCCTGGAGTGTGAGCTAGTAGGGTATGAATTCTCTCCTTTGAGTATATATTCAGTCTTGCACAGCAGGACCTTTCTGCACTGTGCCATCTGAATAAAATGCTTGATAACATTTAATGAACACTGACGTTTTCGGAGTATCCTTTATACTTTGAAAAGGCTTCTGTTACACTCTCATTCCTAAGCAATAGCATGATCCTAGTCTAGGATTCTAACACTTGAAGCTACTGGAGAGGATGTGCAAGATTAAAGCTTATGAAAAAATATCTCCAGGCTTACATACACTTATGTATGACTTCTGTTCCTAACACATCACTCTCGCGTATCTCCCATAGTTACTGGTTAGTACAGTAGCCCTGGGATCCAGTGAAGATGACAAACCTTACCAGCTCCTTGGTATTATAGGCTTCCATAATTAGGAAAATCCACTTATGAGAAACCTCTCCTCTCCAAAAAATATTCCAAGATCTGAGAGATCTTAAGTTAGAGTTATGCCAGTTAGTTTCAGGCTGGGATACCAGATATTTCTCAACTTGTGGCTCATGAAGCTGTGCATGCACTCATCAAAATTATCTCCTGAGAGGCATGAATAGGAAAATTAGTTCTGTCTCTGAATGACCGCAGTGCTCCCAGCCTCAGCCCTGGCATGGCCACGGAGCCACTGGCATTTTGCTCTCCTTCCTCTGAGGTAGACGGAGCAGCAGGTGTAATACAAGATCTTGGGGAAGGGAGTGTCATTTTGTTTTACAGTTTTTCAGAGCCCAACCCAAGTCGTTCCAAGCAAATGGAGGGGCTCCCAATGGCATCTCTCTGGCTCTGTCTGTCTGCCCATGCTGCCCTGAGAGGTGCTGGAAGGGATGGCTAAGCTTGACTTTACTTTTAACCTAGACAGGCATCATGTTGGCAAGATCCAAGGATCTATTTCCTCCTCCTCATTGAAAGGAATAAATCAGTGCAACCACAGTGCATTTCACCAAAGACTCCAGGCTTTACTAACCCTGTGTGAGGGCTCCCCGAGGCTCAGGGAGGCTGCTGGGAGGACGTAGGACCCTGTGTATCTGACTTCATCAGACAGACCCACGCTCGGCAGGTTCCCCACAAGGTTGCTGCTTGGAAATGAGCCAACAGCACACAGATTAATTCTTAGCTTTGCAAAATCTCTGTGGGAGCAGGAACAGACACAAAATAAGACTCTGATACATCAAAGTTTATGAACATGCACTTAACGCTACCAACCATTACTTTTATGGAAAGCACCAAGCATTCAGCTGTCCTGGGATTTCAAAAGGTTTCTAAAATTCATCATGTGCTTTACTGAATTGGGACTTAGGAAAGTGAATAGGAAGGAGAGTGAGTGGAAAGAATAAGGAGCCGTGTTTTTGTATCTGCTGATCCTTCATTTCAGCGGAGAACCTGGAAACTCATTTCCCAGGAAATATTCTGACTCTAATTTTCATTTTGCATTTCATTTTTTAACTGGACATCCTACTAGAGTCTTTTATCCTAAATGCAGTTGCATACCCTTGCTACTGTAACAGATCCTCCAGGTGAGTTAGAAAGCTCGGGCAATTTTTTAGGCCAGCCCCTTGGCCAGAGCAGGACTATTATGTCTACGTCATGCCTGACAGGTGTCTGTGCAACCTCTCCTTAAGCTTTTATAGCTATCAAGTCTCCCCAGCACCCTTTAACAATTATTCCATCATTTCATTTTCTGTTGGCTCAGCCATGAGCGCCATCCATAACCTGACATTTGGCTATGCGGTTGCAGCTTACCCTAAATATCACTATTCCTTTCTTCTTCTCAAGGGATACATTCAAAGCTGCATACAAGACAAATTCTGTATTAGCTGCCTTTTGTTGCTGCTTGTATATCAGGGATCCTTTGGCAACTGTCTGTTGCAAAAAGTCCTTTTGTATCCTTCTTCTGACATCCTGAAGGAAACTCTGCAATTCTTCCCCTATTCAGCTCTTCAACTACTACAACACTGTGACTTCTTTTACCAACTTGTCCACAGCTGCTTCTGTTTCTACACTTAAATTTTCAGAATTCACCTCTTACTCTTTCAGTTTCTTTTTGAAGAGGAGAAGTTATCTCCAATTTCTCCTGTATGTTCAATAACAACCTAATTGGAACAACTTCACTAGTGATTAATGCCTTGTTTGCTCATGATTTTCCATCACGTATGTTGTCTTGCAGATGTATAGGCTGTATGATAGCTTCCATTCCCCAAGTACACTTTCTGTCCCACTTCTTCTTTTTCTAACTTACCTTACTGCTAAGTTAAAAGAAGAGGTTATACAATCTAGTTGTCTGTCTTTAAGTTTTCTATCAAACCACATTTTTAGCTGGTGACAGATCAAATTTAAAGGACTCTGCCCTGAAATTTAGGGATGCCAAATAGGAATCTGATTTTTCAGGTTTTTAAAGCATTCTTCTGTCAGTTTCTACAACACTTTCCATAACGCCATTGAGCTTGGACATCCTGGGCCTGAAGTAATATACTTATGATCATATTTCTTTGAAAACCATTCCTTTTACCCATCATAACAACATTTACCATGCCCCATTTAGTAAACTCAGATGTTAGCTTTGAAATTTCATCTCTAAAAGCCATAATTTTCTACTGATGCTACTTCTAGATAGCGAAAATATTTGTTCAGAAGCATACCACTCTTGTTCCATCAGACAAACTTTTGATACAGGTTTGGGTTTTTTTTACGTTCCTTCATACACGTTTATACTAGGAATTATTCTGTTGCTTTCTACATCCAACTTTCCTTAGTTTAGCACCACTAACTATTCTCCAAAACCTTTGTTGCTACTAGCATACAGGCTGAAGTACCAGGGTTCGCTTTACAAATCATAAAGACTTCGCTAGTATTTAAGCTGATGTTTCAGTTCTCACATATAATTCTTTGGATTAATTTCAGAAAAAGCCCTCCTTTTACTTGTTGTCCAAGATTGCATTGTTAATTTAGTTTTAAATGCATTTAGTCTTTCTCTATGGATTTTTCTAAAAGATGGGTTTGCTACTTCCGAATAGGCTTTCTAAATACTGGACACTGCTTAAATCCGACTTTTTCTTTTCTTTTTCTTTTTTTCCCCCCATGTTCTGCACAATTTTTCATCCTGCTTCTCCTAAATAATGGATCAGATTTTGCTTATACTTCTCCTTTGAGTGTTTGATATTGTTTCATTTCTGTATGCTCATAGGGGCTTTAAGATTTACTTGTCCAATGCATTAACATTTCTTGATTCCCCCCTTAAAACATATGGCTTGGCTTGGTTGCCTTCCTGGAGTGGCTGGATCTGCATTTTTTTAATATTTTTTTTTAATGTACAAAAAAAGTCTTTCTGATAATCCTTTTTTCCGCTTGGGGGCCCTGATTTGTGTTACAATTTGATCTCAAATTAGAAGTTGCACGAGCTGTCTTGTATGTTTGACATCATTTTCAAATGTGCTAGGACGTATCAAAATCTTTCCCTCTTTTTCTGGTTTCCTCTGTCAAATAGATAGCTTTCAGAAGTTTCATTCTTTCTTAGGATGGTATATGCTTTACCTCTCCTTAACACACTCCAGTAATTACTCTGCTCCTCTTACCTTACTCGAGTTATCCATTGCCTTCCTGGACAGCCCCAGTTGCAGTGGAACCTGTTTCCACTTCACTGTATTTCTTCTATTTTTCAGTTTGAACAGCACAATTTATCACTTGGTAGTCAAAGAGAATGCTAAGTCCAGAAGTCTGTAAATATGAGGTACCCCTAATTAAATAACATATAAACCAATTTATAGATAAATAAACCTATTGTGAGGAAGGGACAGTGTGTACCACCACCAGTCTAATTAAGCCACTCTCAGCAGTAATTCTAGTTTTGTTCCTGTATGATATATTATTCAGTTTGAAGTGGTCTATTAGAGGGCCAGGATAATAAATGAAGGCAACAATAGGGACCATACACTCGATGTCAAATTTATTTCAATGTTAATAAACTTCAGTATCATAAAATTTAAACAGGATTTTAACAGACATAGTTCATTCTGTAAACTGGACTGCCCTTTTAGCATTTTACCTTTAAACCACATAACTAAAATACTACATAAAAGAGAAAAGATACCCTTTGAGAAAGAACTATTATTCATTGTAATGGATAATCAAAGTTTTTTTCTCCAGAAATCATTAAGTACTTCTCACCAAATTTTGAATACTTTAAATGGAGACCTGTGAAGAGCTCATATGTTTAAATGCTTGTGTTTTCACAGGTCCGTTAAATACTAGCTAAATTAAGACAAAAACATTTAGCTTCCACTTATGAGCAGGGTTAGAAATAGCAATTAAAAAAAGAAAATCTCAAAGAAGAAAAAACCAAACAAACAAACAAACAAAAAGTTGTGTTGATAGGGCAGAGACAAACAACACCAAAACCAAGCATGTCTTTTCTGGAAGACTATTTCTGGAAGGTTTCTCCCATGTTTTTGAACTATTTCTAGTTAAAAACTTTTCCTTCAGCCAGCCTGCAGACAGAATTTGAACAGCTAGAAAATAACACAGGTCAGATTGTCAGCTGTATATTTCATTCATATAAAATTTTGAGTGCATACCAAGCTGCTATACACAGCAGGAGTCTCTGCAAGAATTAAATGGACGTTTTTTCTAAAGGACTTTAGCAGGAAAATAAAATGTCATAGTCTTCACATTACTTGTTCCTTCTCTGCTTGAGACCTCTCTTTTCCTTGCACCTCCTACTCTTTTAAGTTTCCGTGTTGAACAGAATCTGGATCACAGCCTGTGAATTCTGTTCGGTCTTTTGTCTTTCTCTTCAAGGTGAATGAAGCTCCATCAAAATTGCTTACTGAAACAATCTAGGCCTGTCTATTATTCTGCTTCAAATACATGGTCTGGAAATAGCTCTGAGGAAAGTGATCTATTAATTGTATTCATCTTCATCTGGCCTTTTATATCACTGGTATTTTTTATAAGTTTTGTTAGATCAAAATCCCACATGCCAGCATCAGACGTTGGGATGGAGGTTCCACAGCATTTGCATTTTGTGATTCAGTTCTATCCCTTGTTCTGACAGAAGTATGTTTGGCTTTAAGTCATTTGCTCTTATTCCATAAAATCCTCATTACAGCAATAATTAAACTCTCTTTTTCTTTTACATGTCTTTAAGTGTCAATTTTTTGCTCCTACCTGCCCTCCTGGGAATCCCTCTAGGGATGACTTTAATTTACTCAACCCAGTAATTCCTCCTAAAATACCTAAAACAATTAAAAAATTTTGAATAACTTTTTTTTACTACTAAAAATTTGGAAAATTCAGGAGTTTTACTTTGGGTCATACTAACATTCTGTATATTGTAATGTGAATGAAGGTAAGGCACAATTTTTTCAATTCAAGTTACAAGAGCTATCACTGGTGCAAGGTATTATTTACAATGAGCAATAGCCTAACAGTCTAGGCTTTGGATTTTAATAGTTATTGAAAACTTCCTTATTCTCCCACCTTCCTCATCAAACTTTGAATAAGCATTTCAGAGTTTGTGTTCTACTTATCTGACTGCTTTTCCAGTTCTTGCTTGTAGACAGCAGGGCACATAAGGCTGTCACTTTTTAGGGCAATGGCAATAAACGTAGGAAAGCATGATGACACTTGCGAAAAGGTTACAAACCTCGCTTGCTTGTAAGTCTTCCTAACATCAATGTGATCAAGGAGCTCAGAGCAGTTGTATCTTCTGTCCTGTTACCAAATTTCATTTTAAATAAACTGCTAGACATACACAATTCACAAGAAAACAAACAGGTTTCTTTACTCTGATTGTTGCATGCAAAATTTTTCTATTTAATAATGGTAATAACCAAGGTAAAGTATAATAAACAACATTCTCATTATTTCTAACAACAACTTCTTCTTGATTTTTCCCATGGGAAAGGGGTGATTTTCTACTCTGTTTTATTTTCAATCACAGCAGAAGTCCAAATTGTATCCTTTTTGCATACATTTTGACCCTGATGTGCAAGTTTGACACTTTGAGCTACAAGCGATACAGCATTGGACCAACAGAAATCTATTTCTAGACTTTTTTTTTACTACTCCACAATGCAAAAAGAATAAACACACTGTAGTTTAATTATACATTAACACCATAGTGTATGTGTAGAAATAAAATAATAAAAATGCAATTGATTTTATGTTTTAGCAAATTTACCACCAATTAAAAAAACCCTACTAAATGTTTATTTGTTCATTCTGTTATTTCCCGTATAAGGCTTACACTTTAATGCTTTAACAACATGTAAAGAAAACAACTTACCCCTTTTAAAAAAAAAATATTTAATATAATTCTGCAACTTGACATTGTAATTCTTAAAATAAAAATAGACCTTTGAGGACTTTTTGTGCATGAATATCTTATGTTATTTGAGGCATAACCCTTCCATCAGCAGTGCTGCAATAGCCCTTGGTTTGCTTTTCTTACCTCTTGCTGTAGCTTTTTGGGGCCCTGTTTACTGTTAGTAGAAGAGCATATCAGCAATAAAGCTGTCTGGAACAAAAAGAGGAATAAGAAGTCTGAAGACACTTGTTCTAGTTTGAAAGTTGAAACCATATATAATTTTAAAACAGTTCTTGTGAAGGATGTTGCAAATTTATTACCAAATATTTTCTTTTTCACAAAACCCTGAGACGGTTTTACCCAGCTCTGACAGATATCCAGCAAAACCAGCAGTACCACCTTTTCCTTAAGCAGGTCTCAGAAGGCATAGGTTATTTTCTCCTTCGAAACACATCTAACAACTTTCTCTAAAAGCAGTTGCAGTTCAAAATCTCTCATGTTTATTCATAAAGACCAAACTTAAAAGACAGGTTATGTGCAATGGTTTTTTTTTTGCTTAATATCTGCGCACATTTAAATACTGCTCTTGACTGTATCTGGCATTTCCTACACAGATCCTTCTGTTCTCCCTGGTGACCTTTGATAAAACTTAATTGTCGTTTTTGACAAGAGTTTGACTGAAAAGTTCCCTAGCTGGGTGAACCCCCAGGGGGAACACAGGCACGCACAGTCTTCTGGTGTGCTGGATGGTTTTCACAGATGCATGAGCATAGTCTGAGGTCACATGTACAATCGACTGGAAATGGCTATGACACATTGGACTCTCTTCACAAGTCTCTCACACCCAACCTGCATGTGCATAGTGGCTGTTCACCTGAGGTTTCAAGATCTTACTGCTGGGCTACACATCCAAAAGCCTGTCAAACAATTGAATATAACCTTTCTGGACATATTAAAAGGAGGTAGCTGGGAAAAATCAGGTAGACCTATAGTTCCCCCTTCTCCCTTCTCAGATGAGGATGACCTTCACCAAAATACTCTTATATGCACACACTTCAAAGAGAAAATAAAAGGATGGATTCCCTTCTTCCTTGCACCCCAACAAGTGGAAAAGAGAACAAAAGTATGATTTGTGTCTAAAAGTAGCTAAGTCATTGCATAGAAACGCCTGCCCAGGCAGCCTGGGAGCATCCCCAAGAGACCAGTTTTCAAGGCACCATCTCCTAAATGCAGAAGGGAAAGGAAAGACAAAAATAATAAAAAGGAAGAGGTAAATATACAACATGCACTTGAATGTCATTGTACGAAGTGCTGAGAAAGGAAGTCAAAGAAGGTGCTTTGATGAGCAATAAGAGTGAGGTACAGCTAATGAGAATCAGAGCCCTCACATGACCCAAAGGCTGTAGGAGCCTTATTGGCCCCAGAAGGGCAGTCACTCTTCTTCTGTAGCATCAGAGATGCTTTCCAAAAACAAGAGCATCTGCTCCGAGCCTACATCATGCAGGGCACACACTTTTTTTTCGATGTTAAATTCTGTTGGTTTTCATATACTTTACCTAAAACCAAGGATTATGAGAAATTGGGGCTAGAAACAATCTAGGGAAGGAGATTTGTCTGTCTCTCAGTATACAGTTACACTATATAGCACATAAATTATTCTCTAATTAATCATATTCTTGGAAAATATAAGCTACTGATCTGTGCAATAAGCTTGATTCCAGCTACTTTAATCATGTAATTGCTTTTCTCCTTCACCAAGGAAAGCATTGTTCCAAATTATATCATAGTTTGTTGTATTTTATATTAGTCCTGCTAGGATATTTTGCAGTTCATGGACAACGAATACACATACTCACACTGTCATACACAGCTTGATTCTGTCGCTTAACCAAACTGGCTTCATTGACTTCAGTAGAGAGAATAGAATCCAGCTCATTTTACACATCTATAATTATATCTATATAAAAATATATATACACACACTATAGATATATTTTTTAACCCCAAATCTAGTTGGGTTTTTCTGTTGTTGTTGTTTTAAACTACAAAGCAGAGAGAAATCTGATATCACCTACATTTTGTATCACAATGAAAATGTTTGCTGCAGCATAAAATTGTGTGGTAAGGGACATTAAAGCATAATAGCACAGTAGGCCAACTTATACCAATTGCTTCGCAGTGGGACTATTGTCATTCAAGTACAAGTACTAAGTTAAAGGGCAATAAATAGTATATTAGGTCTATTACTGCAGGCATTTTAGCTACAGGAATATCTACTGGAATTACTTGTGTTGTTATTAAAATAGATGATATTTTGGTAACAGCGTGCAAAGCAGAGGCATGAACAGTTTCCTTCCGAATGGAGCATTATTCCACATCTTTTACTCACTAGGATTTCAGATGACTGGGCAAATAAATAACAAGGCAGAGAAAACTTTCTCTGCAGAACCAGAGACTAGGGAGCACAGAGGCTCTGCAATAATTATTACAAAACGCAAACAGGCCCCAGAACACAGCAGCTGTAGCTGGAGGGTAGGTGGAAAAGAGAGAGGGGAAAAAACACCAAGAGAGACAGAGAGAGAAAGATGGAGAGTGAAAACCTAACACCTTTTGCAAAAGAAATAGTGAATTTTCAGATGCGCTGAAGATCCTTCAATTCAGAGTGTCTGCAAAGAAATGCAAACCTTCATGATGCCACGGTAGCCATTGGTGGTTTTGATAAGCGTGTCAAAGATTATATTTAATATTAAAACATATAAGAAGGGACATAAAGGAAGAGAGGCTCAAGCCTGCCTGCAACTTCTGAGCAGGAAGAAGGGGATTTGTAATATAGCATGAAGCTGGTTGAACCCGGTGCTGCTGTTTTTGTACAATTTTCTTGTTGTTTTTTGAGAGTATTGGTCACAAGGGCATATAGATATTCTTTGGCTCTCTCCTTTCAAAAGCAGTAAGAGAAACAAACCCAAAGGCTAGATCTTAGCTTTTGGGCTTGCCAGCATCACAGATGCAGCAGAGAGAAAGCTTCTATTAGTGAAGGAGGTCCAAATTTTCCGTTAGCTGAACTTAAACTTTTTTTTTGCTAGTAACCTGTGGCTATAATATTATGCATGGATCACAACTTAGATTTTCATTTGTCTATCTGCAAAAGATTGATGAGAGTTGTCATCGGTAAGGAAGAAAAATTGTTCTGATTCTGGATAAGTGTACAGCAAATCTTAAGATTTCCTGAGAGATGTATCATTTTCTCACCATTTAAGGTCATATATTTAACCCAAGAAATAGGCCATGGAATATGCTAGAATCTCAAGCTGCAGCATAAGGAAAAGAATTGGTAATTTGCTCAATGACTCAGAACAACTGGTCAAGAAGCATTGAAAATTACATATTTGATTTTTTTTTTTTAAAAAAAGATGGCAATACACAATAGTCAAGAAATATTGAAAAAAATACTAACATCTACCTTGTGCTTAGAAAATCGCCTTTTAGACTGAGTCTAAGCTACAACTAATATAAATTTTGTAACAAAACAGAAGCACAGCTACCTGATCTGTGCAGGACCCACAACATTTACTGTCTCTCCTCACCCAGATATTTGTCATCAGAAACATCCCTCACTCCATGTCTTCACATTGTTATCATCCCCAGGGAACCTACGAACCAAGAAGTCAAGGATCTGTGGTGTCTCTTACTTGCAGTGGGGCATGCAGTGTCACCAGCATCTGACAAGCCTGCAGGTGATTATGAGGAACAGGAAGGTAAATCTGGAGAATAAAATCCCCAGCAGACAAGAGAACACCAGCACCCTAAACTGGAGGATGAGTAGGGTTCAGTAGAGCTGTTCAAGGACGAAGGGGTTGTTTCAGCGACACTGCTAAGGACAACAGCCGGTACCACAGAACAACACGTGGAGCTGGCTGATGCTTTTGGTCTTCAAGAGCATCTCAAAACCACCTTTCGTTCCTCCTCAACATAAACACTCAACTCTGAATTTTCAGTCAAGTAGAAATTCTGGAGGGAGTAAACAAAAGAAAACAACAACGAAAAGCACTTTCAACAGTAAAATGACTTCATTGAAGTGTTTTGTATTTGTGAGTACAGACTATTTTTTGGGAGTCTTTACAACTCATCCCATGATATAAAAAGCAAAAGGAGCATCCAATTCTTCTTGACTTGAACAATATTTCAGTTCCGTGTTTTATTCTCACAGTAAACAGCTGCTTAATCAGCCCTGGCTGATTAAATCCACTTCTATAGGGCAAAAATTTTCACAAATCTAAAAATAACCTTCACCTGACACTTACAGGCACAGTAGTGAGTCTTAGAATATTCTGTTTTCAAGGAAGTCATTCAGCGTCAGATTAATCTGTTATACACCCATAATTGTTTGCTATGTAGAAATGAACAGGTTTTAACCTGTTATGTCGCTAATACAGCTACATGGAAAGCTCCAAATTTGTGAAATTAAATTTGTAGCCCTTAACAGTAGGCTAAAATTAGTAAGACTTTACTCTTTTCACAAGCTATGAAAATATGTGAGCTGGGCCCAGTCGAAAGTGACTCCGAAAAGGGAAAAAATTTGAAAATAAACAAACATTAGGAGCAAAATTTCCAATATCTGAAGATGTTTGGTCCTTATATATGCTGTCAGGGACAGAAGCCATCTATCAGCCACTTGTGGGTGTTGCTTACTGTTATGAAATGACTTTTATTAGTCCAAATATTAGAAACTGTACCCAGCACAGCTATGACAGATTCTACAGTCTTGCTTTATGTGCCATATTCAAACTGAGATCCTAAAAAGCCACTGACCTGCACAGGCCACGGGGCAGAAAGCTGGGGTGCTCCACTCATGCCACAGGACAAGCAGCACAGGGAAACGATGAGCTCTTAACATCTCCTACAAAAGAGAGAACAAACTTCAAGGGTGGATTTTTAGAGCTCTGAGGTCGGGTCACCGGAGGTTTCGTGACCAGAGCATAAAGGTACAACAAAACAAGAAAAGGTAGCTGATGAAATACTGCAAACTACTTTCAACAGTGGCTTTTCAGATTAGATTTTTAATGAGATGTGAGATGGCAACTCATTCATCTCTTGTCAGAATGAAGCGACTTCTTCAGTTGTTGCTAATTGCTTCCAGCAGTAAAGTCTAGCACAGTATTGCAAAAGCATAGAAAAATCTGGGGTTTTAAAGAAAAGGAATTATTTCCATGCCTAAAATGAAATGAGGTGTAAGGTTGTGTATAACTTTTTTTTGTATTTTTTTTTTAAAAACCCAACAAAGAATAGTCAGCAGGGGAAAAGATTATCTACTTATCTTAAGAGTTCTGTTATTACCGCTTATAATAAAAGACCAGCTCCCAAAGCATTTGTTCCCTTTCTTTCATCCTCACTCAGACAAAGCTGCTTTTTAACACTAATGATCTGGAAGGTCCTGTTGCCTTTGCAGTCAATATTTCCCTTTCATAGGTCCTCACTTGCCCCTGTAATAAATCACAAAGCTAGCATTTTTGCCTATCTGCATTCATAGCTATAGATATTAAAAAACAGTGAGAGCAGAGCTGGACAACTCACTTGTGTAGAGCAATTGCAAGGACCACCATTTGTTGCTAATGGGAATGGGTAAATAATTACTTGACATAATTGGCAATTATTCACAATTCAAAGGGACCGGACTGAAATGGAGTGGAAGGGAGAGGTCTCTATGGGAGTGTCTGCAACTAAATGGATTGTTTATAGGAGACTGTAAATTATCAGACTGCCACTACATATTTTTTTTTTACTGGAAAATACAGTTGCTTTGGAGATCATTATCATTGTATGAGAATGTATCATTTTGTGATTAAATTATGTTTTAGAAAAATAAAACTAATATTTTGATAGAGTTGAGCCATTCAGTCTTAGGTATCTGACTATTCACAATACCTTTTCAAAAAATACAGCATTTCTTAAGAGGACAAGACTTTTTTGATTCATTGAAATGCAAAACTTGAATTAAACGGTTGTGGGGGTTTTTTTTTGTTCAAAATGCTTGAACTCTGAACAAATATTCTAATTTTCAGCTAGTACTTGTTGTGACAGAACAGTAATCACAGGCATCACCTGACTGATGTCAACAGGAGAAGATATTAGCACTTTCTAAAGTCAGGTTGGTCAGTGTTATTCAGACTGTACCATGCTTACTGCTTAAGGACGAGCTAGAGTAACTTGTCTCCTGCAAGTACAAGAAAATGATTTTGTTTGCCAAAATGCAAATCAACTTGCACAATACTAATGAGTTTGCATTTAGCTATTTTCCTTGTAAAATTCTTCATGATGATGTATTAATTTATTAAACATGTGAAGTATGCAAGGCAAATGTGACTGTACTTTTAGGCAACTTTAAACCACTTTAGTTCAAAGCCCTGTGAACAATTTTTTCATATGCTAGTTTAAAAATTGCCCTTTTTACTATACATGAACAGCATTCTTCTCCCCATTTACAATTTCTTTAGGATAGGAAGCCAGATCTCAAGAAGAGCTCCAGACAATTTTTTTTTTTTTTTAAATAAATACTATATTGTTGAGAACTATTAAATAGCTAACTGGAGACAGGTTAGTTTTTACAGCCACGTGAATGTAGAGCACTGATTTAAAGGTGTCATCTACTGTACTCTATCTTTCAAATCAGCTTTGACACTTCCTCTAAATTTGCACTACAAATTCATGCTATTACCCACTTTGCTGAAGTAGTTAGCCAATACAGCCTGGCAAAGTTATTCCTGTTAAGATGAAAAATAGATCATAGAAGGCAGGTATATCATTTGGTGTAATCTTGTTTATTTGCAGAAAATAAGCACAGAGTGCAGGTTCCTTGAGCAGAGTAGGAAAAGCAAACAGCAGGTAGTTCAACATCTCAGATAAACCTACATCTGCTGCTCAGGCAAGCTCCACAGTTTGAGGAGTCTCTCTGTTTCCCCTCAAGATGATTCTCTCATTTCCTGTCCTCACTCCCCCTGCCTGGTGAAAGCCTGGTGAAGAAAAAAAAAAAAAAAAAAAACCAACAAATAACCAAAACTCAAAAAAAACCCTCCCAAACCACACATACACACAAAAAAAACCCACAACAACAAGAACAAAAAAGCCCTCAAACCCTTACACAGCTTCTATTAATTCAAAATGTTAATTCAATGCACCAAATGCAGAAAATATGGCTAAAAGAAACTCAGAGGTGAAGGTTCAGTAAAAGGCAGATGAAGTAGGTAGACAGGAGATGTGAAATTCAACCAAATCAGAGCTGCAGAAAGCAGAGCTTTAGTGCAAAGATGGGCAGAAAGCCAGAGTACATGGACGAGGATCCCTAACAAGTAGTTAGAAAATTTAAAAAAAAACACAAACAAAACCAGAATCCAACAAGTCTAGTGATGAAGTGAGAAAAGAAGAAATAGGGTAGCAGTAGAAGTTGATAAGGGAATGAAAACTTCTGAAAGCAATGGAAAAGATAGTGTATGAACTGCAAGACTAAGTAAGAAGTGAACTTGTAAGAGCAGCAAAGGAATAAAAAATAACTCTGGGTAGCAAAAGCACAGTGTTGCTGCAGTGGGAGAAGTGAGTGTTGGTGATTATTGATGTAAGTGAGCTTATGAAACCAGGTAAGGACAAAACATTGAAAGGTAGGTGAGAAAGCAAACTCAACATAGAGAAGAGTAAAGGAAATGATAAAAGAAATGAATGGATTTGATGTGTTGTGGGATATGAGACATTCCTCAGCTTATCTCTAGACTGAAAAGCAATACACTTGTTTACCATGAGGAGCAAGGACACAGCATGGTTCCTATTGTAGTTGGTTTTTGTGAGGAAAAAAAATTAAGAATCCCTGCATGACTTCCTGTAAATGGTACTTGCACGCCTGAAGTCTGCAGCAGTTCCCAAAAGACTTAGAGTAAATACATAGAAGGTTACCAAAAAAAGGAAAATTGTAATGATCAACACTGTTTAGAATAACTTTTCTTTCCAGACTGGGCAGATTGTCTCAGCTTTCCTTGTTATTTTACATAGTCTACTGCAGTGTTATTACTGCTTTCCATGATCAAGGATTTAAGTAATCAGGGAACAGCACTTATAACTCAAAGAAGCATTTACAAACCTGAAAACCCAAAACCCTCTGCAAGTTGTTCATAGAGTCAGCTTAAGTACCATTTTGAATATGAAAACATCAATTTGCACAGGAAACACACCTCTTATAAATACTGAGGCTCTCACACAATGGCCAGACAGTCTGTAAAACCTGGGACTTGAATTTGGTTTTCTAGAAATGTATTTTGCATCTCAAGGAGAAATAAACATTCATGTAGTAATAATCAAATGATTGTCCCCCTTTTTTAAATGCTATTTAATAAAAGACACTTTTGCCTTTTAATACAAGAGATTAAGATGTCCAGTTGCTGGCCAGATTACATCTCCTGACTCTTGACAAATTACAGAAAGCACTTTTTTCACCCATAAACTTCTCACAAGCCTGACGGAACCAAACAAAACAAAAATAAACCAAAAAAGAAACTCTGTCCTTACCAGAATCAGTTCCAGTTGCTGGATGACTAAACATGAGGAGCAGTCCCAGCTGGAGAGAGCAAGTTAAATTAAGGAGGGGAAGCACAGGTGTTTTTTAGTAGGAGAGGAAAATTCTTCAGGTATGTAGCCCAAAGATGGTGTTAAATTTTGTTTCCAAAAAAAGAACATTTCCAGACTGTGAATGGCTCTTAGTTGTAGTGAGACGCCTGGAGGAAATAAAAATGTTTTCGTTTAAAGTCCTTTCCTGAAGAGAAGTGTTTACCCTTAGCAATTAAGAATCAGCAGTAGACAACTATCCCTGTAATATCTTTGGGTGGTTTTATAACACACCCTGAAGAAAGGCCTTGAGATATTAAAATATAGAGAAGTGCAGTAATAGCGGTATGGCATCCCTATTATTGCAACTACAGAATAAAACCTAGAAGAGATTTTCTACTTCAATTTTTAGTTCATATAGCTAGATATATTGTTTTGCAATTATTCACGCTGCAAAACTAACGGGAAACTTTCTTCCTCAGAAAGCTGTAGGACGAAGTGGGCTGAGCTTCAGATGAGACTGGGTGAGACCTCACCCAAAGTCTGAATCAGAGGAACATGGACTAGGCTCAGTGGGCTTTTACTGTCAAAATAGTCTGCCAAAGAAGAAAAATGGATGCAGCGTAATGTAAAAGCAGTAAAAATTTTCTTACATGACTTGACTCTGAAACCACACAAGGGCGAAGAAAGCAGGTGAACGACACGAGTGAGATGTGCCACACACTTCTGTCCAGTTTTTCCTGCTTTGTACCAGCAAATGCAAGAAGTGGCAGCACTCTGCTGGAAACCAATTCCAGCATTCCCATGATTAGATTTTAATGGACTTATATGTTAATTTACATAGAATAAATATGCTGGTTTATTTAAAAGAAAAGAAGAGAACAGCCATAGACTCTTAACTCGCGCTCACTGAGCCAGTGCTCAGTGTGATTTAAGAAGCTTTTTCCCCCTGCTGCAAGGAATCACCGTGCAGTGAGGGTCCGCAGGCAGAGCCTGTGCCCACCTTGTCACTCTCAGTGCATTATCCTGGAAAATCACACAAATTGGCAGTGTAAGCTGCACAGTGATTTGCAGGGGCTGAGGCACAGGCACGCCTTCCCTCCTGCTTGACACAGTCATAGTTGGAATAAGGAAGGGCAGGCACTAAGGGTGGGGAGAGAGAGAGCCTCCTCCTCAGCAAGATGCGTAACCAATGGAAAGTCAAAGCCCAGCAAACTCTGGGCTTTTCTTCCACAAACCCAGGGCAAAGAAAAAAAAAAACAAACCAACAACAAACATCCCAACAATCTCATGCTTACTTTTTTATGGGTAGCTTCAGTTCTAGTTTCTTAGATGAGAAAACATCAGAGGCTTTCCTCTGCTTGCAAAAAGCTATTAGCCTTTCCCTGGCAGCTGCCACCTCTGAGGTGAGGGAAAGCTCATGCCTTTTCTACGTGGCAGGCTCCAGCTCCACAGTCTTTAAAAATTTCAAAGTCCCTGAAACTGAAGTGCAACTGTGCTATGACACAAACAACAAAAAATAGAGGTGGCAAATTTTTAGATCTCCCTTCTTTGTATTGTGCAATGCAAGAAAACCAAAAAACCTTCAGAAACCTAAAACCTACTGTTCTTCAGCAAACACGGTGTATTCGCTGTTCTCATACAGCAGTCAAAATGTTATCTGAAGTACATGAAGGGAATCTGTTCCAAAGAGCTCCAACCTCCTAGTAAAAAAACCTGGCATTACATAAAATGTCACTTGTTTCTTGTTTTGTTTTTTTGCACAAATCTCAGAAAACATTTGATCTTTCTGATAAGCTGGATATCTTGGCTCTCTCTGAATGCTGGAAAATGTGTTTATACCAAATTTCTTATGTTTCTCAGCATGCTTTCCTCTGCCACATGTTTTATGCTGACTTGTCTCAAAATCTTTCTTCATTATTTGGATTCAGAGTGGTTACTTTGAGTTAAAGCTTAGCAGGGTAGTTTTATATAGTTTATATTTCTACATCACCCAAGTCTGTGTATAACGCATTTATTTGAAAAAAGCAAAGCAATAATTATTTAACAAATTAATCTATGCAGCCCTGGCATCAGCAGTTATGGTGAAACTGCAAGACACTAACAAAATAGTAAACGAGGACATTTTCATTCTAAAATTCCAAACCAAATTATGGTGAGAAGCAAGTAATCAAACTCCAGTTTATCTTATTACAAAGCTTACTCTGGCTTGGATGTCAAATTAAATTACCATTTGCCTTTCCGGCAAGAAATAACTGTCTTTGAACTATCTGACTACAGATTACGTTTTGCAGCCTTTACGTTCTCTTTCTCCCTCTCTCTTTTATCCTGAATGAAATCAAGCGATGTCTTACATCAGTAGCAGCGGCAGTTTTGGCTGTTTCTAAATTTGCAAGTTTCTAAATTTAACAACGTATTCTGGATGGGATGGGCTATTACACTTCTGCATGTCTTACTAATAAAGATGACTATTGTCTGAACAATCTGCTTCTATCTGTAAAGGATAAAGCTAAGCTTTCTCCTACTCAGCTTCCACAGACAACTGATCAGAGAATAAATAGGTTGACATTTAAGGAAGGTTATTCTCAAGAACCCAATGTCCTCTGTTTCTCTGCAGTTCATGTGGGTCCCCCGATGACCTCTCCATTTTGGTGGCATAGCTGTACTGATCTACCCAGTTCATTTGCCTCTCCTGGGCAATAAGGTTTCCCCATGATATTTCACATTTGGATTGGTGGTTTAATCCTTTGTGTGAATAGGCCCCACACATAACACTTTTGGCCTGAAGAAATCTGGGTAATTCGGATTGCTACACTCTGCAAGCTCCTCCACAGCACCGTTCAGCAAATGTTTCCTGTCAGATGGCCCCAAACATGTCATTTCTACCTGCCTTAGTTTTCTTATCTGGAAAACTGGTAAAATAAGACTACTGATCTTCGGAGAAGATCAACAGTGCTATCTATTAGTGATCTCTTCTTCTCTTATTACTATTTGTGTTACTCAGAAAATAACAGGAATTTTCTGGCCAGCTGGATTTTTTCCGTGCTGGCCTGGCCATCTGGAATTGGGGTGGCTGAGAAGAACGTCAGTGCTGTGCCACGATGGGAAGGAATGGGCTGACCACCCTCCCAGAAACGGCTTCGAGTCCATACTTCTGGGCAAGGTTTGCTGAGAGGTATAAAATACTCTGGCCTTCTGTTCTGAGGCTAGTCAGACTATTGGTGAGAACATGTGGCTGTTCAGGGAAGGGGTGAAAGAATCAGAAAGCAGATTTCTATTTGGCAGCTGGAGTTGTATCTGCTAGGGCAAAGGCACAACCTCAGTCTAACACGTACTGAACTTCCAGATCTGAAGCAGATTTCTGAGTTCTGCCTTCCTCATTGTAGTCTTAACAAATGACTTGATCCTTGGGCTACTGTGCAGTAAGAAGTCAGTCTCAGGATATTAAACAGATAAAGGACCCTTCTTCAGATTTTCAGATCAGCTTTCTTGGTTTCTCCCAACCACTGCTGTGTTGTCTGCAGTTTCTGAATGTTTCTTCTTCTCAGAAATGCCCCCAGGAAAAGTATCAGATAAATGCATGTTACTTTTATGTTGATTTATTGTGAATTTTTTTTCCCCCCACAAGAAATATCGCTTTTCTGCCTGGCATTCAGTCCTGTGCTTCTGAACATCAAAAGTTCTACTGTAGCCTCCCAGCTTCAGCAGCTGAAAATAAAAACGGATAGGAAGGTGACTGAGCTGGCAGGTGCAGTAACAAAAATGCGGCTTGACTTTCTCCTCTGGCTGTGTTTTATGTCTCCATGATTTTTGTATTCTTTCTAATTTTTCTGTGCATTATTCTTTGCACATCTAAAAAATGAGGAGGAAAAGTGTGCTCTACTGTCCCCCTGAGTTTTTAGTGGTTAACTGTCAAATGTGGAACCCAGCAGTACCAGCTCTGCTAGAGATGAGTGAGCAGGCACCTCTTAGCTAAACCCATTAGTTTCAAGTGACTTTACCCCTTTCATTTTTTTCTTTGCTTCTGGCCCAGATCCAGTGAGAGGCACACATGGAGCCAGACTAGCCAGTCTTTTTCCAGCTGTGACCCAGAAAGAGGTCTCCCTAGTAAGAAACCTTTAGATTGTCTCTACTTAATTTGGACTAACAGAAAAAAAATATCAAGTGCTGAGGAGGGTGAGGGCTTCTAATGTAAAGCAAACCTGACCCCCAAAGCCTTTCTACAAAAGCTGCTGCTGTTAAGTCTTCCTGACATGGTGGTGGCGAAGACTGCAAATTTCCCTCTTTGAGAAACTTCTACATCATCCAAGAAACAGAAGAGGTCAAAAACAAGTCATCCTCTTCACTTTAGGCTATCAGTTGCCACTCTTGAAGCTGTAACACAACACTGAATGAATATGTTTGGAAAGTTTTCAGTGCTCCTGAAACTACCGTAGGATTTCTGGCACAGGGCAGTTTTGTATTTAGCTCACTGTCAGAAACTCCTGGTCACCAGCCCTCTGAAAATTGCAGTTTCCATATGAACCTGTCAGGCTAAGGAAGGCTGATGGTGACCAGCAGGCACAGTTGCTGATAGGCAAAGAAAGACCTTGAATATCTGAGAGGTTAATGGGTGTGCTAACCACCATAAAAAGCATTTTAGCCTCGTACAGAGCAGGATAGGTGAAACGGCAGGAACATTATCCAGAGCTTTAAAGCAGGGTGAACAGAAGCTGAGCCACAGGATCCGTGGGTTTCTGGGGCTGGGGCTGCAATGCAGCAGCGATGCTTTTGAATTTTGTCTGTCAGGAAGAAACAAACAAGCAAGCAACCACTGGCAGGAAAAATCCGGGAAATCAAGGAGAAAATTCGAGATGTACTGGTACAATGATGCTGAGAGGGAGCCAGAAAACTCAGCCAGCTTGGAGTGCTGGAAAAAGGAATTGCCTCTTATTTAATTTTGTTGTGTTGAGGGACACAAAAATTTGTATACGGTCCCTAAAAAGAAGGATTGCATGCAAGCAATACTTGACTATATCATGAGTTTCTTTTTCTAAGAGAAACAAGTCAGCAAGACCCTGAATATTGGATAATCATTCATGCTAACGTTTGGGGTGGATTAATGAAGAACGCACTCGTGTTATATTGTGTTACATTGTGTTTTCCACCTTTTTTGATTTCTAGAAGTTCCTGGTGAAGGCATTGACCTTAGTATAATGAATTTAAGACTACCAATAATATGTCCACTTTTCTTAGTGTTTGCAGACCTTTAGAGAGATCCATAGACTTTCCAAACATCTGTGACTGGGAGATAAAAATAAACAAGGTATGCTTGTGATCAGCTGCTATCAAATATCTTTCTATGTGTATTTCAGTAACATTTATTGAAAACTTCTTAACTCATAAGCAGAGTGACAAAGCTAGCTTTACCTGATATTTCCATTTTTTAATGTATACGTTTGTGTTTTAGGACAGCATTTTTTTTTTATTCCATTACAGAAATTTCTTAGGCAACTGTTGTCCTACACATTGGAAACAATGCATCAGAACATGTGTGAAGATGATTTCACGTGGCTCAGAGAAGCCGCATCCTCCTGAAAGCAAAGACAACAAAAGTTAATGATATTTATCTCCTGCTTTCACACAGAAATATCCCAGAAGACTGCAGAGATTACATATAGAGGGACCATTTCACCCATCACTGAAATTCATTCACCTCTGTATCATCTCTGTGCTTTGCAATGCTCCCATTATGTGCATTAATGGACCAATAAAACATTCCTTGCTATGCTTTAATACTACAGAATATTTCTTCCTATGGTAGGTCCCAACTGACTGAAATGATTTATCTTGCTATTTCTTTTGGATGTTTCAAGATGTTTATTTTTATTTTTGACACATTTCAGTGTAAGCTGCTCAGGCAGATATCTCAGCTTGTGAGCATCTTGAAGATAACAGCTTGGTTCTTTCGTTCTATAAAATAGTCAGGTCACTAACAGCTGTGCATCCTGATGATCACAAAGGAAATGCTTTCTTAAGAAGTATCTCTCAGAATACTTTAAAAATAACACCGAGATTACTCCATATCCCAGATATATTTGAACTTGATTCGCTATACCGTCTCTTTAATCATCCCCTTGACAGAGAAGGATTTAAACATTTTGTCATATCAATGATCTTTGCAGAAAAGTGGGAAACCATACTGACCTGATCCAGTTCCTATGATGTATATGTTTTTAAGTTCCAGCAGATGAACAATTCTGCTTATGTCAAAGAACCCACTCATGCTTAATTTTCAGCATGTGTTTTTAAAGCTTTGAGTGGGACTATAATCTTCAGACATTTCTTTCACTGTCAGCTTTTCCTCTCTGCTGTTGGATTATAAAACAACTAGAGATTATCTCTTTGTGCTGAGGTTGGATTCTGCTGCCCTTACAGAATCTGAGCAACCCTTTCTCTGGTGAGGAATTCACAGGAATCAGTGAGGTCAAGTGGTAGTCAACCTTGAAACTCTTTAATTATAATTTTCAAAGCTTTCCAGCCTGGTAAACAGGCTGCTGAGAAAACACTAACCCTTGCAGACTTTAAAGGATGCAAGAATAAATTTTCTTGAGACAGGGTTTTTGTATGACACAGGCTGGAAATGTGAACACAGCCTCCTTCATAATTTTGAATGCCTCTTAAAAACATGTATTGACCATACTGAGAGAATCTAGGAGGAACCCCTTCACTTCCAATTTAGGTCTTCCGAGCACTTAATATAGCTAGTAGTGAGCTATAATAATGAACAACTACAAGTTGTCAGTGTCTTGAAGGTTTCAGGACACTTAGCAGGACCTGGTTGCTGTTAGGCTATGGATTAAAGCAGATGCTGGCAGCTGTTACTTGCTTCTTCTCTGTTCTTGCCTCTCTTCTCTGAGGTTGCTGCCTGAGAACTACAGAGTGGCTCTTCATCTTGCTGTGTTCAGCCACTCCTTTGCTTTGTCCGTCTTCGATCTACCTTGTATTCCTGAAGCATTACAGCTCCTCTGTCCATTTAAAGGTCCATTATTAATTGAATCATGGGTTTCCATATTCCTTTTGCTTTGATTTCCACACTTTGGATATCCTTCACTTGCCCCAGTGATTTTAATTTACTCTTTTAATTACGGAATTTGCTTTGCTGTCTCTTACTTCCCTTCACTAGTCCCTACACAGAACATCAGCTAATCTAATTCAGCATAGCTTTCCTGATTACAAAATGTTTTTTCTGGAATACTGCTGCCTGGTAGGAGGCTGTGAACCATATACACTGGTGCACATTGCTCTGGGAAAACAAAGCAGCATCCAATTTGTTCATGGCAGCTTGGCATTCAGGAGATGCTGTAACCAGTATGACCAGAAATGGGTAGGACTTAGCAGCCCTGATGCTTTCTTTCAACCCTCCCTCAGCCTCCTCCCAGCTTCCCTCAGTTCTCTAACCTTCATCTTTGCTGTAATTTCTACATTGTGAACACTGACTCGTAGAGCATGGGATTGTTCATGTTTGAAGGGGCCTTGTCCTGTCCAAAGCAGGGACATCTCTGAGATCAGACCAGGTTGCCCAGGGCTTTTTCCAGTTGAGTATTAAAAACCTCCAAGGATGGAGACCGTGCAACACCTCTTAGCATCGCCTTCCAGTGCTTAACTGGCTTAATAACATCTTTCTATATCATGTTTCTGGTGTGTTGTCAGGACCTTGGTGTGCTTTACTACCATTTATTCCCTTGCTTGGTATTTACATGGCAGCCTTAGTGTATCAACTGAGGGATATATTCTGAGCAGTACGTGACACTGCTAGTATTGAAATCAAAGGCACTATTCATGGATTAAGGCTGTATCCATTGTAAAGAAAGGAAATGCACTCTGGACCTGAATCAGCTTCTGCTATTACCCAGTTAGGTATCCAAAGTATGTCTCAATTTGCTCTGCATAACTTGTTAGCCTGATGTAGAAACGCTGTTATTCCCTTTTCATTTAAAAAACCCAAATTTTTCAAGCTGCATGAATGCAGTTTTAAAAACAAACATTCATAAACATTTTTCTACATCTAGTGATGGATAAAAATATTTCTAAGCTTGGACCAGCATTTATTTAATTAAATATTAATTATCTTGTACTATTTCTAGCCAAATTATCAGCTATACCAGAGAAGTGGAAAAAAGAGAGAGCATTTTAGAGTCATGAGACACATCAACATTTTTAAGGAACGTTTTAATAAAAATAGAAAGAAAAAGAAAACTTCATGTTAATAATGGCAAGGATGTCTTTGTCTTTACTTCCTTCTGTGAGGTAATATTTATTTATTTGAATTTGCAAAGAGAAATGAAATAGTAGGGCAGTGCAAGCTGAATTGAGGACAGAATTTTTTGGTAAGAGTTCGTGTTGTAACACTTTCAGCTGTGTTCAACAGCTGACTACTTCTGGAGTTATCTCACTGGATCTTAACTTGTAGCAGTGTAATGTACTATTGTTTCAAAGTGATGAAGAAGAGTATTCAGTTAGCCTCTCACTGGAACTGTGTAGCTTCGCAGTACTCAGATTAATTTCAGTCTGACTGTAGGAAAGCAAAAGCATGAGAACATAGCTTCAGAAGGATTTTCTAAAATACAGTGAGACAGATTTTGCCACTTTTACTTACTTTAAGTAGTATCTTTAACGAAGGTGGCAGGAAATAGCCATGTAGTACAGGTGTATTAACTAATTGTTTATCTGATTTCTGGAATTATTCTTCACATTTTCCCCTTCTCTGTCAAGCTTTTGTAGTAAATGATTTTGAGTCATTTACTAACATCCAACTTCTGGACTTTCAGAGCCATTATCTCTTTGTTGTAGTTGCAGTAATGCATTGTGCCTCTAAATTACAAAGCTAGATAATAGTGTCTCAGATCCCCTTTTAATCATCAATAGTCAGTCTGGCAAAGCAGCTTCTGAAGGCGTTTTATTGACAAAAAGTGGCATTTTAAGACCTGTTCATCTTATTGCCCCGTTCCCCTCTTTTTGCCTGCAGAGCTAAATGGAGGTCTGTTTGGAATGCTATTATTGTAGTAACTTTTTAAATAAAAAAGTAAAAAAATAGCCCCAATTATTCCAGGAAAGTGCCTGCATTTCCATACTAATCAAAAATCCTATTGTAACTTGTTTGAACAAAACTTTGTCTCTTATCCTGCAACACACCTATCTCATCTGGCACAGTTTCTGATTCTGAGGTTGATTTTGACCCTTGATTTTGGCATGAGTTGATTGTTTTGTCAGTACTTGAGATTGTAGCTTTTTCCTTTTTCCTTCAGTGGTCTTTGTCTCAAGCCCTAGAACAAAGCCTTTTACGCTTAGAGACTGCAATGTCAGTTTACAAGACCAAATGCATTATTTTTAGTAAATGTACATGACAGGTAGTTATTGGATCAGAAAACAAATCCCCCCTTAAAAAACAAATATGGAAAAAGATGGGCATAGATTGACTGTGCATATTACCATGGCAGTTTTCCACATGCCCCTTGTCAAGTCCTAGAGAGGCTCCAGCATGGGACCACACCTCCCACTTCCCCTTGCCATCACTCTCTACCTGAGGACAAGCAGTAGGGAACAGAGTGAGTCCTGTGATGTCTGTGGTACACAAACACAGAATCAAGCCCTGGGGAGTGCAGCCTCATGTGTGCTTCATGGCAGGATCGGCTGTGCCTGTGTCATTCCTAGCATGTCCATCTAGCCTCTTCCTGAAGGCTTCCAGTAGCAGTGACCTCCACAGAACCTAATCAATTAGAATATTCCTTTCTGATGTCTAACCTAAATCTCCCTTTCAGCTATGTAGACATTATTATTTTGTCCATTCATAAAGGCAGGTGAAGTCCACCTGCCAAGCTCAGTCCATAGACGAAGATGAGATAATCTAATGACAACTCCCCTAAAGGCATATCTAAATAACTATAAATATGCCATAACCTGTGTCCATCAGCTGTCCAGAGAAAGTCTCTGCTGCTTTGTGCTCAGACTCTTCCTATTTAGCAGAGTTGAATGAGATTCATTTACTTTTTCAAGGCTTCACAACCCCTGGGTAGCAAGTCTGAAACATTAAAACTATATTCAGGAGGTGAACTCCCAGAAATATCAGATAGCCCATGGGACGAATAGTTCTTATATCATTCTGAAGAATAAGAAAAGACAGTAGGTTTACTAAGCTTTTAAAATAAATAAATAAATTAGGTCCAAATAAAAAGAACTATATATATGTAATTTTTGATCTTGCAGTTGGAGCCAGCCATGTTTTATGTGGCTCAGAAAGCCAGTCTCTGCGTCTTTTTGCGGGATCTACCTCATAGCAATTTCCAAACTTGAAGCTGCATTCCTGCAAGTGTACATAAATGCAGTTGCAAGTAAGAGAGCTTGGAAAACCTCCGTCACAAGAAGAAAGTCTGCATTAAAAGTATTCAAAAAGTGAATCTGACAAATGCAGTACGTAAAGCTAGGAACCCTTTTATTCACACCCTATTTCATCCTTAAAGAACGAAGTATCACAATAGAGAAGCTTTATTGCAAGCAGTTTTAAGCTGGCATTGATGTTTTACTATCTGGAAATCAATTTCAACCTTAGACAGTGGAGCTTCCAATTTTAGTGTCTGCTGCTGATAGAGATACAATATCCTGACACATGAGTTGGGCCTGCAGGAACTCATGCAGGCGGTTAACTTCATGCTTTGTCATGATGCCCAACAGCATCAGTGAGATGGTACTTTGTGTACAAGTCCTAGGAAGACTGGCACCATATTGAATGCCTTTTGTGAGAAGATAAGCCTCTTCCAGCCCAAAATGAATGGATAACTGATTCACTGATCTCATGTTTATATATATATACGTATTCAAAGAACAAGTCTTCAAGCTTGCTGAGAATGCATGGAGTTTGACAAGTTTATTGCTGTGGATTCATAGGCGTAAGCTGAGTAGTTGGAATTTCCAGATTTGCTCAACAATTCTGCTAAAACTACTTTAGTCCCTAAAGCACGTAGCATTTATTCTGTTTTTTCAGCAAAGTACAAATATTGATTATGAGATAGCATGTACACAAAAATCCTACAACAACAACAACAACAAAAAAACAGCCTACAATAAAACAAAAAGTCTGTCAGTTTAAGTTTACCAGAGGGTCAGTGCAAGGAATTTTGGAGCCCTCATTAGCTGAGCTCCACACACAGAGGTTAATTCAACTTGACCCATTGACTGACGGAGTGATAAATGGATTTAAGATGCAGTTCCATTATGTGCTTTCCTCTGTGGAGAATCCAGCATAGAAAGCCTCTGTGCTCTCACCTGTGTCTCCTGTGGAAGTGACTTCTCCCCATTTTTAGACTGCATTTCTCTGTTCCTTCAGCTCAATGACAACTGCTGGAGGGACGGCTGGATCACTGGGTTAGGAGTCACCCTACAAATCACAGCTTTTATTCTACTTGCATCATTGCACTGATTCCCCAATGTGGAGCTTAGGTCTCCAAGCACCACAAAAGCCGAACTGCAGAGAGGGTGAAACACAGCTTTGCAATCTTCAGACCTTCTTATGGCAGCTTCATCAGGGGAAACGGGTGAAACGTACCCCTATGCCACCCCCTCAGGTTGCAGTCAGACTAGACAGCTGACCTCATCCTAGAGTTTGCTTCTTTTGAATAGCACAGTCCTTCTTCCCCTTCCTTGGATCCACCACCATAGCTTCTTGCCTTCCCTGCCCTGTCCTCCATCCCCAGGTCCCACCTGCCGGATCCCGGCATCTCTCCTGTGTTTGCTCTGAAAGTTATCTATCTGCACAGCAAACCGATGCAGCCAGACAGCCTGGCAAGCTCACTCACTTTTCCTCTGCTGGGCTGGATCTCTGCCGCATTAATGATTATGCCCTGAGGCTGTGATTTCAGGGACATTTGCCAGAGGAACACCTCTGGCTTGGGCGTTTCTTTTGACAAGAGTGGCTTCCCTGCTCCTGTGCCACACCTGTTGCTGTGTCGGTCCTGCTGTTTGCTGGACATCACAAGGAACCATGACAACAAATGATCTAGAGAAAGAAACCTCCTTCTTTTTCTTTACAGTTATTTTAGCCACAGCACTTCACTGCTATTGCTTCTCACACAGTCCTGCAAACAGTTGAACCATGGGACAGAAATTACAGATGCCACCTAACAGCTGCCAAAGAGAAATGTCACAGGAACCACAGCCTCATACTGATGCTGAATAGTAGGTTGTGGTTTTATTTGGTGTTTTTTTTTTTCTTAAAGTTTTTGTTTTGGACTTTGTGTTATGTCATCTCATTTTGGAAAACTTTCCTTTATTTAGAACTAGTAAGGATTAGTCATCAGTGTAATTGGGAAGATCCAGGCAGTACCTTTTGACAAAACCGTGAAAATAAGCTGACAATTTCCTTGCATTTTCTGGGCCTGTTAGTATCTATGCTGTGTCATTTAATGAACTGTTTAAATCATACAATGACTCTTATTCTTGATCACTATATGCCTTATGGGTTTATCAACCTAACAGCCCTTTTTCTTCTCCCTTCAGGTTTTGAGAGTTCAGTCCTGACCTTTGACTAGATTACTGCTACAGGATTTATCCTACAGTTCTACATTTTGTCATATAAACTGACAATTCAGCAGATAGCCCCATGCTATCACAAGTACAAATGACTTGGATGTGAGGTTCACAGAAAGAGAGTGAGAATGTGGGATTTAGGAGGAGAATTAACATGCTTCCTTTTCTCTCTCCAGCAAGCATCCTTTCCTAAACATAATGCAAACAAAATTGGAAGGATGTGGAAGATTATGTCCCTAACAAGATTCATCAAGGCATAGTGTCATGATGAACTATCGTAGAAGAATTGCAGCCAGATAATATGGAATTAGTCATTAGCATTACAGAATATGTTATCAGGGCTTATCTTCATTCTTGCAGGTTAGGAAAACAACTGGCTGGACATCAGAGAATGAGCAAACAGTTCCCTGACACCTTCTTCCTCATTCCACATCTCCCCACCCACCTGCTCTGGGTTAATCTCTCTGATTGCTCTAACGTCCTCTTTGGTGAGGTGCTAATAATAGCGAGGGTGCTAACTTACTTTTCTTCAAAATGTTAAAGTCACAGAGCATCGCCATGGTGCCAGGGGTCAGCTGTTGCTCAGACAGTGGGTTACAGCAAAATAAGAGGGAGTGCACTTGCAAATTTTCTTTGGTTTTGGCTTGCTCTTTTCATTTGTGTTCAGGGACAAAGGAAACTGAGAGTAGGAAGGGGGAAGAGGAGAAGAGAAGAACAGAAAAGAGCAACCAGTTGAAAACATTGGCATATACTGTTCCAACTTGGCACTGCTTTATGTTACGTGTGGATTACTGGCAGAATGTTTCTGAGCACACCTCTGAGGCTGACAAGATGCAGTAACAGCAAAGAAACTGGAGCCCAAACTCCACCTCCGGTGAACTCATGAAAAATGAACTCTATGGCTACAAGCTTGCATGACTTATGCCTGATGGAGGCGGTTATTCTTTTATGGCTATAGCTGTTGTTTTCCCCACTTAGGAATGTCCTTTAGGAAGAATATAGCAGTAGAGCCAGCAAGCTGCAAATGCCATACTTTTATGTTAATGTCCAGCAATCATTCTTATTTCTTTAAAAAGCAGAAAATAGCTATACTCTATTGAGTGAAATTTGCTCAATTTAAATGGCAAAAAAGGTATCTCTGTTCTGCATACTGTAACAAGACAGATATGTTTAGCAATATAAACCAAAAAAGCTCAAAAGAGGTCATTTGACAGAAATCAAACATTTCATATTGCTTTTAAATACATGGGCTAAGCCAGGGAAGTTTTGGAATAAAACATCATGACAACACAGGTCAGAGTGATCGGTCACTAAAACATTGCCCTCAATCTGATTTTTTTGACAATGTAAGGTACTATTTTGGATCTGATGTATCCAGCTCTCTCTCACACATGCACACATGCAGAGGCTATTTTCTAGACAATTCCTACATTCCAGTTAGCCTATACTGAAAAGATGTCTGAAAAAAAGACAAGTTGGCAGGTCTATTTTGTGAGTATATGTGTTTTCTTCCTATGCAGCTATGAACAGCCTACATCTAAAATAGCCTCTTTGGGAAGAAAAAACCCCATCCTTCATCTTAATTTAAAGGTTTAGGAGAAATACTTATTCCTCTCCCTGAATTCAAAGAAAGGAACAGATCCAGCCTTGCACTTCGGGCAGACAGACCATCCACTTGCCTTATTTTTTATTTTGTATATAGCAGAAAGGCCTGATCTGTTATTAAACCCAGCTGAATGCATGTGCTTTACTTCACATAATCCTTCACTGTCTTTCCTCTATTGCGATCGCTGTGAGATAGGTTCTAAGACATTAGCCAAAAGCAGTGTTTTCTTAAGAAAAAGGCCGAGAACTGCCTAATCTCTCTGAAAATTGTTCTGAGAACCCATTTATTTAGCTCAGGAATCTTCTGTCAGATGCCAATAACAGTCACAAAGACTTGAATCAGATTATGTGAAAGAACTTTCTCTCAGTAAAATTAAGGTTTGAACCCCTCTCTGTTAAGTTGTTCCTGCCTGCAGCTGCTTGAATTTTAACTACACCTTCTTTGGTCATGTTTGGAGAGGTCATTTCCCTGGTACAGCTCACAGAAGTCTTTGAGAATATGGGCTCACTATCTTTTTATTTAGGCAAACAGGAAAGGCACATTAAAAAAAAAAACACATGAAAATCAGGTGTATTTATATATGTACAAGAACATTGAGAACACAAGATGGGCCCCTAGAGTTTACCCACTGCACAGCCACATCTAAGCACCATCCACTTTACATAGGAACAGCTTTCGGGGCATCAGTACAGTGGAAAATGGAGCGTGGTGCAGAGCTGCTAATGCTGACTTGTCCACGTTTTATATGACAGCACCATGCAGAGAAAATTGTTTGGTCCTTAGCACCTCTCGAAAGGGCTTGATAGCTCTGTAGCAGCTTAGGAGCAGCTGTCCCTGCTTCTGTTTCCACAGGTAACGCAGGCTTTGGTACGCAACCTTCTCTGCGCTGAGAGGGACAGACCATGCCTTTAGTCTCTATGCAAAGGCTCTTCCCCTCCTTCCTTATCCGATTAGCTCATTTGTGAAGAACTGGTTTGCCAGGCCCTATGTTGATGTTAAGTTAGTTGGTTTTGTACTGGGATATCAGCTCTGCTTCTGCTGTCTTATAGGAACTAGTCACCATCTGTCATATTTCCGCACAGTGAATTCTGTGCTGCTAACAGTCTGGTTATCACTGACCGCAAAATTCACAGCACTGCTATTTCGACAAACAACCCTCATCTGGGACCCCTATCTATACAGATGTAATTTGAATACTTCTTAGGACAGTGTTTGTGCTCCAAAGAGCACAAAACGTTCTACTGATCTTGGAGTTTGATATCAAGTCCAAATGTGCTACCCAAAATCTTTAAGCCCTTTGCTCCATGGCATATCCTGCACATGTCCTCAGACCTCCTTTCGAGTTCAGTACAAATGGTTCTTTCTCACCACCTTTCCACCTCCAAAACAAGTCTCACTCCCAGTGATGAAACCTAGCTGGTAGTCTTCATGACAGAAACAATATTGTCTTCTGGGTAAATGAAGCTGACCAGAGATGCTTATCTTCCATGTTCAGAGGGGAGTGGTAGCAGAAAATTCTCTCTCTTGGAATCCTCTGAACTTGGGATTATATCATGATCTTAAAGCCAATCTCATGATTTTTCAGTACCTCTACTTGCCAATCACACAGAGGAAACCTATCCTGGTCAGAAAGGAAGACTGTTTATTAGGCTACACTATTCAAGCAAAAGACAAACAAGAACAGGAAAGATTGGATAGACTTGTATTATATCCTTTTTCTAAAGAAAACGTTTCTGTTGGCTACTGTCCTAAGAACTGTCAAAGTGATGGCTGTAGGAGCGTACCATATGGCTTTATGATCTACTTGTCTTCAAGTGGAAATACTGTATGCACTCCCTTGAAAAGGATTGGGAATTGGTATTTTGACAGAACACCTCAGAAAAGCACTATGTCAAGAAACATAGTACAAAATAAAAACAATATACTAGTTAATGGTTCTTTTATTTTACATTTTCTTTCTTTCTTTCTCGAGAAGCAATGTAGTTTCAAAGTAGCTTATGTATAAATCTCTTTAAAAAATGCCTCTTTGATATCGCTCCATTTCCTCTCCTTTGCCTTTCTCTCTTTGCTTCCCGCGCTCCTTTATGGGGTTTAGCAAGTGAGATGCGAGTTACACTGACGGAACAAACATGATAAATTCCTGCTGCCCTATGAAATTTGTTCACTAGAGTTCCTCTGCTGCTGCGAATCTTAATGCTGTTCTCAGGCAGCATATTCAATCCATCAGGTACTGTACAGCTGCATATGTGCACCACAGTGGGAAGATTTATGGGTTCCTATTTTTAGGATTTCATGTTTTGGCACCTCCATGCTGTTCATTTGCCCAAACTATATTCTGCTAATTAAACCTTAAGACCTAAATTATAACCTACTTAGGGATGTTCAGCCAATGAAGTAATACGATTGTCTGAACATTTCTTGCTTGCATGAATTTATATATGAAATAGCTTTCTTATAAAGATAGTATAATGCCATCTTTCTCATTTTGAAAGGAAAACATACATTGTTTTTTACTTACCTTTCAATACACAGTTATGTTATTTTTTGTTATTTCAGTATATTTAATATATGTATACACTTGATTTAATATACGCATACACTTCATTTCAATGATAGAATAGTTTTTAGCTTGAAAAACTCTGGATGAGAATGTTTTAAACAGACATACCATCTTGGAGAACCTCCTTTGTAGAGGTTAAACAACAGCTTAAAATATGAAAGTTAAAGGAAAGCAGCAGGATCAGTTTTATGCTGAAATGGCGTTGGCAGCCACTGGAAACTGTTGTGTCTGTAAGCTGAGCCCTAGCTTACTTACTTTAGTATTCATCTTGCATTTTGGCACATGGTATCTTTCATAATTAGCCTTGTTTAGCAGTCTGTCTTAAAACAACACACGCAACTTGTAACTCTTTTGCCATCCCTAGCAAATAGTGTTATTTACCTTAACATAATACAAGCAAATCACTTAATAATCATCTCATGCAGTCTCATTTTACCTAGAAGCTGAGTTCTCAGTTATTTAGTACACATTGTTTAATAATATGACACAACATTGATTCTCATCCACAGATGACCACCACTTTTCTTGACTGAAAGTGTTAAGGGTGAAAATGAAATTATTTGAAAATGTTTAAAACTTTTACATTAAGATGGTGCTATTAAAAAGTTAGGGTTTTTTTTTTTTTAATGCAGGACAATTTTAGGGCTCATGAAAAATGAAAATGAGAAACAGAAGAGAAATCCTTGATGTAGATGTTTAAAGCAGACTTCAGTAAAGCAGCGAGAAATGAAGCCATCTGAATTCAAGAAACCCGTGATGCACTGAGCTCAGGACTAATGGAGGACTAAGTTAAATTTCTCATCTTATTAGGATTATGCATATTGAATGAAGAAATAGAATATAACAGAAAGGAAGTCTTACTAACAGCCTGGAATTTCCTGGCATTAAAATGAGATGAGTGGATGTGAAAGGCTAAGCTGGAGAAGACTAAAAAGATACATTTGGGGCATGTTAATACAGACAGTACTGCTGTATTCCACCCTCCCCAGTTAACACACAGGGAAACCTGGACATGAATCTTTGTCCTTTTCCATTTAATGGGAAAATAGCTAGTTCTGTAGCCCTGTCTCCTTTGCTTATGGGACAATATAGAGGGTACTTGTTAAATCTTTACTTTGAGAGAAAAGTAGACATCAGAGACTAGAAAAACTCAATGGTGTGAGAAGGGAAGTAGTTGTAAAGAATCATGGAAACATTATCTGGCTAAGTGAACCAGAATTATCACCAAAACTGCTGTTTTTATTTCTGCTTCACTGCCAAGCCCTGCAACTAGATCCCTTATCACTCTCCCTGCTGGCCTCCCGCATAAAAGAAATGTAAAGAAAATTCATTGCAGAAGATGGGCTCTTCCCTTCAGTCTTGAGAAGTCTAGCTAAAAGTTATACACTGCATCTTTGGGCTTTATTACCTTTTCTAGAAATCCCAGGGCTGCCACAGCCCAAGGGTAGTGATACCAGTGTGAATCCATAGAGCTATTTAACTGACAAGGTAAAAGTGTCATGAAAGCATTCTCTGAATCCCAGTTATTCTGCCTGGTTTTGGAACAGATCTTTCTGAATAGAAGGAAGGAGCTGTAGCCCTCAGCAAGGGCATCCTCATGAAGACAGTCTCTCTGTTCCTCCCCCTGACTCCCCACTCTGGTTTCCAAGGTGCTGCCACTTGGACGATTGTATCTTGCATTTCTTACTGTAAGGTACCGCTGGGTTGCTTTCTACTTTCAGAAGCAGGCATAATACCACCATCCTTAAGTGACCTATTTTTCTAATCCATTTGGTAGGAAGTGGTGGGTTTTCCCTTCTGGAGCTACAAAATTTCCATGCACTGGGAACTTGGGAGCTGGAGGAGCTCTAAGACTAGGCTGTGCAATGGTACTGTGCTCTGCTTAAAGATGAGCCACTTGTTTCAGCTTAGGAACAGCAGTGGGAAAATGGGTTAAAAAGTCCATGCTTTTTCTCAGCACTGGAATTTAAAGAAATACATGATACAGCAGTTGTGTCAGACGCTCAGATACTTTCACCATCATCTTCCAAAGAGATAGTTGGTACATATCCATATCCATCTATTTGGCTGGCAATGAGATTTAGTAGACTGGGCACTGAAATGGATATGGCAACTAGTCATTGATTAATTCTGGTTAGGTGACAGCATAAATCCTACCCATGTCTCTACTTCCCTTCAGCAAAATAAGAATGTTTCTCTGTGTCACTGGGCTGATGTTGCGTTGCTTGATATTAGACAGAGAAAATGCCAAATGCATAGTGAATGCTTCTAGCATTATCAGCCCATTTTTATGTATGCTACATCATGAAAGTTTTTTTAACACAGAATTTCAGATTAGATGATCCTAATGTTCCCTTCTGTCCTTAAAAATGTGTAAACCCATCTGACTAAAGTGACACTCTCCAGGAAAGAGGACATCTAAGAACTGTGTTCCACAGTCCTGTCTACCAGTATACTATTCCTTCCTAAGTTAAAAAGTTCAGGGTGTCACTGCACTAGCTAATGTCCACATATGAGCTCTATTGTAAAAGCTAGAAAACTAGTATTGCAAATTAACATGGATATTTTATCAAAACAACATATTTATGGGTGAGAATATTTTTGGCAATGTAACCTATGGACAGCAAATCTTCAGAGCTGTCATTGTATCCTTGGAGATCACTAATCATAGTTGGCAGAAAGGACCAGGGTAAAAAGAATATACTTTCTGAGAGTCCTCAAGCTGGAATGTAGACAGGATTTTTTTGTGCTCTAACCTTCATCTCATCTGGAGGTGACAAGAGGACAGTTGTTATTAGCTATAGAAGACTTTCAGTGAGTTCGGTTTGTTGGTGCTCTCTCTTTTCTGACTTTATATCAATGACACATAGTATCTCCAGTGGCCCAGGCAACTCCTTTGATCATTGTTGTATTCAGAATATATGCACCATGTGGATAAAATGTCAACAATTATTTAAGCACAATATCCTGCACTGTACAATGAAAACACTGGCTACATGCAGCAGATGAGCAAATCTTCACACTCTCTTTGAAATATTGTATTAAGTAACCCTACGATGCCTTATTTCTATTCAAAGTCACACTAGTTGCTTCAGGGCATAATTGGTTGGTTCATTCTTCAGTGCTGCCAGTTATTTTACAAAATCATAAAACTGACTTTATCTCTGTAGTCTCTGTAATGTACAGGTACTGATGGGATTATATTTTGTAAGCATGCTTTCATTAATGACATAGACACTGAAATTTTTACTAAATCAGGGGATGTGTTGTTTGTTCTGTGGAGAACATAGTTTGGAGAAAGTTTGTGGTATGACAGTTTTCAAATCTGTTTGAAAACCAAGGGATGTTTGTGTGAATTCATTAAAAACATGTTCATTTATTTGATAACTGTATCCGACTCTTTTCATTTGAACCGGAATATATTTGCATTATTGCTTTTAACTACATGTGGCTGGTTGGGACCAATAACTGAATAGAGAATGGAAATAAAATGATTAATTTCAAGTCGATGTAAATTTTTTTCTAAAAAGAGAAATAATAAATATTTCAGTTATTTGCATATACCTATATGTAGAATTTGATGCAGTTACCATGGACAACATGCCCTATAAGAGCCTGCTATTAAAAGCCACATTTTTAGACTGCTACATGATGCATGTACATCTGCTTTAATTCCTTCACAATTATTTAATAATTTTCAAGTTATCAATGCATTTTACATGCTAACAGAAATATACATCTGAGTTAAAGACAGGACAATTTTATCTGACATATTAAAAAAAATCTCAAATTTTAAATCACTTTTAAACCTGACAAAAATGTCAGTTATATTATTTTTAAAGTTACTCACTGTTTTGAGTGCACAGAAGCATGGGACTTTTTTCCTTCTAATATATTTCTCCAACAGCCTTCAAAGCATGGCAAGAATTGCTTTTAAACAAAGGATCCCTGTAGTGTGAACAGCAGTTATCTCCATGTAATTAGAAATACATGCCTTTTTAGTTCACTAAAACAATTAAAGCAGGTTAAATACTGGGGACAAATGTACATTAATATACATTCCTATTTAAAAGAAAAATTTAATTTGGCTGCATAGCTGCTTTTATGCTTCTTGCATAGCTTTATCTTGAGATTTAATATCCCTTATGTCACAGATAGTTGCAATAACTGATACTTTCATCTCACAAGACCTACTTGGCTTCCTTCTCATTTCAATCATGTCAGACCATTTCAAGTTATGAAGACAAATTCATGTCTGAACTTTCTGTTGACTAAAATGCTTCACTAATTATGCCTATATAATATATAATAACTGGACAGAGGTTCAATGGAACAGTTCTAAAATGTGGTTTAGGAGCCTTGCAAGAAATGCAAAAGGGAGGAGACCTCATATGGACTTTGAGAAGGGGGAGCAGAGGAACTTTGGGAATAAGGTGTCAAAGACAAGTATTTTCAGTGTTGTAATGCAACACGAGCACACATACCTTGGTGGCTGCTGTTAATGGTAGTGACACAGGCTACAGCTTTCTCAGTCTCTCTTGGTACCTCTGTGCTGAGAACTGATAGCAGATGACACCAGAAGACTGCTCCAGAGGCTCCTAAGTGTTTATAGTGGCTCCTTTGCTATTTAAGCTTGGGTGATGCTGGAGCAGGAATGAAAAGAAGTTTCTACATTTTACAAGAATATATTATTTTCTGAAAAAAAAAATATCGTCAACTTGCCTGTGAACAAACACCTAAAATCTTGAAATGCTCAAAAACTGATAATCAGTAAGTGTGAACTTAACAATCATATGTATTCAGTTTGCCAAACAGACTGCTCAGAAGAAATAAAAGTGGCACTGTTTCTATAATATTTTTGAGTCAGAGATTTGTAGGAACTGCATATTTCTCGCAAATAGCTTTACTCGTCACATCAGCATTTTCCAAAAATTCTAAATTTCCTGCCTTATAAGTAACTTTTGTTACGGCAGAAGAGCCTTAAAAATAGAGGGCCTTCAACATGAAAGTCTACAGATCAGTCTAAACCATGACAGGAATTAGGTTCACCTGCATTGCTTTTGCTAAGCTATTCCCCCAGCCCCATGTCTTTGACCTCTTCCTCCCTTCGTATCCCTTTCCAGCTTCCCTTTTTCTACCACATGCAGTTGTCTCCACTGTGTTAAGGTTTTTCACAGGCTGCATCAATTTGGAGTCTTTTCTGTGTGAAGAGGTTACTTCATGATGCTTATCAGTCTTTATCTACCACTTCTGACCTTTTCCAATAGGTGGTGAAAAAGGAATACACTAGATACGGTCTGCCAGATTTTGGTAGCAAGAGCAGACTGCATCTCATTCAGCTTATTGTATGGTTACCACAGAAATAATGTAGCAAAGTAAAGATTTGTAGTGCCTGTGAGTGATGCAAAGTCAACATAACTCTAAGAGAATTGACACTACTGTAGTGAATGCACCTTGAGGAATATCTTTAAAATTGTGGATTTGAAGAGTGGTCTATAGTGTGATGATATAAGAACTGAAAGAAGGTTGTTTTGTGGCCTCCCTGCATAGTCATAGCCTTCAAGGACCATGAATGATTGGTGGCTTTTTTTAAATCATATATATGCCGATAAATGCATTTCAGGTAATTTTTCTGGTGCCACCCAATTTGTCCAACAAAATCCAACCTACACTCCCAGTTGAACTAGCTGGGCTTTGTGAATCAAATTATCACTGGTGGGTTGTGCCTGAAGAGGTTACAGCATCGCAGCCATTCTCTTGGCTGCTAACAATTGTTAATCAGCCACTTAGTACCACTTGCTGACATTAAATTTGATACCAGGCAAAGCAAGTTAATCTCTTTGTAAGAGAGAGCCTCTCACTCAGTTAGCTGGGAATATATTTATAAGCCATGAAAATGGTGTGTCAAGATTTCAATATTGTTGGGAAGCATTATGGATGAGGAAATAACCCTTACCAGACATGTCAGGAAGTGATTTGCTCTCAGTAATGCAGAGGGATTACAGTGTTCAAAGAAATAATGTGCTTTGAAACTTCAGTAGGAAAGACATTTTTTTTCTTGAGGGAAAGATGTGCATATCCTTGTGAGTTAAATGAACTTCAGCGCAGGGCAAAGAGGGCGGGAGGGAAATTCCGTGCATGCTGTTGAAAGATGCAGGGTGTATTTTTGCCCCATAAAGGGGTTGTACATGGTAGGATAAGGAATCTCAGGGTGTGTGACTGGACTGGGGGTGATAAGGGTGTAGAAAAGGGTTACAATTTACATCTGCTGTACTCACTTCTAGTTTGGCTGTGTGTATGGAAAGTAGTCATGCTACCTGATGTGCCAGAGAATTCAAGAGGCCAGCAGAGTCCTTGAGACAAATGCCACAAAATGTCCCAGTAAGAAACCCAGTTATTGCCTGCCTGTCTGTCCAGCCAAGGCCTGAATGGTGCTTGCTCATGGTGGGGTCTTCATGTTGCTTGAAAACTGTTGCTGATATATATGTTTAAGCCACTGCTGAAACATAATACTGGGCTTTCAAAGATTTACAGTGTGCTGTGTGAAAGTTGCTCTGAGAACTTCACTTGGAAAGGGATGTTTTTGGATTCTCTTGCAGTATTTCAGACCGGTTGTCAAATATTGCTACTAGATCTCCATGAATTTTCATGGTGTCTCCATTTCTCAGTGAAAGGCAAGAAACCCCTAAGTCTTAAATCTTCTTGCAGCTTTCTCTGTATCAAAATATCAACATGACACAGAGCTCTCATAAATGTCTATGAAGGAATACTTAATGAACTTGAACCACTGTAAAACAGGTTAGTCTTCTGCAGCAGTGAGTGCAGTTTCTTTGAGCACTGTAATAATGGAATGCACGTGCTAAATCTGATCTGCAGATAAGGTGATTTTTATTGGAAAATCATCATTGCCATATTTTAAGTAGAAGAGAAAAAAGTTGAAAAAGAGGAACAATAACTGGCAGAGTCTGGAAGCAGTCTAGATAGCAGATTGCACATGACATAGTCCTAAAATATTTCAGCAAGGATCAGTTAAAGATGGATTATATGTTTTAGCTAAACACTTTTTTTTTCCTGCCATAAAAGGTAGATGTAGCTTTAATGTCCCTTTTGGGAAATTTAATTTCTTTTTTTCAAATTCTTCTTCTGAAATCTCCTTAAACATTTCCACATACCTTCCAGAATTAGTTCATTGTTCTTAAACAAGCTGCTCTAACCTGAGAATACAAAAGGATGTTTCCATCTGAAAATCAGTTAAAATGTTTCATTCAGACTGAAATTTCTTATGATGTTTGGATTGATTTTTATTTTCAGGCAAACTCAAAAGGATTGCAAAAAATCAAACCTGCTAGTAAATTAAAAGAAACTCCTTAAACATCCTAGTTGTTCACCTGCCAGAGTAGTAGGAAGTTACTACTGTTGTGGTGATGAGGTTGGGCTAGCATTTAGAAGGGAAAACAGAAAGGAAAATAGACTGCAGATCAAATAAGTAGGGTACTGAAACAAAACTCAGGAAATTTCTTCTGCTTCTAATGGAAGGTTGCAGGAATTGGGTTGCCCCTAGAAAGGCTGAGATAATGATAAAAGAGGGTGTAATACAAGTTTTTAAACTGTCAAGGTCTGTTTTACAGTTACCCTCAGTAAGTTTGCAGACGACACGAAGTTTTGTGGGAGTGTTGACCTGCTTGAGGGTGGGATGGCTCTACAGAGGGATCTGGACAGGCTGGATCAATGGGCCAAGGCCAATGGTATGAGGTCATAACAACCCCATGCAGCACTACAGGCTTGGGGAGGAGTGGCTGGAAAGCTTCCTAGCAGAAAAGGATCTAGGGGTGTTGGTCAACAGCTGGCTGAATATGAGGCAGCAGTGTGCCCAGGTGGCCAAGAAGGCCAACAGCATCCTGGCCTGTAGCAGGAATAGTGTGGTGAGCAGGACTAGGGAAGTGATAGTTCCTCTATACTCTGCACTGGTGATGCCACACCTCGAGTACTGCATTCAGTTTTGGGCCCCTCACTACAAGAAAGACATTGAGATTCTGGAGCGTGTCCAGAGAAGGGCAACAAAGATGGCGAGGGGTCTGGAGATCAAGTCTCATGAGGATCGTCTGAGGGAACTGGTGTTGTTTAGCCTGGAGAAAAGGAGGCTCAAGGGAGACCTTATCGCTCTCTACAACTACCTGAAAGGAAGTTGTAGCGAGGTGGGGGTTGGTCTCTTCTCCCACGTAACAAGAGATAGGACAAGAGGAAATGGCCTCAAGTTACACCAGGGGAGGTTTAGATTTTATATTAAGAAAAATTTCTTCTCTGAAAGGGTTGTTAAGCATTGGAACAGGCTGTTGAGGGAAGTGGTGGAATCGCCATTCTTGGAGGTATTTAAAAGATGGGTAGACATGGTGGTGAGGGACATGGTTTAGTGGTGGGTTTTGGCAGTGTTAGGTTGATGGTTGGACCTGATGATCTTCAAGGTCCCTTCCAACCTAGACGATTCTATGATTCTATGATTAATCAGTTCAGCCTCAAAATGCATCTGGAAAGAGTCCTTCTCATCCTGTCTTCCAGTGGCAAACTGAAAAATAAGCCAGACTTTAAAAAATGTACAGATCCCACTTAGATGTAAATTTCCTCTCTCATAATCAGTTATTGCTGGAACCTGGATTTCAAAAGACCAATATATTTTGATATTTTATTGAGATCACAGATTCTTAAAACCTGGCCCGTAATCTCCTCTGTTGGTCAAACTGGGTACAAGAATACTTTCAACATTATATATGTTTCTTACTATTTGCTAATGGATGGGTCCTAGACTACTAAAAATGGGAGTATTTCAAAGGTTTGAGTTAAAGACTGATAACCTCATATTCCTTATGACTCATACATAAGAGTTCAGCACTACAGTTAATCAAAATCTATGTCAGAGCATAATTCACTGAATGTAAGCAGCCTTTAAAAAGAGGTCAAATCTTAAGTTTTTGAAAGGGCTTTTGTTTTTGTCTTTAAATCAAAAAAAAAGCAAAGACGAAAACCTCTTGGGTGAAGTTTAATTAAAGGTGATGTGAAGCCAAGTGCAAATATATCTTCTGAGATTAAAATTTCTGCATCTCTGCACAGGACGGGTACCCAGTGCCATGTTTAAAATGCAGATTATTAAGTCTCTCATTAGGCATCCAATTTGGCATCCAATTTGAAGTCAGTGCAACTTCTGCAATTAAGTGTAATGAAACAGGTTTGGACCTTAGTTTTGTTGGTATAAGCAAAATAAAATCTGAATCCTACCCTCTATCTGTCTTAAACGTTCTCCTTGGATGGGGCTGAAGCTGGCAGTGCAATTGTCTGGAAATTCCCTAACATTCAGTTTAATGCACCTGGGATGTCTAAAGGTTTTTTTGTGTGTTATCATGGCTGGCTTTTGAAGGGGGATAATATCTTCTGAATTCTGTTTCTGTAGTTTTGTCAGAGGAGAATATTATCATTGCTGATGGGGAAAACAAGAGAAGAGAAAGAAAATGACTCATGCTGTATTCGACTGTAAGCTCTGCAGTTTTTAAAGCTTTAAGCATGGGATTACTTAAAGCAGTGCAGGGGGCAGACTGAAGCTTTCCATGAGTCCTGCAAGCAGGCTGGGTGCAAGCCAGCTCCATGCTGGAGCCCACAGCTGTGTCAGTGTGGTGCCCTGTCTGAGGAACAAGTCCTGATGGGCCATCAGCACATCTCCAGGAACCAGCTGGCCCAGATTGTGGGCACGCCTCAGTGTGGACATGCTCTGTCTCTGCTGCTGAGGAAAGCTTGCCACTTGCAGAGCTGCCTGGAGAACTTGCTGCATGGTGCAGTGGGTGCACCAGCTCTTGCTGAGATATTGCTTACAGTTCCTCTGGCAGTCTTCTGGACAACTGAGCTGTCAGACACTGATGCTTAAGCAATGGAAGCAAGACCTGGCATTTCCTGCTCAGCACTCCCCCAAGTCTCTGAGTAGTTTTGGCCCGATCCCACTGCAATTAAAGCAATTTCAGTTTTGTGATGGCTTATCTTCACACAGGTGCCTCAAAGGCAAAATGCAGTGCGATTCAGTCAAGCCACTAACATATCTCAGTCTGGGTGAGCTATGGACTACGGGCAGAAACAGTTGACCACCAAAGGAGGTTAAAATGGCCCCTCTGTAATGCAGAATAATTTTCGAGGAATTAAGCACACAAGGAGGGACAACAATGCACAAAGAAGACCTCCAGCAAATTATTTCCAAATTAAGACTCTAGTTAACAGAATTAACAATACAAATAAAAAGGATTTTATTCTCCCCAAACTCTCATGCTGATTGTCCTTTTATAGTGTTTTAATGCTTAGGAATTAAATCAAAAGAAAGATGATTAGTTTATAAAAGTGTTAGGATCAGCAGTTACATTACGACTAGTCATTACAAACTGCCTTTGCTTGTCAGCTGTCCTGACATCGTCGGTTGTGTTTAAACAGATAAGAACTAGCAATCCCACACCAAACAGAGCAGTAAATAGCAGGACTGTCTTCTGAGATTTAGCACCAAGCCACAGACTGTTAATGGGAGAACGGAAGCTGTGAGAGGGAGCGAGTCCTGTTCCAACTACTAATTAATCCGATATATAAATCCTCAAAGAGAGATCTTGTGCCCAACAAAATGAGGCTCTTGTTTTCGTGGAAGGTGCTTTTCTAATAGCAAAAGAGAAAATAATAATAATTAGCCAGTTGACTTGGAAGGCTTTATGTGGAAAGTACACAGTGTTATGTGTGAATACGTTGCCAAATGGAGAGCTTTCTTTATTTATTGGAGTGTTTGGAGCAACAAACTAGAGACTTTGCATATTAGATTGCAATTTGCATATTTACTAAAATGCTTTGCCTTTTTTCTACTGCTTACCCTCCCTTCGCTCAGAAACAACCCTACAGCAGAGCAGCCACATTTCTTTTGAGCCAGTTTCATCTGCTGACATCAATGGATTTGCACCACAGATGAATGTGGCTGTTTGTGCCTCATCTTGGTAATGATGGCAGCTGTTAGGCTTGACCGTGAACTCAAGAATCCCATCATCTGTCACCGTGTTTCTCTTCCCAACAGGGTTTTTGTCAAAATAGTTATGCTGGGAGGACAGCACTGTGGTGCGCACAGCAGGCCTCAGCCTTCTGCTCAAATCCAACACAATGGTGCAAAACTTTTGCTTGCATTTTCTTGCTAGTGGGTCCTAAAATCCCAGACAGAAAGGTGGAATAAGCTGGGCAGAGAAAACACTCTTACCAGAAAGAAGGCAGCTTCAAAACAGTTTTGGATTTGTTTGAGGCAGGAAACTTGGTAACTTCAGGTTGACATCGAAACAAAACACTAGGCAGGGCATGGGGGGAGTTATAACAGTGTGTGTGTGTATCTATCTGTGTCTGTATATGTCTATGCACATTCCAATGTTGTTCCTGTGTGTTTGGTTTATTTTTCTTTGTGATTTCCATTTTAATTTCTCCCCATTCCCTTCTAAGAATGCCTCATCTAGGACTGTTAGTTAAGAAGAAATGTCAAGGGACAGCACGTTAAAAATTTTGTGTATTTATGGCTAATGCACTGCAAACAAGCAGAATGAGACAGAACAGGGAGAAATGCACTAAAGCAACTACCTCTTCCTTAGATTCACAGAGTAATCTGGTTACCCATCCTACGTGTTCTACCACGGTTTTGAAGACATGTAACATGTTGCTAAGGATGACACACTCAATCTTTTTCGATAAGAATAAACACTTTGGGTTTAGGTGATCATCATTGTCTTTTTTCTCTGACTGGTCTGATATGACTCAACTGGAAGTATAATCCAAAGAAAGATATTTTTAACCTAATTGCTAGGAAAATTTGGCAGTGCAGTATGGACAAGGAGAATTTGCTTGATCAGCAGAATGTCATCTGGAACCTGAAATGCGTTTACTCAGTTGAAACACTGAACGATGTGCAAGTCAAATATTTCAAAAGTTATTGTTTTCTAACCCTGCCAACAGTCTGCTTCTTCTTGTTGAGTGTTTACATTGGGTTGATTGAACAGTTTTGATTCTGAATGATAACTGCGCTTTTCCGCTTCCGACCCTCCAACGGGGCAAGTAACAAAGTTGGCTGGCCTTGGTTGTTATAGCAATAAGTATAAGCAAGAGCCTCTGCGTACCATGCCTGGGCATCAGCTATAAACATAGGTCTTATCACTCTGAGAGCGAACAGTCTCTGCACAATATGCTGTTAATTTCAGTAGTTAAAAGAGACCCAGCTAAGAAGCAAAGTTACTGAACAAAATTGGTTCTGTTTCACCTCAAACCAGGACAAGCACCATCTTTTACCTTAGCTTTTAAAAGCTGTTACTAACTGTGTAAAAAATATATTTTTACTAAAAATATACCTGAAATATGTAACTGAAGTTACTGAAGAAGTAACTGCTGAAATCTTGTATCTTCTGTAGTGTTACCAGAAGCTTTAAGATGTCTAGATATCATTTCAAACTTCCTCATTTCTATTAGAAATGGTTAAATTCTTGCTTTTATGAAAATGGGACAATATAAACCTACCCACAGCAATACAACAACATGAGTAGGTGCAGGCAAACACAACACACTGCCAGAGAACTGTGAGTGTGTGGAGCTGTCCTGCCATTAAGTTCAACCACGCAAATCTATGCTTCAAAGAACCCAGAATCAAAATGAGAGAACAAGTTATAAAGAAACAGGAATTGGACTTTACAATGGGCTTTAGGAGTGAAGAACATAACTTCCTTTAAGAATTTCTCCCATTTTGCCTTCTTTGTAGTCTGTTCAGAACTGGCAGTGTCTCACAGGCACAAAACCAGGACAGCACAGCTCCTTCTGCATATCAAATTTATACCACCACATTCCAGACAAGATAATCTTCTGTCATGGAGCCGTTTTTATGTTATACTGATTCATGAACAGAGTTAAAGAAAGGGCTGCATCAGCGGACACGCCTGGATTTGCAACACACATTTTACCTCCTGGTGGTTTATAACACTGTCACACATAATTGAGACCTTTATAAATTCTTCTAGAAACAGGCTTCCTGGACTACTAGAAAAGAAGATGTTGCAGGGTACCAAAAAATGTGTATGATAAAATCTGGGATCTATCTTCTAGCATAATACAACCCACCTCACTACATTAATATAGTTTAAACATACTTGGACCCAGCATTGAAAACTCAATCTGTCTAAAGACCTTCAGCAGCTGTCACTGCCTTTCACTTCAGAGAGCCACGTCCACCCACAGAAAGGAGATGTCAAACACAATAAAAACTTGCAAAGAGCAACAAAGCTCTAAAAAAAATCAAAATAGACCTTTATTTGTTTTTAAAAAAAGAAAAAGAAAAAAACAACAGAGGGGAGGTATTGTAATTAATTTCTTTTGTTCAAAGAATGTCCAAATCAGTGAATGTGCATTCTGTATGTCCGGTTAAATGCTAGTCTCTTTGCTTAGTGCAGCACTCACAATTTCAGGGTTTGAGGGTGAGCAGGTGGGATAAGATCAGCTAGTATCACAGTAGGTCTTCCTAGAATGTCTCCTGGAGCCTCTTGTATGAATGTAGTGAACTGCACAATTTAAAAACATGAATGAAAATAATCTTCATAAATGGGAGACTTGAGCAGTAGCTCATGGGATCCTTATCTGTTTGCATCCTGTTAATGATGTTTGATGGATGGGGCTAAGAATGGGAAATGCTGCCACAGTTTTGCCTTTTCTCCATCAGTTATTGCTTCCATCCAGTACTCCAGTGATGTGTTTGTGATTGAGTGTGCCAGCAAACTGTTCAGACTGTCTCCCCATTCAGGATATCCTGGTGTCTAGGGACCTAAGAGGACAGAAGTCTATCATCTCTAACCAGGTTCTGTGGCACTCATTTCCTTGATTCTGCTAGTTTTAGAAACACTCTCCACTGGAGCTGGAAGGAAAACTTCCAGCTCTTTCAGTCCTCCAGGTCCTGGCCCAGAAACTTGAACAAAGCATTTTCAGTGAGCTTTTCCCAATCCCTTGCTGTTTCCTGCCTCACTTTTCTTATAAACGTCTTCTGTCAGACACATAAATCTTCTCCCAGCTTATTTGGGCAGCTCCTTGGAGGCTCACTGTAGAAAGAAACAACTCAGTCATTCCTTCAGCTCTCTAACTTCCTTCTTGTGTGACCTGCAATCTTCCAGTTTAAGGGCTGCAAAGCAAGCACTCAGCTGCAGCTGAAAAAGGATGTTACTTCTCCATTAAACTTTTAGAAGCTGGACAGCACTGGATATATGTTCTCCTAATCATCAACCTGAAATACGTGAACTGAAATGGCTTTTAAAGCAGAACTGTGCTTTTCTCCCATAATTATTTTTTTTTTTTTACTTTTTTAAAGAAATAACAAGGGGCAATGAAATTCTGTTGGTCAGGTGAAAAAGGATTTCTAGGAAAATTTTTTTTCATAATGTTGTTGTATAGTCCCTCAAACCAGGACAATGACTGGACATTAAAACACTACAAAAAAAGCCAAGTTAAACAACTCTCTTTGCTCTCTAGCTAAACACGGACAAAAGTTGGGGGAAAATCACTTGTGCAACATATAAATTAATTTCCTGTTATGTACTGGCTCTTCTACTGCTTTCTGTTTCTATCTCTACTTGCATATTTCAACTCATATCAGCTAACTTTGAAGGAATTATATGATGTGAGCCAGCAATGTGTCCTTGCAGCAAAGAAGGCTAGTGCCATCCCAGGTTGCATCAGACAAAGTATTGCCAGCAGGCCGAGTGAGGTGCTCCTTCCTCCCTACTCCACACTGGTGAGGCCACACCTGGAGTGCTGTGTCCAGTTCTGCGCTCCCAAGTACAAGAGAACCAGGGACATACTGGAGACAGTCCAAGGAAGAGCCATAAAGATGATCAATGGTCTGGGGCATTTCTCATATGAAGAATGACTGAGAGAGCTGTGATTGTTCAGCCTGGAGAAGAGATGGCTCAGGGGGATCATAGCAATGTACACAAATACCTGAAGTGAGGCTACAAAGAAGACAGAGACAGTCTCTTTTCAGTGGCAGGACAAGGGGTAATGGGCACAAACTGAAACACAGGACATTTCCTCTGAACATCAGGAAACACTGTTTTACTGTGAGGGTGACTGAACACTGGCACAGGTTGCCCAGGGATGTTGTGGAGTCTCCATCCCTAGAGATACTCAAAAGCTGTCTGGACATGGTCCTGGGAAACCAACTCTAGGTGATCCTGTTTGAGCAGTCAGGTTGGACCAGATGACCTCCACTGGTCCCTTCTGACCTCAACCCTTCTGTGATTCTGTGACGTAAGTGGTTGTAACAGTTAGACGTTGGATACAACGAACCGAGATCCCTGCCAGCTCCATGATCCCACTGAGAAAGGCAGTTCAATTTTAGCACATTTTGCCCAGTTAAATGGACCTACAGAACCTTTCTGCAATGGTGCAAAAAAATTGTTTCTTCAACGAACATCCAAGTTCTCAGACATAGCTTAATGCTAATGGCATGGTTTGATGAGCTCATGTTACAGGCAGATTCAAGGAAACAAAGATTTCCCAAAACTCGATGTGGATGATGCTCAGAAGAGTACCCATACAAGAAGGAGGCTTTTACACTTCTTTTTGGTTTTGTCTTATATCAGGATAAGCAATAGCACGACATGAGGTGATGGCACCAGGCTGTAAGGGAGGTAAAAAAGGATGAAATCTTAAGTTTTCCCTTTATATGTCAGTATAGGTAGGTCTAGGAAAAAGTATTCTCCAGAGAGCCATATCAGAGATGTCGTTTCACACTGCATCTAACCTACATTCACACAGGCTGATGCCAAAAGGCACAGTCCTGTTCTCTCTCTCTTTTTTTTTTTTCCTGAGGCATATATGCTCCTGCCTCCTCCCTTGAGTCAGATCTGGAGATCATGTGGCTGGAAGGTGAACTCAAAAGCTCATTGATCTCATGAGTAAATGAGTAATTTTTTTTGGCAGGCTCATTTTCTTTTGGATTAATTATCTGACCCCATTTATCCAATGGCAGTGCGATTGCTAGAGCCTATGAAAAAAGAAACAACCAGGAGTAGAACAGGACCACACCTTGTGTGATCTATAATTAGACCAGACTAAAAATAGACTCATTAGGTCCAGTGCAAAATCTCAGTAAAAAAGCAACTGCAGGGGAGGACTTGTGATTTACAGAGTACCTTCCCAGGGCTTTGTTTGGGCTGGTGCAGCTAAGAGCTGCTTCTCACATAGCGCAGCAGTTTCGGCTACCTGTGTTGTCCTGGCAGCAGAGGCTAGAAGTGAAGGCAAAGCAACATCAGGGGATTTTGGGGGTGAGAGGCAAAGGAGGTGCGTGCTGTTGATTTCTGAGGGAGAAAAGGGAGGTGTAAATGCAAAGGACAGATGGATAGGTCTAAAATGTGTCTATTGTATGTCTTTTTAATGTTTGGGAAGCATTTCTGTTAATACCATACAGTGGAGAAAATTTTGTATTTATGATATGATACAGATGGCTGAATCAAATAACTATGCTCGTTGGTGTTGAGGTGAATGCTCACCCTAAAGTAAGTCAACAAAGTGTGTGTGTGGTGCTGCTATAGGGAAAAAATAAGAAGGCAAAAGACTTTGCTTTTGCTTGAAAAGCCACGATGCTTTTAAATGTTTCCTGCATGCCAGAGAACTCTATTAGCTGTAATGTTGTGGACCATGACTAGAACTGCTGGTGAAACGGAGGCCAGCTGGAAGGAGTTTAGGGCAACAAAGCCAGCTTGGAGTGCAAGGTCCAAGGTAGCTTGTACTGAGTCCTGCCAGCCAGTGAGGTTTGATAGTCACAAAGTGTGAATGCAGTAGGCTGGGCAATGACCTTACCAGAGGACAGGTCTGTGAAATAGCGTTAGTCATAATTTAAAATTGTATATATTATTCCATTTACCTGCCCTTTGTCTGCTTTTCTTCTTTTAACAAAATATTGTTTAAGTCAAGTCATTCCTGTTTGTGAGTGGGGAGCATCACAAACCATAGCTTAACTTCCCAGCTTTTTGGCCAGACAAGAATTGGTGGTTTAGAAGCACCCCCTCACTTGGTCCTGTTGCTACCAGTTAAGTCCGGACAAAACCAGGTTACACAAGTAAACCTGAATTAATACATTACATTCTACTACTGGTACTTAAACTAGCGGGTAAAGAAAAAGCACTGCTTGACTCTGTTAAGTATAACAGGGTCCTGCCCATCTCCTACTACAGGCTTCTGGACACCTCTAATCAGTGTGCAACTTAATGCAACAGCAGCATGCTTTGGATCAATGCAGCCTGTTAAGCTTTCAAGAAACTTTAATAGTTTAATAGAAATATGTGTTTAATAGAAATGTTTCTATTAAAAGAAAAGGAGAGCAAGAAAAAGCAGAGACTTCATTCCAGTAGTATATGTGCCTGCCAGCTTGTTCTACTGAATTTTGTGTGCTTTATAATCATATTTTATACAGTGGTAATTGAGAAGAAAAAAAGTGTAATATTTTTCTTTGAAATCTTCTTGTAGATATTTTGGTTTACTAAATTAACTCCTTACCACATTGTGGAGAGACTAACTAGACAGTTGTTCAAATATTGTTCTCTTTTTAAAAATAATAATCCAACCTTAGCTTCTACTTTGGATTAAAAAGGGAGCCATCAGGATAAAAGAAAAATCATAAAGGCCTCAGCTACATCTATTTTCCCCATCTTGCTTTAGACTGGTATTGCTCCCTCCATGGAATAGCCCTAAGAATACTGGTGGAGATGTATGCCTTTTATCTACAAACGTTTTTACTATGTTATTGTCTTAGCCCTGTCAGTGCAGAGTTAAAAAATGGTCCTGAACACTGCGTTTCCACTAGCAGTCGTATTGATGGAGTCACAGTAGACTTCACATTGATAGGGTACTTTTAAGGAGAAATAAAGGGCGGTTTAGACAAGCCCAAGGGTCACATTATGCAAATTATATGTGCTCATTAACCTTTCACATAGTTGAAAACATTTGTTACCTGGTTACCTATTACCCTTTCTCCTTCCTCCCTGTCCCAAAACTCGCAACCCGCTCTGACACTTCTCATCAAAGATTTAATTTCAGGGAACTACTGCCATTGGCCCTCTGATCATTAAGATTTTATTACTCTCAGAACATATAGCATGATACATTTCCTGGTAGACTGTTAAGTAATGCTTTCAATAATTAAAAATCCATAAATAATTAAAACACAACATTATATTTGTCAACATAAATGAACAAACTATGTCCTGTGAACAGCATTCTGAACAGATACGAGCTTAAAACATGCAGTAATGTATTCAATAGCTATATTTAGGAATAAATCTTCCTATCTTAAAACAGATTTATATTCATTCATCCAAATAATGGGGAATGCAGTGATTCTCAGCAGATATCATTGTCACAAAACAAAAATAAAATTATTTTTTATTTGTATTACAGCTGGAAGCAAAAAACCCTATATGAGACTAGGGACCCATAGGGATTAGCACTTTACAAACAAAATATAAGACAATGGGCAACCTGTCCTGAAGAGTTTGCATATGGGATAAACAATATGCACAAAGTCTTGGAGAAGATGCAGAGGTGAAGGGCTATGAGCAACTTATGGCCTTTCAAATTAAAGTCATATGACATTCACAATTTGGTAATACTTGTAATAAAAAGGGTAGATGTGGCCAGTCAAGGACTGAGAGGACCTTTCTGAAGTTATATAAAATGAAGGGGTTCAAAACTAATCACATTTAAAGAAAATAGGAGCATAAAAAAGAACACTTTGGGTGTAACATTTGAAAAACACCCCATTTTTTTTCACCTAGATCTGATAAAATCATGTGGGTAATTTTGCGTATGGAAGAATAAAACCATATAGTAGAAAACTTCAACAGAACTTAGAGGATTTGTGATGAGCTCTACTCAGCTTTGACCACCCACTTCAGCAAAGATGTTTGAAAAAGAAATGTAATTTTCAGGGTTTACCTACAAAGTACTGAGTCACGTTATTTCACTGTATTGTAATTTTTTAGTACTCAACCAAAATATTCCTATTACCATTGGCTCTTTCTTGGATTTACTATATGCTACTTCATCTGGTCTTTCAGGGTCTTCCTAAAGAAATTAGATACTTAACCTCTTTAAACTTCCTAAAAATCTTAAGCATCCTTTTTGATTATAACTTCTCACTTTTCTTGTAGAGGAAAAAAATCACCTCTTTCTCTGATCGTCTCTGATTTTCCACCTTCTTTATCCTGTGTGATGTTTTGATTCTATATTCGTTCTTTCAATAAATCCCAGAACTACCAAACAACTCATTGTATGTTGTGTTTGCACGAATCACCCATGACATTTCATCAGTAGACAGTGCGCTTTTCAGGTCTGTAGGTCTGCTTGGCCCAGAAGAGTTAAAGAATGCTCTGCAAGACCCTAATCACTGCACACTTGCAGGAAATATTTCCAAGGCTTGTCTAGACCTGCTGAAGTCCTGCTGATGTAAGACAAGACCTCAAGCAGGAATGTTTTAAGTGTTCTCTTACAAAAGAGACTGACTTCTATTGACTCAAACTGGCGAAGTACACGATTCAAATGTATTAGATTCACCTCTTGTTTTGGTGTTCAACTAAATGAAAACCACTCCATATTTTCATTTTGTGAACAAAAGCCATTATCAGGAAAATCTCTTATTTTCATGAGAGTTAAAATATAATTTGTGTATGATTTATATCCTGCACCTGACTCGCAGTGATCCCAAGCACAAATACAGGCTGGGCAGAGAATGGATTGAGAGCAGCCCTGAGGAGAAGGACTTGGGGGTGTTGGTTGATGCGAAGTTCAACATGAGCCTGCAATGTGTGCTTGCAGCCCAGAAGGCCAACTGCATCCTGGGCTGCATCAAAAAAGGCGTGGCCAGCAGGTCAAGGGAGGGGATTCTGTCCCTCTACTCTGCTCTGGTAAGACCCCACCTGGAGTGCTGCGTCCAGCTCTGGAGCCCTCAGCACAAGAAGGACATGGACCTGTTGGAGCAGGTCCAGAGGAGGGCCACAAAGATGATCAGAGGGCTGGAGCACCGCTCTTATGAGGATAGCCTGAGAGAGTTGCGGTTGTTCAGCCTGGAGAAGAGGAGGCTCCGGGGAGACCTTATAGCAGCCTTCCAGTATCTGAAGGGGGCCTACAAGAAAGCTGGAGAGGGACTTTTTACAAGGGCATGTAGTGATAGGACAAGGGGTAATGGCTTCAGACTGGAAGAGGGGAGATTTAGATTAGATATTAGGAAGAAATTTTTCGCTATGAGGGTCATGAGGCACTGGAACAGGTTGCCCACAGAAGTTGTAGGTTTCCCATCCCTAGAGGTGTTCAAGGCCAGGCTGGATGGGGCTTTGAGCAACCTGGTCTAGTGGGAGGTGTCCCTGCCCATGGCAGGGGGGTTGGAACTAGATGATCTTTAAGGTCCCTTCCAACCTAAACCATTCTACGACTCTATGATTCTATGATTCTATTTTAGTTATATATGCAACAATAGGGCATTTTTATGGAACAGAAATTTGCACATAGTGAATTTTTTTCCCACATGGACAGCTGTTTAATTTTGGGGGAAAATTTAATGGCAGGGAGGTGCTGAATGAAAGGATATATTAATTTTAAAATGACAGCTGTTGTAGGATTATAAGTTTTGTGGGGTTTTTTGTTACAAAGAAGCTGGAACCTTTCAAGATGAAGTTAAGTTGTATTTTTTACATCTTTTTCTGTGCAGATCAGCCCACTGAGACAGAGATTAAATAAGATGTGAGGAAAATAAAATTAAATCCTAACAATAACATCTGGCTAAAATTAAGACATTTCTCTTTTTTAAGGGACACTTTCTTCTTCTCAGTCTTCATTTTATGTGCATTCTGACTTTAGGCTTTTATTTCCTATGAGAGCCAAAATGATTTTTGGATTGGTCAGTAAAAGGCTATTTAATATGTCACTCCTCTGAAATTCTGCATTCTCTTTCACATCTCTACTGCCTTTCACTTACCTTGTATTAGAAATGTAATCTTTTTTCTTCCACTGGTTTTATGAAAGATGCAACAAAAGTCTAAAATCTTACTGTTGAAAAGATTTTGTTTAGTGATTGATTTGCATCTCAAAATACAATCTGTACCCCTCATGTAACTTTCAGATTGTCTCCTAAAGATATTGAGGTTATAAAAAGACTTTATTTATGTATTGGAGGAAAAAAAACTAAATTTAGAAGTGCGCAATCATCTGATTACAATATTAGGTTTCAATAAACATTTATTTTGTACTGGGACCTGGGGAACACAGCAGTGCAGAGACATTTGACACTAACCCAAAAATGGTACATCAGAATAAACCAAACAGCGTTGTGAATATATTTTGCATGGATGCAAAACCAGACTGTCTGAACCTAAACTCTTATGTTCACCCTCTCAGATTTAGCTCCAGGCAGATTTGACCATGCTGGGATGTGCTTCTGTGTTGAACATTCACTGGATGGTGTGGGTTTTCTCAGTAGCTGTGAGGATATATCTTTCAACCATAGCTGACCCAATTGCCTGGCTCCTGTTTGAATACATTCCCTTAAAGAGATGTGCTAAGGTAACCACGTCATCTGCACATGCCTCTTAGACCCAGGTCTTGCCTGGGTGCTGAGGCATGCTGACACCTTTACCTGGATGGAACTAGTTTATTTCAGGAGGGAAGAGCAGGGAAGGCTACCCAGACTTAAATAATTTCAGCCTTGTTTTAACCTAGCCAAGACAGAGAACACTTCTGAACTTGAGTAGAAAGTTTTCTGAACAGGCACTGGAAAGCTTGAGCTAAAGCCTGAGTTAATCATACAAGATTACATTCGAGATAAATAAAATGGGGATGAGCAGTTTTTTCTCTTACCTCTGTTTTGTGGACTTAGACTAATACCTTTAGGCCCGTAATATCTCACTTACTGTATATTCATATGCTGCCATGCACACAGAGGGCGTGTGTCTCTCTTTAGTTTGAGCAGTACTGCTATACAAATTTCTAATATTGATAGTTGTCATTATAACTTGTCTTGATGAGGGAAAAGTTGGGCATCCTTGGAAGGAAGCATGCCCAGTCAGATGATGTATTGTGTTAACCATCACCAACCACCTTCAGGTGTCCTAGGAACATTCAGATTTCATGTTCATAATGCCCCGAGGGCTTTACTTCAGTTATCTCAACTTCATAGTTGGGGATACCAAGGCATAAGGATTTAAGTGAGTTGTCTGATGACACAAACTGAAGTCAGCAGTTAGGAGAGCTTGTAACGTAGGAATTTCTAATTTCTCCGCTTTTCAGCATGAGATAATGTTACTTTGCAACTGAATGCCCTATATCAGTCCTCTACAGGAAAGAATGAACATAAACAAATTCTCCAACCTTTACTTTTTCCGGTGGTAACAAAGAAGTAAGTTACATTTTGGAAATGCCAGGCTTTTCTTTATTATCAGCCCTCAGTCAGAGCTTCAATTATGTTCATTTGTCACTAACAAAACTCTACTTGAATGAATAATTCACAATAGATAATGCATTTGTTGAACTTTGTCTGTTTCCCTACTTCTGGGCTTTTTAAGGCAGTTATAAAAAAGTTTCAAAAGAAGATTCCAGACCTAGAAACACTTAACTTGAAGTGCATGAGTAATCTCATTGACTTCAATAGGACGACTCAGGTGTTTATAACAAAATACATATATAAGTGTTACCAGCTTACTGGAGTCTTCTTTTGAACTTTGAATATGAAAATAAAAAGAATAATTTTTCACCAACATTTGAGTTTAAAATTGACTTTTAGAAAATATTGCATCTACCAAACGTTTAATGCACAAATAATCACTGATGATCAATATGAACAGTCTTGTGCGTGCTGTTTATTCAAAATTGAGGTTCAAATGTGAATAAATGTTTATTTATTGAAATATTGTTCCCTCCGTCCAGATTTCTGATACAAATCTCCCCAGAACTATCACTTTAAAATTGGCAGGAATGATCATCTGTGGTTACAGGAGCAAATGATGGTCAAATCCTTTTCTCTAATATATAGCACAGAAAGAAAGGGCCACTTTTTAAGGCTCATATTGTCTTCTGCTTGGCACCTCAATTAGGTTGATTTTTCTCTCAAGTTCATATATGGTACTAAGTAAGGACTCAATGGAAATCCATGAACAATGAAGTACATCAGAGGCACAAGGAGAAAGGCCCATTGTTTTCATTATGATTATGCAATAAAGCTTTATATTTCTCCTTACAGTGTTTCAGCAAATGACCTGCAAGATTTTTATCTTTTAATATTTTGCCCAATCTCATATTCTGTGCTATTCCAGTAAATTAAGCCAGGTTGCAGTTTGGCCCACAATATCTCTTAATGTATTTTCAGTCAAAAACAGGCTGCTGCAGAAGAAGTAAAAATGTTCCACATGCCACATTCCTGCCACCTTTGCATGAGAAGAGTAGAAACCAGACAAAACATCATTGTTTCCACAAATTCAGTTTAAATCGCATATTGTGTTTGTATGTCTTTAGGGAATGAGGAAACTTGGTTTCATTTTTTTAAAGCACAGCTAGTGGGAGGCTGTTATGTTTTTGTAAAGCTGTAGGAAGACTAGATCTAATCATGTTTTGCTTGACCTGATTTTTTTTTTTTTCATTAGAGTTGGAGCTATTCCTCATAATATTTAAGGAAGTTTTCCTAAGAATGTCAGTTTTTTAAATGTCTGATATGGCCTATGTTCCACTGAAGCATTCAATTTTGAGGGACGGGAGAAAAAAATTGCATGTGTATTTGAACAACGTGCATCAGCCCACTCTGTCATGAGAAGCCATACATGTATTCCAGTTAAGTGTTGTTAGATCCTTGATATTCTGCGCATGAGGAAAAAGGAAGGAAATTTTCTAGCAGATGTTTGACTGCAATAGACATGAATAACTTCTGTGGTACAGGGAAGCTGAATAACACAGATATGTGGGTCAGATGTCTCTACCAGCACTCCTGAGACATTAAAGTTGTGAACTTGTTCATATGCTATATGCTGTAGCCTCTACAGTTTACAGCCTGGACTTTGTCAGTCTGGTAAAATGACTAAAAAGACAGCAATACAAACTGAGCAGAAATACTCATTCAGGAAGAGTTTTGTCTCCTTCTGTTGGATCTTATTATAAAGTGGTTTTAACAGCTGGGTCTACACATGAGGTACATCAGCAGACTAGAAGCCATTAGGCCAAACCCTCTGGAATATTTATTTCCAACATCTGGAAACTAATCTGATTCTGCTGCAGGCAGCTAAGTTTCCTATGCTATAAACCCATTAAGTTGTCTTTGAGCCTTCTGGTCATGTTAACTGATAGAAGTGATTGGGAATCCAAAACAGGGCTCTCCTGTGTTGTTTCAAAAGCGAATGTGATCCGTGAACAGCCATTGTCAAATTTGACAGATAGCCCAAATAAAAAGTCAACCTTTTAAAACTCAACTGTCCCTAAATACTTGGAAAAAATGTATTTAAGGCCCATTATCTGCAGTGACAGTTTTAGTTGTTTAACACTATCTGCCTTTGCCTTCCCTTTTCCACGCTCCTTGTTACTAGGTTCCAGATACTTCACATTTTGTATGTAGGGCTTTGCACAGGAACTTTCTTTTGTTAAAATTGTAGGTAAATTAGAGGAACTTTTCTTGAGTTACAGATCTTAAAAATAGATTTGAAAAAGCATCTATGCTTTTGTGTCACTTCTATGAAATAACATGCCTTAAAAGTTTGCTCCTTTCAGGAGAGTAACTCTGAAAAGCCATGATTTTTAGGTAAAATCACAGTGACAGGCTTTCAGCCCTAGCAATTGAAGACTCTTTTCCCTATGAAAAATGGCAATGAATGCCTTTAAAGATTTAAATTGAAAAAGAGATTAACTTTAATGCTGGATGCACCAAAAGCACCAAGGGAGCCTTAATCATGGACTTTCTGGACACAAAAAGGAAACTTGCAAGGGTTTTTTTTTATGTCCTCTGGAATATACATTTTGCAGATAATCGTCATTTAGACATACCAGTTTTCCTCATGTTTCAAAGTTGAACAAGAGAAGTTGAAGTTTGTATAAAAACTGCAACCCTGAATATTTAATGAGACTCTCAAGTCCACTTTTCATTACACATAACTTTATATTTGGGTCCTCTGCTGAACTAAACTGGCATAATTCTACTAGGCTGTGGATAGTGATGGATTTGCATCAATTTGTTACATCTGAGGACTAAGCTCTTGCAGCCAGTCACCATACATTTTGGGGCAGAGTTGCTGCAAGCCCCACAGAAAAGGCAACAGGCAGTTTATTCCTTCCTTTCCTGTCCATCGCCCAGAGGAGGACTATATTAGCCCTGAAGTTTCTAAGTGTGAAATGACATTAAAAGCTGGCATAGCAGTAGAACTTCAAATAGCTATTGACATTTTGTCTTTATTTACGATGGTAGTAGCTTCAAGTTTTGAGGCAAGCTGCCATGTAAGCAGTAATTCAGACCTATTGCCCCTGAGGAGCTCTAGGTGTGATTTAACTGGATTGCAGATTTAACTGGATTTTTTTCTTTTAAATTTCAAAACAATAACTGAAGTGGCCAAACAAGAAGAGACTTGTGAAACAATTCATTGCAAAATGTCAGACCTATTTGTTCCCTTAGCTTTCATACCCTTTTGAGACCAAATCTTTGCTGAAAGGTTTTTACATGATAAGTGAACGGATTACGCAAGAGAGACAGGTATACGTTCTCATATCTGCATCAAAATGGGTGTTGAATCTCATTTCCCAGTTTCAATACTTGTACTTGAATAAGGGTCTTACAGTGGTGGAAATCACTGTTTTGCTAAATTTCGGAGGAAATAGAATGTAAAACAGCCTCTCATGAAAACTTTCTGTGGAAAGCACATTTAATGATTTCACAAAGTCCAATTAACAGGTATAGCACTAGATGTCAAATTCCGATAAATCTCTATTGTAGTCTTTGTAGCAGTCACCAGTTTAGATTATCTGAGCATCTGCCTCATGGTTTTGTTACCATGTAATAATCAATATTTGTCATTTTCTCACAAGAGACTCTTTCTTTTGAGATCCTTTGCAACCTTACAGACATCTTAGCTTGCTAGCATTAAGGCCATCATTTTAGATAACAAAAATCTAGGGATCTTACTAGTGCCACTTCTTTCTTTCTTTGCCAGACAAGGTGATATTGAATTCTACCCTAGGGACAGATTCTGATCTTGTCTATGCCGGTGGAGTTACCTGATAGTTTCTGGTATCAACAGCATTATAGTAGTACAGACCTTCCTCAGCATTCAGAGCCCTCTAGAGTCCAGCTAGCATGGAAACCCCGTACTAAATTCTGGCAAATATATCAGGTTAAAGGTTTATCTGTGCTATGGCTCATTTATATTTTTAGATTTAAAATGCCACTATCTTTTCATAGGACGACACTGAGAGGTTCTTCAGTGGAGCCTGAAGAAAACTTCTAGGTTTTGTGATTTCAGTGTAAATCATGACATAAATATGTCTACACATTCTTTGTAGTAGATAGGTCAGACGAGCTAGATGAATTTGAAGTAAATATACAGGAAGCATCAGACCAAGCAGAGAAGCTGTGTTCATAAGTCACCCAGACTGGATGGCATTCACCTGGGAGCTCTGAGGGAACTCGAATGTGAAATTGCAGAACTGCTGACCAAAGTACACAAACTACCACTTCAAACACCCTCTGTGGCGGAGGCCTGGCTGATTGCCAGCATAACTCCCATACACCGCAAAGTTTCTAGAGGATATCCTGGAAACTGCAGACTGGCTAGGCTGACCGTTCCTGGTAAGATGGTAGAGCCTGCAATAAGGAGTGAATTCCCTGCTTCCATAAGTGAACAAGGTCTTCCGGGAAAAAGAGGCAGCAGGGCTTTCGGGAAGGGAAATCTGGGGTCACTGATGTGTCAGAGTTTTGTGTGGGTGTCAACAGCATGTAGATAAAAGTGATCCACTGGACCATTCATTGGGGTTTTCAAAAAGCCTTTGGCAAGTTTGCATGCTACAGGTTACTAGAGAGATGAGGTTGCAATGGAATCGGAGAAAAGGTTCCTTTACGGACTGAAGGCTGATTAAATGGTAGGAAGCTAAAGGTCAGGCTCAACAGTCACTTTCCAGGACAGAAGAAAGTCAGGAGTAGGGTGCCAGAAGGACCATTGCTGGGACCAAAATTATGCTGCCTCTCTATCATTATGCATCAATGACCTGGTGAAAGGAGTACACAGGGCAATCTCTAAGTTTATGGGTGATGCTGGCTTCCTTTGTTTAGCTGAATACAATGTCAATGGCATAGATCTAGGTGAAAGGACAAAAGGGTGGCAGGTGAGGTTCAATGCAGCTAAGGGTAAAGTCATGCCTACATGGAATAATAATCTAAACCATGCCCACATCGTGCTGAACTTATAGATAGCAATTACTGCTTAGGAAATCGATTTTGGAGTCATCATTTCCCATCTTCTGAAATTGTTACCTCAATGTGCAGTGGCAGACAAAAAGGCCAAACGAATTACTGGCCACTGTCTGGAAAAGTTCCTACCCAGACCTTGAGTACTGTGTATTACTCTTGTGTCTGTGTTTGCAGGATGTAATAGAGTTAGACTATGCACAGCGATGGACAACTGAAATGATGAATAGAATGGGGTAGCTAACTTACGCGAATAAACTAAAAAGGCTGTTACTGTGACTCTCTACTTTAGAGAGCAGAAGTCTGAGGGGGCATATGTTAGAGGTTTACTGAATCATGAAGGTGGTAGAGAAGGTTAAAGCAGAACTGTTATTCAAAAAATCCCACACTACTAAAGCCAGCAGGAACTTGGGAGCCCAGCTTTAAATGGATAAAAGGAAGGACATTTTTCCACGTCAGCTAATAGAGCATGTTGCTAGAGGCAGCTGTGGAAGGAGACCGCATCAGGAGACACAAATGGGGATGAGACAGACTCGCACACAGTTGATTCATCAAAAAGCAGACCCTAAAGGGACCAGGTGAAGCTGTAACCAACAATAACCCCAATGCCATATTCTAGGTATTTGGGGTAGGAGGAAGACATAGACTACAAGAGGTGACCAAGCCTCTGTGCTTTTCTTCTGAGCACCATCCCTTATTACCACTCTTTTTGCTGATTTCTCTGACCCTTAAAATACATTGAAAACCTCCCTGGGACTTCAGTGAGAGGTACAAATAAATTGGTTAGGGACTGCAATGGACAGAATAAAGGGAGGAGGTGAGAATCAAGGGGTGAAAAGTAATGAAAGAACCCAGGGAGCTAGAGAGAGACACCAAGCACAACACTAAGTAGTTACCCTGACAGTGTCTACTGTTCTTTGAAGGCATTGAGGGAACAAGTAGGTGCTGTCTAGTGGTGCCCTCTTCCTTGGGGCATGAGAGGGACTCAGAACAGAAAGCAGTCCAACAATTCCCAGCATCCTGCTGACAAGCTCAAAAGGAGGTTGAAGAGAGATTGCAGCTTGGTGGATGAGGATGGATGAAGATGGTGTAAAGAAAAAAGTGCGAGGACAAGTGCAGCCAGGACTTACATATGAGGTCTGGAGGAGCTACAAGAGGGATTTTGATGTGAAACACTAGATGTACATGTGTACATGCAGAAGGTGCACAAGTCAAGGGACTCCGCAAACATGTCTGTGTACATGGCTTCATATAGAGTTTTCCAGTTTATGTCTCCATAACCAAGAAATTTGCTTTAATATTCCATCCCTCATTAATCAGACTGCCTAAAAATCATCTACTAAAAATAAACTGGACACGTTATGAACAATTTGGCAGGGTCCTGAGTGCATCATCCATCTCTCATGTGTCCCTATCAGCCTGTGACCATCTTTCTCTGTAATGCTTCTCTGCAACCTCTTCCCCTCCTGGGTATGACACAACTGTATGACCTTGGACGAGACTGCTGTGACAACAGTTAAACTGTGAAAAAGAGCTGTGAGAAACCCTCACCCTTGGTGTCTCCTCATGTATTCTCTATGTGGTGGTTTGGTAGCTTCGTTTAAGCTCAGATGCTTGCTCAAACTACATGGTAGGTATGCTGTGCCTGGCCTTGTACCTTGCTAATCCCGGACTTGCCTTATTGCCTTCACTTCTGGCTTGACCTCAGACCTCCTCATCACTGCAGACTTGTCTGGCGGTCACTGGTCTGCTAGCCCATGTGCCTATCGTCACCAGATCTTCTCTGCGCTACTTGCTTGAGTACTGTGAGCCCCTTGCTAGTGAGGACACTGCATCTGCCAACCTTGTTGGGACCCTTGGCTACACAGTTGCCACGCAGAGCAGGCTGCTCTTGCTGCTCCCTGGCAAGCCACACTTGCCTACAGCAGTCACTGCATTTACTTTCTTTTAATTACACAGAGTGGAGTGGAAATTTGTGACTGACGTCAATAGGAACATCATTCTTTTGTTCTTGTAGGTCCTTACAGAACCTCATTTTTAACTGGCTCACCATTAACTTTGTTTTTCCCATATTTCAGTTACTCAGGTTAAAAGCAATGCAGTTAAAAGGCTGTAGGTTGTATGAATTGCTTCACGATAAGTCAGACTGAAACCCTGCAGCTAAAGATTCAAGCTTTGTCTGCGCTTTAAAGTGAAGGAAGTATCCAGATGGGAGTATGTGTAGCTGTGTATCCTTAGGGCTTTTTTCTCCCATTGACACTCACCTGAACAGCCACTAGCTATACCTCCCCAGTTCCCATTCACAGCTGGCTATGCCTGGGCTCCTGAAACATCAATATACGGCCAGTTTGTTTCAGACCATGAATCATTATATCGATGACAGTAAGAAAATAAGGATTCTATCTGAAGTTTAACAATGCAACAGACTGATCCAAAGTAAGGAACTGCAATTGCCTTTGCATGATTTTGAAAAGAATAAGGAATAAAGAGTGTTTTTTGATCGCTGGGCTAAGTCTGGTGCTTTCTGGCAGTCTATCTGGAGGAAATATTGTAAAATGGCATTGTCCTGGAAAGTGCAAGAGAAGTACTGACCTTGGGTCCCTTTCTGCCAAGCTTGAAAAATACTCTTCAATGTTGCCAGTGAATACTGAGAACAATATGAACAAAGAGAATATCACTTACAAGATGGTGTCAAACCACATCAAGCAAAATAACCTGAAGGAATACCTTCATGTTATATTATCACATTTTCAGCATGCGTTGCCTCTTGCATTTAGAAACAGACGGTTTATTTTTCTTCTCGGAGTGAGAAAAAAACCCACCACTGACAGCCCTTTGTGCTGAAGGTTACATTATTAATGAGTGTTGGGAAAGGGCGGAACTTTATATAAACACACTGTCATTGCAGTTAAAAGGTGCAGAACTTAGTGTTTGAAGACAGAAAAAGTGGGGTAATTGATTTCTTTAGGATCTTTAAAAATACATGTAGATGCGTGGAACCAGATCTGACCTGAACTACCAGCAGTGTTAATTTAGAATACTTCTTTGGAAATCCCCTGGAATTAGGGTAACTCCACAGCATTTATACCTCAGATCAGAGTATGTATGAGTATGGGCGTGAGTAGGAAAGTAGTGAAAAAACACTGCTGCTTCTTATTTTGGATCTGAAAAGACCTTGTAAGAATGTAGCAGCTACAAAATTACAATGGAAGGAAACTTCTTTCAGAAGTTATAGATTTAAATTTAGGATGAGTTGTAGAGCCTCAGCCTTGCACTTGTGGCCTGTGCAGCATCACCGGCAGCTGCCCTCAGAGATAGCCGTGGTCATATACAGATGAAGGCTCATCAGAAGTTTCTAGGTGCAGAGAGGAACACAGTCACACTCTTTACATGCTGCCCTGCATTCAGACAGCCAAGGCAGAAGGTTGGTTAGGGAACCTGTATTTGTGTATTCACCACTCATGGCATGAGGACATCCAAACATTTTTTGATACAACTCGCAGATACAGTTCTTTTTACGTATTAATTACAAGAGATATATCTAACTTGTTCTTAGTCACACGCTAGCTATAACACTCACTTCCATTGAGAGGTGCATATCTGAAAATATTTCAGCATGGGAAGTAGGCATAGGATTTTTTAAGAACCCACAGTACAAACAAAATCGTCAACTTGAAAACTAGTTAACTTACGTTACTTAGTCACCATGGTGGTCTTACCTACCCTGTTCTCCTTTCTATAGCCACCCATTTGTAAAATCTACTCATTGTACTATCTGTTACATTTAGATTATAAGAGATCTGAGATAAAGAAATAACTGTTATCATATCTCTTGACAGCACTTAGTCAATGGGATCTAATGTGGAATAGAACTGCAAGATGCTGCTGTACCACAAATGATAAATAATTAACCATACAGGTAAAAAAGACCTGTTAATTTCTTCTCCAAGGATACCTCAACTGTGTTATAACAAAAAAAAGCTGGGACACTTATTCCATCATGCCATAGAGAAAGGGAAGGTTGTTATGAACTTCAGGGTTCTTGAAATCATTTTGGGCATCAGACCTCATAAACTGGGGATATGCAACCTAATCTCCCTACCTGCTAATATTCTCTAAAGAGCATTTTGATCTGCTTTTACCTTAAAAAGTGATGAGTATAAACCATTCCTTTGCAGTACCTCAGTCTCACTAGTAAGAAGACTCCCCTGATATTCGGCCTAATTTTGCCCTTCCTTAATTTAATTTCTTCTGTTTCTAAACCCTCGAGTCCCTCCGTATAACTCTTCTCAATAGCTGTCATTCCTCTCCAGATTAATTATTACGTGGCATTTTTTTGAACCTCTCTGCATGATGTTTTTTATCCTTATACCTCTAAGCATCTTTCTTTCCCCACTTCCCTGTGATCATCTGTATTTCTACACCTTCCAAATTAACACTGTCTGAAAAACACATTTCCATGTTGTTTGCCCTGTGAAGGACATTGCAAAGGCATGCAATATTTAATGAATACTGTACATTCTTTCTGTTTGTCTGATTGGTATAATATAACTTCCAGGGTGAGACTGATGGGCTTTCTAGGAGGAACTGACATGAATGCAGGGAAGCAAGCAACGGTAACAAACACCTCCCATTTTTACCAGTATTTAAATGGCAGTGGAAGTAGGAAAGGAGAATCTCAGACATCCATTTTGGGCAGGTTGAACAAAAGGCTACCCCAGGGCCCCAGACTCCAGTTGACTAGAACTTTATCAAACATGAAGCCAGTCTTGAACACTGAAACCCTCTGTCGTGGATGGAAATATTTGACACAGTTATGATTTAGCAGCGATTCAAAATTTATTAATGATTTAAGGTAGATCAAGAGGTTGAATTTTAGCAGTGCTTAATCATTAATTTGTTTAGAGGTTTACAAAGCGAGCGAACAAAATAATTGAACAGCAACTTAATTACAGATTCGAAGATGGCAAGATTCACACTAGCTTACTATAAGGTATTTCAAATCAATACATATACATATGGGCAAAAGCACAGATCACAAATTAATACATATACACATAAGCAAAGCATATAAGTGCGCGTGTGCACGCACACAGAGGTCTGATTGCTAGGATCAGGAATTTCTTAAGAGCGGGCGACTCTAAAGAGCTGACAGGTACCATTTTAAAGTCCTACATGTGCACGGACGGATGGAAGACCATTCACATCTGTAAAACTAACGTGTATATCACAAACATATGTGGAAAGGTGGATGGAAGAGGGGCTAGCCTGTAGTCTAAATTTTCCTTTCTCAGATTTAGTGTAAATACTCTTGCTGTGTAGGTGTTCCTCAACAGACAGTAGTTGAGGCTCAAGAAGGATTCTCTCACCCTGGCCTCGAGGTGTCAGTCTGAGTGGCATCTCAACTCAGGGGACATACTCTCCACAGCCCGCTGTGATCCAGAAGAGCTCAAAGGGTCTTTACTAGAATCGCTACTTATAGGATCCAAGATAAATGACTTTCATCAGATACTTTTCCACTCGGGCCCAGCTCAAACAATGGAATATTTTGGTACCTTCTACCAGCTACATAAGCCCAGAACTTGCTCGATCTTGGGGTCCTGGTATTCCCCCCTATCTGTGGCCACGATCCATATCTTGTCAGGAGTGATCAATTATGATTATTATCTTCAAACGCTAGGACCCGTAGGGACCAGGCACACTATTGTGTTCTGGTCCGTTGCTCTCCTTTTCCTTCTTTCATGTTAGACCATTATGTTACGTTCTGGTCCATTGTATTCTTGTGTGGCCCAGGCTGGGAGGGAAATCACGCCAAGTACTGAGTGGCCTGAAGGCAGGGGGGGCTTGCACCACCACACCCTCCTTCTTAGAAAACAAGATAAATAAGCCTCAGATGCCTAACACCAGTCTCATACCATAGGCGTTAACCTCTTGTTTCATCTTTATCTTTAGTCTGTGGTACTGCACTTTATTTTAAGACTTAATTGTAAATATAACATTTCTCATGAAATTATTCTGTGCAGAAAAAGTCCTGCCTTGCATCTGTCATAGTCTTCTCATTTGGTAATTCTGTCCAAAATGTAACGGCAAGAGTTTCATTTTGTAAGCTGTGTTTATTCCTAATGCCTCTGCTATCTTCCAAATGGTTAGAAACTGTTATTCATTCCAGTATTTTAAAAGGGATTGAAGCTAGACTTTCTTGACAGTAATTACTACGATCTTTCTCTTTTTGAAGGCTGACACCACATTTCTTTTCTGTTATCTACCAGTACTTCTAGCCCAGTTTCATTTACGAGAGCACAGTAGCAAGAAGAGAATTATAAAGACTGAGATTTAAGTGACGAATTCCTGCTGCAGGAGAGCTGCCAGAACTGTGCTGGGGCGGGAAAGTAAGTTCATCTGCCACACCATGAAAGAATCTCTCTCATGTACATGACAGTAGAAACTGATGCAAAAGGATGTGCGTGCACACTGAGCCTTTTATCTGACTCTTAATGACCAGTTACAGTCAACTGCCTTGTCAGCTTATTTATAGAGCCCAGTTATGGTTTCTCAGAGATGCAAAATTGAAGTTGTATGGTGCAGAGGAAGTACCAAAAGTCATTCAAAGCACTATCCAGTTATCCCAGGATGCAAGTTAATCACCAGATTTCACCTCTTGCTCCTTTACAGTTTCTGGTCCATGGATGATATTGTGCCTTTTCTCTGGAGCTCTTCTGGTGGCAGGTCTGGTTTAACCTGCAGTTTTGTTGAACTAACTCTATGCTTTCTCTTTTTGCTGTTATGCCTTCATTTCCACCTGTTCTTCCTCCAGAACAGAATGCTGGTTTTCCACCATTAGACACCTTGCCCTACACACATGTGCTTTTACAGATCAGTTGGGGATCTATACTTTGGGCTCTCTGGTTCAGCAAATTTCTGCACCTCTTGAATTGCCCAGAAGCCAAATCTCTTCTCTTGTATTTTGTCTTTAAATCACACAGTTCACACTTGCCCCTAGGTTTAGCCCTAAAATTTCATTTCTGTCAATTCTTCTATATGATGCTTCACAAAATAATAGCTTCCACCACATGATGACTGAAGGAGAGCACCCACTTTGGAGTGTCTGTATCCAGTTACAGTATCTTTACTGCCTACTTCATTATTTTGGTTACCACAGCTATTGTTTCAATAATCTTTTTTTTATTTTTCCCTTTTAAAGAAAATGGAGAAATCCTCCATAGTCCTCAACTCTTATTCTTTGGTCATTGGATGGTTGTCTTGTGAGTTTTTGCCTTGGTTAGACTTATTTCCCTAATTAGTCTCGCCACTGAAAATTGTGATCAAAGGTTAGCTTTGTGATCAACATGGTTAGCTGGCAGACTTCTGCACTACTTATAACACACAATACCTGACAGAGCAGCAAACTATCAACTGCAGCAAACTCACTAGCACACACAGAGAGAAACTAACTTACCAATCAGAGAACAAGGATTATTTTTTTTTCCATAAAAGATAAGAAAATTCAGACTCCACCTTTTCTATGGTATTTGCTGACCCTTCCATCCATCAGCTGTCTGGCAATTGGTTTCTCTCTATTGCAGTTACCTGAATTATCCTTACAAATAATCTCAAGTGATTTCTGCGTAATGCTGACAATTGTTTCTGCTTCCTCTGTGCAGCAGAACTCGTCCTCACTGTGCTTCTGTGGATACTGGTACTCAAGCCATTTGATTTGAGGAACACTCCCATGTGAATCCAAATGATTTGCAAGGGCAGTCCATTTCAGTGCCTACTGAAACAAATGAGATTATTTCTTTGGCATTCAGTGGGCATTAAATGAGACCTTTACTGAATGGTGGAACATTTCTTACAATTCAGAACAACTTAACGTAATGAGAGATATTGTTTTTCAAGTGTAAACTCTCAGCAGTTTTCCCTGGAGGAAAATCTAGGACATATAAGGAGATTTGTTGGGTGTTCTATTTTTTCCTTAGTCAATGTTGATGATAAATTTGTAAAGAATTCCAGACTCCTCCAGTAAGAAAATATTCAAATTAAAAATGAAAAGTTTCATGGATTTGTGTGCATATAAAGCTTGTATTAATTTTAAATAGGTAATAGGTACTTTTAAAATTCAAAATACCTGGGAAAAAAAGGACAACAAGTATGTATTTGAGAGCAATTGATTAAAACTAGCTGCAATTACAGGGACCCATCCACCCATGTAAAGGATGGAGGATACAGCAAGAAGCGGCCTTATATCATTGTCATTCTATCAACTAGTTACAGCTTAATAGTACGGAAAAAAATAAATGAGACTGAAGAGAAAATGGAGATGAGAAGAGCAGAAGTGTGGGAGGAAAATGAAGGAGAACAGAGCATGGTTTCTACCTGCTCTGTGTGCCAGAGGGGTCGTTTATAGCTTTAAAGTTAAGGTTCAAAACATCTAGGGACAAATTAATCTCTACTCTTAGCTATACAGAGAGAAATGGAGTTGAAGTAGGGGTACAATTGTCCTCTGGACTCCTGGGAATTAAAATCAAGATCCCAGCAGGAATGGCTAAGTCTTCCATAATTTTGGAGAAGATAGACTTCTGTGCAGTTTACCGCTCTTGGGCCTTTCAGTTCCTGGCCTGAATCCACTGATGGGCACTACCAGCATTCAGACCCCAGCACAGGGACCACCTGATAGGAAGTTTGTACAGAAGATGACAACCATTGAAGGTAATAACAGCAATGCCCTCATTCCCAGGTGAAACCAAGTGGCACCGCTGAGAGACAAGGGCTTGGTTAGGGCAGCTGGTAGGGCAGAATTGCACTGGTTTGGTGCGTTTCCTCCTGTGGGACCCTTGTCAAAGCCTGAAGCCCAACCTCAATCAGTTATTGAAAAGAAAAGGTCTGTTCTCTACTGTGGATAAATATCCTTGCTGTTCTTATGGGCATGTTACGTCTGCCCACAACAAAGAGCTAAACCTAACTGGGAGTTTTAGAAACCATCCTGCAAGCTCTGACCGAGTAGTAACGTTCTTTTGCTGTCTGAGGTAGAAATTCATGTCAGTGTCTGCTCCTATCAATCCCTCTTTCATCATCACTAATACAGACATGTATGCGTGTCTTAGTGGTTTTCTCCTTTATTTTAGTCTGGCTGTTGCATCAGCCAGATGAATTCACTGCAATGACATATAATATATAATCAGATCTAAGTTTGGACCTGGATTCCTGAGGTTCAGGTATATCAGAATTTGGAATGCATTCAGAATGATATTTAGTATAAAACAATCTAGAAACTGAAAGGTTTGAATGTAAAAGTTAAGTCCTATCCGTTCTCCCAACAAAGATTTGGTCCTAAGATAGCTAGAAGTTATATGGGGAGAAATAGAAAGCTTCAGCAGACTGTAGCCAATTTACCACTGCTGCCAATACTGAAATACAGCTCATTCTGAATTAATCCAGCAGTGATATATGGCACAGTAAATTTTTGTGCTATGACTCTAGGACTAAGATGGTTCTAGGAAAATTGCCTAAAGAAAACTCTTACTTGTAATTTATTAATTTTTTAAGGTTTAGGTTTGCTGAATGTAGGACTTTGCATAGAGGATGGAAAAGATGGGTGGACAGAAAAAAGGCAGACTGGTCCCAAGTTCAGGTACTAACAGATTTGGTTTGAGTAGGGCTCTACTGACTTTAATTAGGCATGTGTTTGAGAGTAAATGGTTAAGTGCATTAATTAATATTCCCCTTTTCTCAATGTCAGACCAGGAGGGTCTGTTTCTGAGTAGACCTGAACTTTTAAAAATAAGAGCAGGAAAGATTTGATGATATTGTCCCTTGTGTTCACTTCCTCAGCCTAGACTATGTTCAAACCCAGTCCCTAAGGAACTGGAAAACTCCCAAACCCCACCAGAAGGTAATTTGAATGTGAGGTGCTAGATTATATATAAAATCAAGGATTTCCCTTGAGAAATATCAGATTCAATGCGAGACAGAGATGAAGTACCCTAGACATACTCTTTTGTACTCAGGATGTTACTTTCAACTTATACTTAAACACTGGGAATGTTAGAGGTGAATATTAGATTGATTCTGCAGGTCTTTCAGTCCAAGAAATGCTTGACTATTCTTCCAGATGGGCAGCAATAGGAGAGTTCAATATTTAATGGAATTATTCAGGGCATGCAGGAAACACCTCAGGGCCATAACAAGTTGAGCTCCCCCCACTTATCACAGAGCACATTTGTTCCAACAGGTCCTTCCTTTGATCTTGTTCTCCTATGCTTGAATACCCAAGGTAGAACTGGTTTGGCAATCACTGAGGAATAAAAAATCATTGGAAAGAATGGTGTATAGACTTGAAACTTTTCATCTGACAATCTCATTGGATTCCGGGCCTAACTGTGGGAGTTCAGGCAGTCATTTGCAAAGCTGCAGACCATGGAAATTCTCTAGACTTGTTCAGTGAAGCCCATGTTCTTCTCAAATTACAGTCAATGATAATTTCACTGAATAACCACAGAGTCTAGAAAGCTTCTGATGCAAACCAAAGCTAAACATCCTTGTTTTACATTCAGCCTGGATTAAAATAAAATAAAAATAAACAATGACATTTTCTAAAACCCATAGACTCTACTTTTTAGCCAGCTGTAAACTTAAAGTTAAAAGGTTACCATCCCAGGTGTAAAGAATATAACCAGAGGTGGAAACATTGTCTTTTTAGATTTCCAAAGGCTCCAGCATATATTATGGTACTTGAAGTCATACATCAACTGTCTCTCCGCTGCCTGCTCCTTCCTAAAACAATAACAGTTTACACCTATCTAGGAAGTCTCCTTCCTGTGACCAAGCAACTTCGGGTGCAATATCTTCAGCATGGTGAAAGAAATACTGAACCTGTTAAGACCCCCCAAATGTATACCAGGTAGCAGATGTTTGCAGAGTATGCTTAGATCAATTACTCCCTCAGAAACATGAGTTATCAAAACACCTTATCAAACAAAGTTGATTTTACCTCTTAGTCTTTTAGAACAAAACAGATTTTCTCCCTCCAGGTTAGATAGCAAAGAGAGTTAGCTCAAATTGCTCATTTTTTATAACTGAAATAGCTTTGAGTTTCTTCAGAATAGTCACTCCAAGCTCCTATTTCCTCTTCTGCTGCAACTTACACTATCCCCAATCTCCTCACCTGTCTTTTCTTGAGGTACATCTGTTTCCTTTCCTCACCCTTGCAGAATAAGGAGTTTAGGGGTTTATACCAAATATGGCAGTGAAATCTCATCATTTCTCCCTGCTTTTTTTTTTTTTTTATTTTAGGGCTAACTGAAAGAAATGAAGATAAATTCTCCTCCTTTGCTTTCTGGGATTAGATTTCCTTTTCCTTTCCAACATACATGTGAGCTTCCCTAAGTGAACATTTGTGTTGGCTTTCTTGATTAGCACATTCTTGCTAGCCTCTGGCTTTTTGGCAAGTCAGAACATTGTCAAGACTTTAGTAAGATGTTTAAAGACTTGATCAGAATTTTTTAAAAAAAACAAAATAAAATAAAAAAACTCTGGTTTTTTTTTTCTTTGCTAATCTGGTTGTAGTTTCACCGTACAAACAGGTGAACTAGCAGCAATCACAAGTGTACTATATTATGCCAGGCAATGTCATGGGAATGAGTGCTGAAGACCAAAGAAGGTAGAAGTGATTTTGCTGCCAAGGAAACTGTGACCTGGAAGAGGATCTCAGTAACCCAGAAGAGTTCTCTGGTAATTTGTAAACCTTAAAAGTGATACTAGAATTCCCTGAATGTCTTCTGGCATGTGGTGTCCTGAAAGATGGTGAGAATTAACAGCTAACCACTGCCAAAAGGGGATGTCCTTTACCCCATTCCCGCTCTGACTTGTTCTCCATGCTCCTAGGCTCACTGGTGCTTGTTTTATCCTCTTTGACAGCCTCTTTAATTCACTAACTCCAGAAAAAAAAAAAAGTGCTGAACATTTTCTGTTATGACAGTGACTCGAAGTGGCTCACAGAAGATGTGATGAGCGCTAGAGGTGGAAAAGGGAGGGGACAGAGTTGGAAAAATAGGGAAGGACAATGGTAGGAGAACAGTTAAGGGGAGGAAAGGGTGAGGACAGAAACAACCATTCTTTGGTGTCAGCAAGTATAAGATTGGCACAGCTGTCTGTGGAAGCAGAATTGTCTTACAGGGTGGCTAAATAAATGCTGTCTATTTTTCTCTGTGAAGTTTGGTGCTATACGGTATGATATATGATGGCAGAAACTCAGCAATGGCAAAGTGCTATAATTTTATCAAAAACCTTGTGAAAAATTTTCCTTTAATAAGCTTCATTGGAAAGACAAACAGCAGAACTCATCCACAAAATCCAAACAGAAACACGGCCACGCAGATCTAGGGCGGACTCGCGTTTATACAGAGAACATAGCCGAGGCCTCTGGGGGTAGTGCAATTCAAATATTAAAGAAAATGATCAGAAGACCTCAGAATGAGGCAGGTAGCATAATTCAGAGACCTGGACCTCTTCCTAGGTCCAGGGAATGTGACACCTTGTTAGGAAACTGGTTGCTCTTCCTTTCCTCCCATTTCTCAGGCTCTTCTCCTAATGAAATTTCAGGACCATTCAGGGCTTTTGAATGTAGGAATGACTGACTCAGTATACCAGATTAGCAATGAGTTCAGCTCAACTCTCAACCTTTTAGTGCCTCATTCCCTTGTCCCAGTGTTCCTGGGGGGGCAGCAGGCGTGGGAGAGAGAGTCGTCCTTGCTTGCATTCCAGTTCCCCTGTGCAGTGGGATTTTCTTCATGATGTACTTCACATCTCTTCTATATTGTTTATAAAAACTCAGAGTCGGTAGATGGAAGAAGCAGTAGTTCAACTACCCATTGAAGATGAATTTATCTTTTGTAAACGGAATGTACCTTACCAGGTAGACTATATGATTATGAAACATGCTTTTTCATCTATATAGTTTGAAAGCATAAGTCCAGCCCAGAAAAATCAAAGAAGGCAAAATAAAAGTATAAAAACGTTGTTGAGCGAGTTTTGATGCAATTATTTTCTTGCCATGGGAAATATAAGTACAGCCAAACAATCTATGTTTTTTAATTAAAAAAGATTGATCAAAATTTTCTATTAGATCCAAAAGGGAATTAGCGTATGTGTTAGATTTTTGGATTAAAAGATAAGTGCCATTTTACATACTTGCAAAGAAAGAAAACACAGAAAAATTCCAAATGCAATTGCTTGGTGTATTAGTTTCTTGATTATTTAGGAAAAATTGTTACAACCCCCAAAAGCCATTATTTAACATATGGGAAACACTGTTTCTCATTGGAGATTATTTTCTAGAAACCGTTCAAATTGTAATAAAGCAATTAATGTTTTTAAAATTATTTCATTTAATCAAGGTGCCCAGTTTGAAACCAAAAGATTCAGAAGGTCAGATTATTTAATAGCTGACCAAGTTTTTGCAGTTCTGGGGAGTTACATTAACTTCAGGGCAAGTGATTATTCCATCAAAAATTGAATCCCTGCATTGCTGATTATTTTCTATTTGTACACATTGTAATATAAAAGAATCACAATCATTCTATCAAAGCAGTTGCACTCCTGTGATGACCATAATGAGAATGATCGAGCTGGTAATTCACTGGACATTTTGACACCTCCTCTCCCCAAACCACTTCCAATATGCTGGTCATCATTTTGGGGGAGAGAAAAATTAAATGGCCTTGTTCTTCTGCAAGTAAATCTGCAGCAGTCAGGTGGAGTTGTAGAAAGTAAGTATAGAGGACAGTCCGTCTACAGCGTAGTCTCTTTGGCATCAATAGCAGTTTGGCTCAAGTTATATTTCTGTACCTGCTGGTGTCAATCCAACCTAGGGTGCTTATGTGTCCTCTGGACAGAAGGTCAGATTCCTGGGTTCAGGTATGTAGTGAGGTAAGAGGAAATGGAAGTCAGACAAGAATTTGTCATAAATGTTACTCAGGCCTTCAAATGCAGCTTTTAAATTATGGCCTGTGGATGCTATTGCAGAGGACCTGACTCTGGTCTTACACCAGCATAAATAATTAATTAGATGTCTGCACAATACTGGTACAAAATAGAGAAGAGTACAGTCCAATATGTGTGGTGTTCATCTTCTGCAGCCATCTTTTCCACCTTGCTCTATGAAAACTTAACTTGAAACGAAAGATACAGATGTAACCCATTTTCACCCTTTGACCCAACTGCAATTTCTTCACGAGGTTGCACTGTGCATTGTCATCACTAACCATTCTAGATCTAAACCAAAGAATTTTTCCTCTACTTGGCTTCAGAACAAAAACGGACCTTAACTACTACTAAGTTGGCCTCTGTGATACTGTTGCACTGAAATATGGGTAGCTGTATTTGCATATCAGAAGCTTTTCTGAGCGGATGACCTTGTAAAAACCTCAGAGGAGGCAGAGTGACGAAGATCTGGGAGATTTCTATAAGAAACATTTTGCTTCAACATAAAATATGAATCAAACTCCAACTTAGATATCAGCTCTCAGAGCTGTTCAGCCTCACTTGATGTTTAACATCTAGATTTAATGAATGTCTCTGGCAATGTGGACTACAAGTCAGGAAATTTATAACCATTTTGGAAGCAAGAGACTGGCGGTTATTATATTTCTAAGATGAGAAGGAAAAGATCATAATAAAACATTAAGTTTTTTGTCATGAAATGAGGGAGCAGGTGTAACTAGGAATAGATGAATCTAGTTCATAAACATTAACTCCCAGTCAGAGCAAGATTTAAAAGTCTAATTGTGGAATAGAGAAACAATATATCCTGCATGTGCTAGTTATTCTGCTCCACTAAAAATAGGTTAGATGTTTGTATTTTCAGAGCCCAACACAGTGAGGTGCTGAAAATTTGTTAGACTGAAATATTTGGCATAACCACTGGAGTCAGGAATCTGAAGAAGGACATACCTTTATCGTAAAGCCATATGTGTTACAAGGTTCTAAGGACCAAATCTAACCCAGATATTGTATTTTAGCAATACATTTGGGCATGACAGGTTTTTCCATGAGAACCTCTCAACAGTTCAGGTCATTCACAAAGTTATTTGTCAAATTGCAAACCAGACGGCCAAAACCTGTATCCAATTTCAAAGAAGAAAACGACTTCTTTTACCGTTCTTCCTGCAGGGAAGTCAGACACTCTTTTGAGGTCTGGTTGCTAAGGATTAAGTTGCACAGTTAAATCTTGGAAGCTTGAAGTAATTTCACTTTCCTCCCAGAGCACCCTCATATCCGTGAAAGACTGGAAGGGGATGGAGCTCTATCTTAGGTTTATTAGGCTTGGCTATAGGATGACAATCCAAAAAACATGTGAATTTAGGGGAAAACATACCACCTTTTTCTATGTTGAAGAGGCAAAGCTCGCCTTTTTACTCTAGCTGGTCCTCTAGGTTGTATTCTTCTAGAGTTTTCCTTGTTCATTTTGGCTAGTTTGCCTTGGGATTCCTGACGGCACTTTAAATGTTGCAGGCATCGTTACATTTGCTCCTCTCCAAGATGGCACACTTTACCTCTCTGAAGTGTAATAACAGGTAAAGAAATGTTTTTTGATGTGTTCTTATGCAGATACCAGAGCAAGAGTTTACCTTTCAGGGACATCAGGAGTCCAATCAAATCAGAATTTTTCAAATTAGGTTTAATAAAAAGGCAAGCATACCACTATTTACCTATCAATGAAGAGTTTAAGATTTTCAGGGACCCTTAATACAATTGGTTTAGAGCTTTTTTTAACCCGAAAAAAAGGTTACACTGACCCTAAAAAATCATCGGACCATATCAAGTGTTTCTTTAGTGAACTGTCCTGAGAAAAGTCTGTCACAGGATTTGTGAAAATATCATTTAAATTAAAATTAAAAAAGAGCTTATCAACTAGAAAAACTTATTGAAAAAGGAAGTTATGGGGCTTTAATTATCATACTGAAGCAGTTGAGGCAGCATCATTTGCTTGTGCAACATTCGTTATTGTGATGCAGGTAAATCAAAATGAATCAAGAGTGGGGTGCTTAAATCTTGCCCCCTACATTTCAAAGTATTATTGACTCAGGGTTTCTTGGTTCCATTTTGGCAGTTTATCTAGGCTGACACATCACATCCATTATTTTAACACAGTTTTTGTGTGTGTGAATTATAACTACTCTGACTGACTGGCTGCTCTGTAAGGTAATAGATGTAGACAAAGGCCGCCTGAGGTAGAATACTTTATTAGGTCAATTAATATACCAGCAGCATCTTGTTCCTGGGTTAATCATTGGTCTGAACCTCTACTTTGCATTTAAATGTGGGCATGGCCATAAAAATGACTCAGGAAAATGACATTTCAGTCATCTACGTTTATTCTCTTCCCATGACTTACACATCAAATTTACTCAGTTTGTAAGTCATAACTTGATTTCCCAGCTGTCAAAACACCAAGCTCAACCTGACATCAAAAAACAATCCAGCTGTGATCTCTCTCCATCTGCACAACACTAACACCAGTCATAATTCTGAAGCTGCAATTAAACTGATGATGTGGCTTTAGGGTTTTTTTGCTTTGTTTGTTTTGGTTTTGGGTTTTTTTTTGGTGATGCTCAAGGCAGAAGAACATGTATTTTGCTATCCCACAGGACTTACTAATTGTATTAGTTTGTATTGTCTGTTGCTATCCCATAATTCTTATGACAAAGGGTTCTTTCTGGGTTTTGGAACCATCATTTCACATCTTTCCTTTCTGAAAGGGTGTAGAAGAAAAGTCAGACAGACCTTTCTGTCTGAATGGAAGGGAAAAAAGTCTTTTAAGCTAAACAATAATGTTAACGAAAGAGTAAATGTCAACAAAATGGGCATAGATAAATTTAGACAAGGAACTTTCCCATAGGATTACCTGGCACCAGGAGCTGAAGCAGGAGGGGAAGCCTTCTAAAAGGTGTTCTGCAATGTTACCCTAGTAATTTTGAGATGCTGTGTCTTTGATACTGGGCTGAACTTAATCCAAAAGGGTTAAATTCTACTTTCCTGCAAAAGGTGCCCTAAGAAGTGGGTTGATACAGGCAGGTTCTCAGCAAAATTCTGATCTTTCTTTGGTATAATTTTAGTCTAATTCTGCTGACACAGTGTATGCTGTTAGGCTGCATACAATACAGAATAGCAGAATTCACCTCAGCAAACATCAGATAGAAATTAATAGCCTTAGAAATGTCACTGGTGGTTTTGGGTTGTTTGTTTTGGGTTGTTTTTTTTTTTGAAATGAACTTGTAGAAAGCACAGTGAACATTTTAAACTTGCAGTGGCTTCCATTAAAAAAGTCAAAATTCACCAGTAGTTGCTTCCCCTCAGCCTCTGAACTACTGCAGTTACTTTGTAGTCTCATAGTGTTAAGGAAAGCACTGCAGATACCTCTGCATTTTATATGCATTGGTAAATTATGACCTTTTAATGGCAATCACTTATACCAAAGCTACATATATTGGCCCAGAGGGCTACTTCTCTGAAAGAAAGGAGCAGCTTTTGACTTAATACCTGAGACTAATAAATTAATCTTCATAATTTTATTCCAGAGAGCAAAATGAACCACAATATATTTAAGTTTAAAACAAATGTTTTGGAAACATGCTCTTAAATGTGTAAAGCTTACTCTACCACAGCAGCATTTCCTACTGAAAGGCAAGTATTTTTATCTGGAAGCTTCAGTATTTATCTCTCTGTTCAAATATTACGCAAGATTTATAGCCCCTGTGTTTTATATCAGGCTGCTAATCAGAAAGCTTAAATCAATATTTCAGATTGTTAAGTACCTTTAGAGAACAGCTTTATGGTGATAAAGGTAGCACAGCAGAACAGCCTGATCCTGCAGTTTCACCTGACCACCAAACAACACTTGGAAACTGCAACACGAGAAGGGCAAACTGTGTGTTGTAGCCTTCAAGAATGGCCTCAATGCAGAGCCCTGTAGAGCAGAATGAAGAAATGGCAGCTTGCGGACTGTGAATAGAGGCAACATCACCTCAGATAAAATATAAACGTCATTTTTTCCCTCTGCGTTATTATTAGGTTATTGTCAGGTCATGCAAAGATATGCACTAATGCAAGACCCACCAGAGAGGTTTGAAAAGTCCATTTCTAGGATAAGGAAAATGGTTCCCAGCTCTCCATTGCAGGGACATGTAAGGAATTTTAGTAGCACCAAAAATATCAGACAAGGCTTTTGCTGGTCCGCAGCAGAAAAGAAGGTGCAAAGGCAATTTTTATATATATAAACTATCTTTTGTATAGTTTTGCTACATCCCCAAGCCAACAGCCATATACATTTTGCGATTTTCTGATTTCACTTCCAGAGAAATTGCCCATTTTGAATCAGGTTATTGGCCTATCTTGTCTAAAATCCTGTCTTGGAGAATGATTTGTTTTAGGAGGCGAAAGACCTTACCAAGAACTTGCAAGTTATGAAATTTCGCCTCCAAAAGGGAAAAGTCTTTTTCTGACCCCCTCTAGTGACTAGGTTAGTCTCCTGTCCTACTAACACCGAAGTAAAATGTCTTTCTGTTTATTTCACTATGATCAAAACTGGGTAATTGCAAGGTGAGGAGATTAAAGCAATTCTCCACTGTAAATTCATGCATTTCAATTAGGCTGTTTTTCCTTTGAACAAAGTGGGAAGTCAGAACAGAGTTACACCTGTAGTTTAGTAATAATTAGTAGCATCTTTTCCTTGAAAAAGTGTTTTATCTAAGGTATATGCTCAATTCAAACCTGCTCCAAACAGGACAGGAAGATTCAAAAAACACCTCAAACCAGCATGGACTTTCTGCACTGAGCATAATTTATTCCTGGATGAGGAAAGGAAGTTTTTGCTTTCATTCATTCATTCTGGTGTTTCCAAAAGAAAGAGAAAAGAACCATCTTAAAATTACAGTCTCCACAGAAGTCTGCGGTATCTCTTTGGCAGAATCGGTAAAAAGGGCTTAGTCTTTCACTTTGGTTATTGAGAAGACTCTAGGCCAAATGCTGAAGCAGAGGTTGAAGTCAGCTCCACCACTTAGCACTCGTAGCCCAGGATTTCCAAAGGGGAATGCAATAATGCCCTCAATTTTATTTATAGACAAAGAAATTGTGGGAGAACTAACAGGGGAATGAATGCACAAAGCTCAAGAAAAGGACTCTTAAAATTAAACATTACTTTAAATTATCACAAAGTAAATTCCTTTTAAGACAATCGTAATTTTTTTTCAATGTATAGTTCAGTGGCACTTAGAGACTACCTGCAAGATGAGGCCTATTACTGTAGTTATGACACACATGCATAGTTAAAATAATTCTAGCCCCAAAGAACTGAGTCTAAATAGAAAATATAGTGAAAGGAGATATTATCCCCCATAGATAGTCAAGATCTGAGAAACACAAAAAATCGAGACTGGCTTCTCTCCTAAAACTTTGGACTTCAGTTTCCATTTCAATTCAGCGAGGACAGAAAGGCACCCATGAAAGGCAATTCACTTCACCTCAAATTCAACTGTTTTCTAATGCAGCCTTTCTCTCTACTACTCTTCCTCTCTACATTTACTACACACATAGCCTAGCGTACATAGCCTTCTGGATTAGACACCTCAGGTCAACACCAAATATTAAATGTTATTGACTCAGATCTAAATGACTTCTCAAACCCCACAAAAACTCATTTGTAGGACAGCCCACATATCAGCTCAGCACCGCAATCAAGAGGCAAGGCCAAAATCTTTGGATGTTTTTTCTCTTATTGAGAAGATTTCAGCCTGATGTGATGTGGTTATTTATTGTTTTAAGCACAATTTAATGTATCAATTTAGAACATGTTAAAACATTTTAAACTTCTTAAAACAAACCACTTAAAGATGACAGTTGGTTTTTTAACATTATAGAGTTATAATGCTATGAAACATACTATAACCCAAAAATCCTAGAAAAACTGGCAATTTAATCTCATAAAAATTTGAGTCTAACAAATGTTTTTTGAAACCCAGAATTTGCTGAAGAATTTACATTAAGTATGCTACAAAACAAAATCATTGTGTAATTAGCGACTAAAAGCTTTCAGAAGTGACATATACCTCCAAGTAAAACATTTTTCACCTGTCTTACTATGTGTGGAGAATGTAAGATGGATGAAAAAGTAGCTTTTGACTTTTCTCTTATTTTTCAAAATGTAATAGTTGTCATGTGCTAAGAAGAGAGTTACTGGACAGTGATTCTCAACTGCTCTTTTAAGTAAGGCTGTTAAGAAAGAATTTTGCTGTGCTGACAGCAAATTTTCTATTTTTTTCCACAGAATGATTATTACTGGTAATACTAGTGTACCCAGTCACAGATCTTTTTGTCCTACAGAATGAATGGCATCAAAATATTTTCTACTCCCAGAGGGCTTAGAGTTAGAGGAGAAGACAAGAGACAATGGAGAGATCTAAATGACCCACTTTTGGGGTCTTAATAAAGCACTCCTTTACTGCAGAAAGCAGAAATTTCCCTGTCTGAACTGTGGCTGTGGCTCAGCCAACTGAGCCAATACTGAGAGCTTTATTTCAATACGAAATGATGTTTGAGAGACAGAGCAATGGGAACAGGCCTGAGTAATCTTTGCAAACGAGGAGATGTAATGAATGCTTTTTACAGCAGAGACGTGAAAGCCAAGTGTCTGTCACAGCAGTGAAGACAGACAGTGTCACACCATAAGGAAATACTGTCTGCAGCTGCATCCTGCATGCACACCTTCAGGGCAAATATGCATTTGTCAAAGCTAGAAAAAAGTAACTTGCAGTAGTTGAGGCCTCAAAGGATGCTGGGATGAGAAATTTGAGTTGCTTACATGAATAGGAAAGACAGTATCTTAACCAGGAGAATTTGTGAGACTTTGTTGTTCCCTAAAAGTGCGAATTCAAGGAGTGATCTGTGCTGAGGATGATGTGTGATACCAGTCTTCAGAGCGGGCACCACGATGGTGGCAGTTTAGACAAGGGCCTTGTGACCAAAAAAAAAAGCAGAAATTATCTTCTTACCATTGAGATTGCTAGTGAAACATCTACAGAGGTGACCTGAGTTTTTGGCCTGGATGGAAGTCTGGTCTGAAGGAGAAGGCAAGGTGCAGGAATCACCAGTGCAAAGGCAACAGGTCAAATTTTACATGTGGGTGAGTGTCCAGGGAAATAGGGCAGAAGGGAGAGAGAAGTGGACCAGCAAGAGGGAAGCTCAGGACCTCATATAATTCTGCAGGGGGAAAGGAAGATGCATGGAATAACCCAGCAGAATGCACAGCAAGAATAAGTGACCTGCCACCAGAAAAATCATGAGCATGAGGCTGAAGGTGTGTCTAACTTGTCCTGGGCTGGCAGTGATCTAATCACTGGAACATCCTTCCACCCGCATAGGCTAGGATGTCATCTCAGGATGGATGAACTATTGGTGTCTGTGGAGGAGAGGTGTGAAAAATGAAGCTCAGTTGCTGTCTTTCATCCAGTGTCTTGGTGGTTCCTGAAATCAAATAAGATGAGTGCAGTAGGGATTTTCTGTTACATTTGTAACAGGTGACATGCCCAATAAGCATAACTATAGTACATTATTCAAATTTTTTCCCCACTAGGGTAGCTATCAGAGTGCTGAATTTCATACTATATGTGCCACCCGTGATAATTTGCTTGGTCCATTAATCAAGAATACTTCCTTGAACTCTGGGGACATGTCAGTATATATAAAGCTGTAAGAAATAAAGTCAAAATTTTAATGTTTTTGTATGATTTGTTAACTTAGGATTTTTTTTTTTTTCATATAAGCCACTAGCAAAACTCTAATCAGCATCCATGAGAAGATAATCAGACTCCTTTCAATAAAACATGTGCTTCGGAATATTGAGTGCCATCATATGCCGATATTATAGGGCCTGAAGAAATCATTGTAGAGAGTGCATTAAGGTATGTGTGTACGAAGTGACTGTCACAGACTTTGCCCTGTAGTATCAGGCCATGTGGTGTCTATCAATCTACATCCCAAAGACAATTCTTCTCTGTGCCTCCCACACTCTCTGCCTCAGATCAATTTTGTGGGAGTGTAATTTGAATGAGACATTGTCATTCCTCTATTTTCTAAATACTCTTTGTGACTGCTCCTCATGAACAGGCAGCAAGTTCAAAATAACTGTGACTGTGGCAGAAATTCAGTTCTTAAAAAAGGCAGAAATGAGGTAAGATCAATTAGTCTATATAGGTGGCTGAAAGAGAAAATGAGGTTTCATGGCATATTTTAAACTACTGATGTAATTTACATTTGAAGATATCTGAAAGAGATCCATTTTTGGGTTTTGGCAGATTTATGTAAAAAATACAAGCATCTGCATTTTTTTCTTCCAAAATGCTGTATTGGAAATATCCCTGTGGATATCCAGATGTTTCTCTTTGCTAAAATCAGGTCAGTAAAGAAAAAAAAAAGGCTGTAATATTTTCAACAAACATTAGGAAAACCCTGTACTCAAACATTAAAAATAAAGAAACAATAACAATACCAGGATATTTTCTTACAACAACAATTATATTTTTTTTTTGTAAAGGACCATTTTGGAGCAAGAATCATTACTGAAAATTTTCAAGTAGCTCTAATGCTCTAGATTTATTTTCAGATATGATATTAATCTTTTCGGAAATAGAAGATAGAGGTTTAGGTCTAGTTTGCAAGTGTTGTTAATCAAGAATAGTTCCACTGAACTGAATGGGGAAAAGCCAGTATAAAAAAGCTTTGAATAAAATCAGAACTTTAATTCCCTTTATTTGATTTGTTAACTTAGGATCAATCATTTTTAGACTGGAGCCACTACTGAAATTTTCATCAGCACCCAAGGGAAGATAATCAAACTCTTTTCCATAAAGAGGGTTTTTCAGGGTATGGAGCATCTTTATGAACTTCTTATCTTGGCTTGCTCACAATCTGCCTACAGTATATTGCCTTGAGAGTTTAAATCTGATTGTGTTATTCTTTATAGAATGATATGTCTCCAGCCTGAATCTACGGAGAGAGAGGGAGAGAGGAAGCTTTTGTGTGCATGCACGAGTGTGACTGAGTGTCTCTCTTGACACTGGACTGCACAAAGGAAGCAGGATGAGTAGCTCAGTGATTGCACATTGTGACAACTGTAACACATTCAACAGTTTTCTCGCACAGGACTGAGGTCTGAAAATCTTTTTCCCATCTTTGAACGAGAGAATATTGCCAGGACATGAGTCCTAGTTCCTGATTCCTGCTAAGCACCATCACGAGATAGTGAAATTTTGCTTTAGAGAGTGATGGGAAGGGGGAAGATGGCGAGCAAGGCTCACCAGCGTGCTTCCCCAGGGCACTGGCAGCTAGCTGGATGCTGACCTCCTGGTGGTATGTGGACTGGCCCGGGACAGCATCCCATGGACCTTGCCACACTTCCCAGAACCACCAGGCAATTTTTAGACTTTCGGTTATACAACTGCATGGAAAAGAGGTGTAATTCATCCCATCAATCCCAATGCTGAGGTAGGTTTTTTTTCTGTGTGGTCATTTCCTGAGTTTTTCCCCAGTCTCATTTTAAATGAGTCAAAACAGAAGCATGTGCTCCCCCAGGGAACAGTTCTGCAGTGCGAATGACCATCAATATTAGGGAAATTTTCCTCATATTTTCTTCTGTTCTTAGAATTATTATTTCTGTGTTTTTTCACCTCGCTCACTCTTTCCAGCATAAACAGTCTCCTTGTTATTTTAAAGCTACAAATAGTACGAAGTAACTGAAGATCTTAAATTATGAGTAACACATTTGGATTATTCATTTGTTCCCTAAATTGCCCAAAGGATTTCTATTTTATCCCTGCAGTCCCTTGATCTTAATGTTTCCTTCACTTTAACATCCTGATATTATATATATTTTTCATCTGCTTCAGAATTAGACAGACCAGAAGTGATACCTTTGCCAATTCATCTTCACTTACACTTTCTTCATTCAGCCTGTCAGACACTACTGCAAAAGGGAGACAAAGCTGGAACATGACAAATAGGCACTGTGATTGTTTTCAACATGCCACAAAAAAGTAGGACAAAATATCTTAATGTTTTCCTCTTTCCCCTCATCCTTCATTCAGCAGAGATTTGCTGTCATTTATAAAGGTCACTGGCCTATGAAGCATCTGAGAAGGCAAAAACTTTTTCTTCCTCTCCAAGTACATATTCAAGCTGCAGCAATAACATAAACCCTTTATTATACGATAGGTGGCTGCAGCCACAGCTGGTCACAATCAGTTAAATAATGAATTTTAGGGGACTGTCTCAGGTTGTTTATGACTGCCCAAACAATCCTGTCCTATAAACCAGATAAAATGATGCTTTAGTGTAAGCATTTTGAAAGTGATGACAGCTCTGACAGTTTTCGTTGCAATGATCCGGGAATATTTTTAAATTTTGTCCTTTAACCCTGTGCAAAAGGCCAAGATAAAAATCGATAGATTACTATGTCTCATGTTGTATGCATCTTGTACATGCATTTTGCAAGTACGGCGAATCAGCACACTCATCCTCTTCACAAAACAAACCCGTTCTCTCACAAAGCTCTTGGGAGGTTATAAATCTATGTTCCAAAGGTAAAATATTTTCATTTGGAAAGGCAGTAATTGTGGTGTACAGTAGGTACTATTTACCTAACTTATACCTCCATCACCATCCACAGGCCAAGTACCTTAAGGAGAACCATCTCTTACCATGCATTACTTTTCCTCTGCATTGAAATTCTTGATGGAGAAATAATCTAAGCAGTGTAGAAGACAGAAGCATGAAGTAACCTATGTACTGTTACCATAAAGTACTATAAAAGCTTTTTCCCATCAAAATATTTAAACTTCTAATCAAAATATTTTAGCTTTGAAATTTCTGCTCTTTTCCTTCTTTGTCCTAAAATGGCCAAGAAAAAAAAATAAAATAAAAAATGGTAAAGTGTTTTGACCTGTTGTGTTTGCAAGCCGTTGAGAATGCTGTCATTGTACTAGCAATATACTAGGAAAATACTTCCTTAAATTTAAAGTGCTTAACTTTAAGTGGCTGAGTAGCCCCATTTAACTCAATGAGGCTGTTCAAGTGCTTAAAGCTAAACATCCATTTTCAGAGAACAGAGTATTCAGTACCTTGTACCCACTTGAGACAATGAACGGAAAGAGTATTCAGAGATTTTTTTCAAAATTTGTTTTTCTGTTCATGATAATTTCTAGTCTTTAAGCTGGTTAAATAATATGGTAGGATTTGAGCTGACCGTGTTGATTTTCTTTTTTGGTAGAAATAAGGCTTTTTCAGGTTATGAGGCAATGATGCATTTCACGGACTTCCAAGGCAGCAGTTCAGAAGAACAGATTTTTGGGAAGGTAACATCCAGAAAGAAAGGCAAGTAAAATCCCTGAAAATGGGAGGCACCACCTATGATATTCCTCAGGAATAGGTAACATGAAACAGGAGGTGCATGGCAGAACGAGTGCTTTTTCTGGATCAGCATGCACAGAAAGCAAGCACCGTACCTGCTTTAGGGAACTACAGAAAAGCCAGGCTGTTTAAGCCTGTACTCCCAAAATATGAGTGCAAGGTGTTTGTTTTAGCAGTTGCTCTGACTCTCTGATAAGGTAGGGTTTGTTAAAAAACAACAGCAATTCCTACTCTCCTCATCTCTCCTCTCCCTGAAAAAAAAAAAAAAGCCAAAACCAGAAGCCTTACCCACCAGTCCAGATTTTCTCATTAAAATCTTTCTACAGTTTTCTCTTCAGAAACCCTACTGCCTTCGTTGTCTTTGTGCTACAGAGGCATTTCAACTATGCCATTTTGTTTGTGACAGAGGTAAATGGGTCCAACTCACAGGAAGACATAGCAGTAGTTAGGTACCCTGAAGACTAACACGGGATTTTGGTGACTGAGCCTAGCGTGTGTCAACAGGAGAACCCTGCATATCAAAAAAGAAAGGTATGGTCTGCCCCCATGTTAGAGGCACCGTAAGACTTGTGCATATGGCCTCACGTGCAGGGAGGAAAGTGGATCTCAAGTTCTTACCCACAACCAAACAGACAGAGACAACTGTCCTCACCCTGTGAGCATTATACACATGCTTAACTAGAAGGCTAACTTAAAGTCTGCTTGTGTACGCAACAGTTTGCAGGAGTAGGGACTTTATGAGGGATTTTTTATAACCCTCATATGGAGTAGGGGTAGCATTTTTTATTGAAACTGATTCCCTCCGCCTTGTTTTTATTGTGATAAATTCTAACCATTTTCGAGACAGCAAGGTCAGGTCTACCTCAGCCTCTCTTTGACGATCCCAAAATTTCTAGTGTTTTAGGACTTGGCATTACGAAGATAAACTGACATCATTTCAACAAAGACATTTTGGTTTCAAATTTTAACAGCAGGTAATTTTCTGAACAGTAAAACAGCTTGGCGAAGTTTAAAACAACAACAACACAGGCAGAGCATGCTATAGTAGCTGCATTTGACATCCTCACACCTCACCAGAGGAGACTGGCAAAAAACTACAAGTCTGAATGCACTTGACACACATCATCATTCATGGAAATGTAGGAAAAGATAAAGCCTAGGAAAATTTAAGGCAATTTGAAACAGTGATGCTTGAGATTATCTGACGATCTTCTTAACCTACCCAGCAGCTCTTTGGATGACATACAACAAGTGGGATATAAAATTGTGACTTTAATTGGAAGGGCCTTATTTTTTTCTGGTCTTTTTCTTGAAGTACTATGAGAATGGAGGATGCACTCTAAGTGATAGCAATAGGTGTAAAGCCAGTATAGGATGATTGCTGAAATTTCCACTGTTGAACGGACATTGTTGTGACTGGCATTAAAACAACAGCCCAGAAATCAATTTATTTTAGTGTTCTCCCGGTCATTAACACCACTTGTAGTGTAACAGGCAATGACAAGAACAAGCGCTGGTCCTTGACTGCTGCATTTCATTTCAGAAGAGCAGTGAGTCAGCACCGCAAGTATTGTTGAAAATACATTGGTTAAAAATCCAGACCAACCAAGGTATTTTAAGGAAAAACAGTGTCTTTTTTTTGTTTGTTTTAAGCATGTTCTCCCCCTTCAGCCAACAACAGGATGTGAAAGCACACTGGAGTCTTCACAGCAGGATTAGTGTTTTTTCATGGAGCCCCACTGGTGTCGTGTAGGTCACATATCCACTGCCAGCTGTAGTGTGGCACCTGGAAGGGCTACATAACTCTTGAATATACGGACGAACTAAAACCACACAGGGAAAACTGAGGTCTCGCTAATGGAATTTTTTCTCCATTTATCCTTGTAACAGCTTGAGAAAAAACATGAGCTAATTGGGTGTGTCACATTGCAGATACTTCACGGAAGTATTATGTTTGTATTTTGCAGACAGGCACCATGAGTTCATGTCCCATGTAGGTGCCTCTCATTGGATTAGTAATACATAGATGCTAAAATTGCTTTGCAAATCTCACTCAGAGTGGTTCCGGCCCAGATCTTCAAAGGAGTATAGTGACAGATAGAGAGTTCTTTATAGCCATGAACTCAAGCTCATGTCAAGCTCATATCCTTGGATCTAACTCCAGTGTCAGCTGGAGCTGAATTACCTTGAATCCTGTATAAGTAGGTCCATATCTTATAAGAATTCGTAACAAAAGAGGCAAATTGAACTTTTTCCTTCAAGAACATTTGTGAACTCTCTACAGGACTACTTTCCTCTCCCATAGCTTCCATTTTCTGCAGCTGCCATCATTGGGAACACAGATAATAGAAAGGGAGAAGGAGTGAGGCTAGCCCTCCATAACTTTATTATTTCTTCATGCTGATTTTTTTTATAGAGTACATTTTTTGGTAAACTTTTTCTCAAGTTTTTTCCAGTGAATAGACAGCACACTACTTAAGTTTAGCTGCAGTGACTGTAGCTTCCTTGAAATGTCATAATTCCTGTTATAAATATGCTTCCTTATGAAAGGAAAGTGTAATTATTTTGCTAATATGCATGAAAATAGCATTTGAGAAACGGAAACAATATGGTACTGTTTGACTTGGAATTTACTCCCCAGCTGTTAATAACCTGCCTGTGTCTCTGGTGGAACTGAAAGTTTGTTATTCCTGTGCTTATAATAAATAGCAACTGTTTCTGAAACTAGGACCTGGTCCAAAGGGAAAAAAAAAGAAGCCCAGAACACCTAAACAAACCCCTTGAAGTCCATATTGTGTATGTAAATTAGTTCCCTAGAGCAGGAAGAAGTAAAAAAATCTCATGTGCATCTTGTTGTATTGTTTCAAGTATTATTTAATTTTTGGAGGAAGCAAATGTTTATGACAACCTTTTTGAAATTACATTTGCAATTACATTTGCCTTCTATTGTTAAATAAATAATATCAGTGATTAGCAATATTATATTTCCATCAAGTTTTCCCAAAGCCATACGCATGTAATGGACCAAAAGAGTGTCTTACTTTGAAAGACGGTTACAAAGTGACGTTGTCCCAGATTTTCAGTTTGTCATAATTTGTAAAAAAACACAGCAACTGAATACTACATGAATTATATCTAATGCCTGGGCATTCTTGACAGTCATTTTGATATATATGTTTTGGGTACAATTTTCTAAAGTATTTAAGTGACCAAAGAGTGAAGGTTTAATTTTCAGAAAACGTATATACCAGTCAAAATCTGATTAGACCTACTAATGTCCACTTTTCTAAATTTCATGAAAAATAGAAATTAAGGTTCTTGAATTTTTTTTCCTTATTAGATTTTACTTTAGGCAAGTAAAAAAAATTGCCTACTGACAAGATTATGTAATTGAATTCGCCACACAGACTTTCTCCAAGCACCACTACTTGGTCGCTTCATCACAAGAAAATTGGCTTTGCTGAACATCCTGAACATTAGCAAACTTAAATGCCTCAAAGCATAAGACAAAGAATCAGGACACCACCAGTACCTACTGGCCTTATGTTCTTTCCTTCTATTGCTATCAACAGAGGCATTTCACTGCTGTAATCTGTAGTACACACATTTATAAAGAAAGGTAGGTATATGAACATCTTTAATAGAACTTGAACTTTTGCTCCAAACTTGCATCAAATTCATGTGTATTGATTTTATGGTATGAGCTGTCTCCCTAGCACAGGAAAGTCCCATAACCTGTCCAAAAAATCTACATTTATCTGTTGAAAAAATTAGCTTAAGTTCCCCCTTTCTGACTTTGATTTTTCCTCTACTTTGCTGAAATGACACATCCCCAACACTAATGAGGTACATACATTATGTTAGAGGGTTTGGGGTTTTTTTATTGTTGCAAGCATGTGACAGTGCTTGCAGTCCCCTCAGGGTTGATGTATTGGTCAAATAAATCTTCCAGATAGATAGGTAATAATACAATGTGTTCCATAATCTTCCTTTACATGTCATATTATTTACCTGTACTGCTTATCAGCAATTGCATGTTTGCTGGGGGGGAAAAAAAAAAAGTGCTGTTGTATGGGGAGTTCTTGCTTCATTGGCATGATCCCTAAATGGCAGACAGCAAGACTCTTGTTTGGAGGTGCTAAGAGGAGATAAGAGGCAAGCTGTTTGAAGTACTCCAGATCTCTGAGTGAGTTAAATCCTGTGCAGAGATCCAGAACACAGATTATGCATGAACCATGTCCTGACAAAATATTATTTTCATAATTGAAGTGGACCCTAAGTGATGCATAGTTCTGTGTTGACAGCAGTGGATAAGGTCAGGTGTGCTACTTACCCATGGGCCAGTCCAAGGACAAGGCTGTGCATCCATAGAAGGCGTGCAAAAGCACTCTGATGCTATTGTACAGGAAATTTGAATACTACCCCTATGCTTTAGATTTGGAGTCACAAAGGAAGTAAAAGAGGACTTGGTTTCATGCCACAGAGAAAAATTTCTTTGGGAAATTATTTGTCTGCATGGTCCCCCGTTTCTGAGTGTGGACTGAAGGACACATGTGCACCATTCTTGAGGTTAGCCCTTCCAAAAAGGAGACAGGGCATGACCTGTCTGCCCTTACTGGGACAAGTGTAAGAAATGTGTGAAAGCAAAGGAAATTGACTGCATTTTTCAAAGGCACATAGTTTTTGTGGTACATATTGGTGCGAGAGAATTTAAGAGCTAATGAGTAAAACTATTAGAATTGTAAGATGCAACTGAAAATATGCCAAGGAATACAAATAAAATTTATTCCTAATAGATATAGAAGAAATCAGTAGGTTCAGAATTTAAGGTTTATAAAAATAATGCATTTAACTTTCCAAGTATACATTTTCCACATTGTGAAAAAAATTTGTAATTCAGATTTAAATATTTAAATATTCTAAGAAACTTAGAATAGTTGAAGTTGGAAGTGATCTCTGGAGGTTTTCTAGTCCACTTCCCCCCTTGCTCAAAGCGGGGTCAGCTAAAGCAAGCTGCTCAGGATTCTGTCTAGTTGGGTTTTGAGTATGTCCGTGTATGGAGATGATGCTACAACCTCTCTGGCAAACCTACGCCAAAGTTTGAATTTGGTTTGTGAATCTTAGCCTGAAAATGAAATGGAATAGAAACAGAAACAGAGAATGAAAATTATTCTTCCATTTTCAATGTCTCATCTGATCAAAATGAGACACAAGTAATTTGCAACAATATAGCTATATTTTAACAGCTCTTTTTCTGTTTTAAAATAATTTCCGATACTGTTAGTAACAAGAAAAAAACACAAACCGTTTTGTTGGCTTCCTTTAGTGTATGTAATGAAAGTCTGCTCTTAAATAGTGTAAATTTGGTACCAGACCTTTCTCAGAAAGCCCCTGCAGATGCTGACCTTGCTGGCAGAAGCATGTGATAGAAGCACCAGAATCTTTCCACTGATTTCAGTGGGCTTTAGTGCTAAAGCAGATCTCAGAACTTTTAAGCAGACATGAATTTGTCTCTCTTATATTTGACTGAGATTAGGCAATTATGAGAAAACAGTTTTAATATTTAAATTAGTCAAATGCTTAATTATGAAAGTGCTGAAAGAAGAATGCTCAGCCTCATTGCACTTCAATGGCTTGTAAATTGGCAAGTAGCTGTAAATTAACTCCTGGATTTCTTTAGGTTAATCAAATCAGATTTAATGATGTCTTTGAAATCCACAGATTAAAGGTATAAAAGTGTGCATCATAGCATGGGGGAGAACCATAGTAATAGTTGTTAATTTCTATTTTGTTCTCTTTTGTTCTCTGTTTTTTTCCCATAGACCTGTAAAAAAGAATAGAAGTGCAGTATTTCTGGGAAGCATGCATTCTAGTGATGCTAAAGCCCTGATCTTCACAAAAGAATCCCTGATGAGGTCTTCACTATTTTTCTCTGACCATTTATTGTAAAGGACTTTTGTTTTGCTCCTCTCTTCACTTCCCTTTTTGTAGAGTTCCCATCACTGATCCTATTGCATTGCCTAGGATGCAAAACATGGAAGCTGACATTTCTGTTCATTTACTTATCAAATTTTCCATACAGGGGACAATATAATAAATCAGTAAACAAATTTGTTAAACATCAGTATTTCATCTTGCTGTCTGGGAAAGAAAGGGAAATTTTAAAAAAGAATTATTTCTAAAGATCTGTTAGAAAGACAACAGGGAGACAGATGAGGTGATTCAAGTAAATGGATTGGCAAATATCTTGTCCATAGTCTGAAAACAACAGCGTTTTAAGAATGGCACCTGAAAGAGGGAAACCGCATGTCTAATGAGTGTATATCTTCTATTGTTTATCAAAGTGAATATGAAAGAGTGAGAGGCAATAGGAAAACCCAGTGCAGATTTAAGGCATGAATTCAAACCTTTTTCTGAAGGTCATGGAGAGCTGACTCAGCCTCAAGTACCTGGTAAGAAAGGCAGGGGAGCTAACATCAGGTGGATGCAATTCAAGCCACTTCCTCTGTCTCTATGCTCCCTGCGACATAAATCACATTGTTTTTAATGTGTTAACCAAGAGGGCCAACTACCTGAAGAAAAGTCAATTTGCTTTTTTTATTTGTGGACAGAATTGTTGTTGCTAATCTAGTTATCAGCTGATACTTTCTTCTGTTGTGGTACTTCCTAATAATGATTAAAGTTCAGGAAAAGATTTCCATGCAAATTTGGTTGTATTTAAGCACCTTTATTATTCACCAAGACAAAACTTTGTGTTTGACTCAAGCCTAGACCTTCATGAAAACATATCAGCGTCAAGAAAATCCTGTTTTCTTTCCACCTTCAAAACTCATGCATGTTTGCTCTGATTTTGGGAAAAGCAAGACACTTCATAATCTTTCCTGTAAAGTTCTCATGTTTCATTCATGTGAGAGCTAGTTTTACTATGAGCAGGAAACAATCATTTTTCTGTGGGAGGAAGGAAAGGTTTTTGTGGCAAAAAAAAAGGACTCTAACTCTCTTCAGAGAATAGCAGCTTTTCACTTGGGAAAAAAAACAGCTGAAACAATGTGTTAGAATGATCTGTGACTCCTTCCCCCTCAAAAGGCTGCCAGTTTACCATGGTGTGTTAGAAGGCCCTGGAAAGCCAGCTGAAGAATTGAAGAGTCCAAGCAGGCAGAATACTCGCAGCACTCCAGTTAGTGTAAATTTATTGTTCCAGCACTCCAAATTTAGAGCATTTCTTTGTTGTTGGACAGCATATTCTTTCCAGCATATGCTCCCTAGCCTGAATATTCCCCAGAAAAATGGTGACAGTACAGACATCCATGAAGAGTAAAAACTGAAATTAAGCTCACCTCTTTTATAAACTGTGAATAGGCTTCCTGTTCCTCCCTCATTCATATAGAGTGTAGACAAATTTTGGCCCTTAATGTGCTCCAGAGAAAACCCATCAAAGTTATTTATAAATAATGAGTTGATCTGCTGTGTACAAACGTTACAGGATGATATGATCCCAGCCTTGGCCAGGCTGGCTAAACAGTGACATTCAGGGTCTCAATATTCAATACCTGGCATTATGTATAATCACCTGTACCTGAAGGTTACCAGGCCATTAAGGTCCTATTTCACATCCTCTATGCACCAGTGAAAGCAACAGATATCTAGTCTCACTGCTCTGGTTGCCTTGAGCGTTTTCAGAAAACAAGCAGGGGGCATAAAGTTTACAGGGATTACCCTCAGCTGGGATTTAGCCACGTGCACAAAATAAATAAATAAAATGGTTTGGTTTAAGTGTAAAAATCCACAGAATTAAAAAAAAAAATCAACTCTTCAACCCAGTTCTCATTGTTATTCATAGCCATAAGCAAGAGTTTGTTAGGCACTCCCTAGGTAGTCTTTCATCCGCTTTGTAGCTGCGTGTCCTAGCAGAGAAGTATGAGCACTCACTGTTCAGTAGCCCTTCATGTATTGCAGTCCTGCGACTGCCCAGACAAGACACGCCTCTGATCAAAATTTGGCTGCACAGGTGGTTTCTCTGTAGTAGCATGAGATAAATTTATCGCTGACTAAAAGAATATTTTCTGTGAGCTTGAATTACAACGAAGAAATCGTCTCCTGCCTGACATTTGGCCAGCAAACTTTGGTAGTGGGTTTTTGTGGTGTTCAAGGAAAGACATTTATCCCAATGTGACAAATATTTCCCCTCTCTCTTTTGCTTTATTATGTTTAAAAAGAGATGAATTGGGAAAACATTTGTCTTGTGTAGACTGTGCAGGAATATTAAGCAGCCTGTGCCTGTTAGCAGTTTTCTTAATCATGCTTGGTTTACCATGCACCATTCTGGTGGAGAGAGACCATTTAACCGCACTGCAATACAGCATCTCTATTTTTCATTATCAGCAAGAGGGTCTAAGCTGTTTTCTTTTACCTCCTTTTCTTCCTCCAGTTTTTTACAGTTGTGGTTACAATAGAATAAGCAAAATGTAAATTACCCGTTAAAAGCCCAGTCGGAAGAGAAGGAAAGCCATGGGAGGTACAGAATGCTGCTTGGGTTGTGCCCAAACAATCCATTACTATGGGCTGCTTGCCATTTTTCAGCCACCTGAGTGTTGTCATGGCTTCTTAGAAACATAGAATGATTCAGTTTGGAAGGGACTTTGGGAGTTGATCTAGTTCAACCTCGTGCTCAAAGAAAGGCTACACCTAAATAAACCCAGACTGCTAAGAGCTTTATCCATTAGAATCTTGAAAGCCGACGCTGGCACCACTCATTTTCCTAGTGAAAATCCCTGCCTAAAACATGACCCAAATTCCTTTGTCACCTTAGCTACCTAACTGGAACAAACTAGTGTTTATACAAGTCCATTTTGTTCTCCATTACTCTGCTAAAAATCTGGCCCCTTTTCAGGGATAGGCAGTGTGGGAAAAAAGGATGTTTCTGTAGTAAAGTGAATGAGTTATGAGAAAGTCTTCCAAGTTCTGCTGCAGTAATTTTCAGAGTAAGCCCCTTCCTCTCTCTGTACAACGTTCCTCAGGTATAGCAGCATGGATGTTACACGCTCTGGGTCCTTCTCAAACATTGTGAGATAAAGTAGTCATATGATAGAATATCTGCTTTTCATCTTTACTTGGAATGGCTGATCAATTCTCCAGCTCCAGTAATGAAACACCTATTGCCATCCCCTTTCCTGAGCTTTTGTTGTGCCTATTAGAGATCTGAGGCAAGAGTCTCACAGAGAAAACATAAGATGCCGATGTGGTTCTCCCTAAAGTGTCAAACAGGTTTAGACTGGAAGTTTTTTTCTGGAATGACTTATACCTGCCTAGGTGATTGCACAGGACCAAACAGAGAGGTGTCTGAGATGGGGCGTTGGGCCCTACTGAAATGCCAACAGCAAATAAATAAAACGGTTAAACTTGTCACTGTGCAAAGATTGTTGCCAATAAACAGTATGGCTCTTGTCGGCTGCACTCTGTGTGTACAGTGTGTGAAAACACGCAGTAATCCTTGGTAGTGTACTGCCAGGGAGCTGCAGGCTTTTCTGTCTCCAAGTTTTACATCAGCAACATTTGAGTTGCAGCCCTTTGACTCGGCTGAACCTGCCAAAAAACCCTCCCGTGACCTCTGGCCAGCTCTGCCCTCGCATTGCTAGGTAAGAAGGTTAGTATGTCACTGAATGCACTGCTGATGCCAACAACTGTTGTTTCTCATAAATAGCATAAGCCAGATGTGAACTATTAGACAGCATTTGGGATTCAGATTCAAAAAGCTTTTGAGCTTCTTTTCATGCTGAAGGCAGAAATTGAAGATATTAATTGCACTGCTTATAGCTTCAGCCTCTTCATCTGAATGAGATGCTTTGTGATTTCCATAAACCCCAGGAGTATGATGCTTGAAGCTGAAATATATTTCCTGACAGATTGACAAATAGGGCAGATTTTTTTCTTATTATAGCTATTGGAATTGAAAACACTACCACATAGAGACGCCAAAAAAGGCTCTTCTTATACATAAGGGTATTGTTTCCAGAAATGCTTTGAAAGATTTTCTCCATTAATATTCCTCCTTTTTGTCCCACACAGGGAAGTTATTTTTTTTTAACTGATTATATATTGCATAAAACCCTATGTAAGTCTTGAAACCACTGAGGATAGTTTGTATAATGAAAAAGGCTTCATTCTACCATTGTTCAATACTGAGATAAATCAGACGTAATTTTACTACAGTCATAGTGTCTGATAGGTACAAGAGAGATCAGAATTGCAGCCAGGTGTTTTTTCAAAGAAGTATTCTGGGAGATACTGACATTACTGTATTTTGGTTGTACACAAATGATTAATGGTAGAATCATATGCCATCTGTTCATGCTAATTATATGAAATGTTTGTAATAAAACCTAAAGCTCAGTGTGTTTGTTAAACTCCTGAAATTCAGACCATTACCGTGGAAGATTTATTGAGGCCTATGGATTTTATACCAGAAATGGGGAACCTGCCATGAAAGAATCTGGAACAAGATGACGCGTTTTTCGTTGAATCGAAGGAGTTGTAATGTGAGCAATATTCTTGGTTTTGTGAGATAATTTTGTTTTGGGGCTCTGAGTATGAGTGAAAGAACACAAAATTCAGATGAGAGGAAGTAAGGGTGAAATTTTGCAGAAGAGAAACAAAAAAGAGCATCCTGGCAAGTCTCTTGAGGACTTACTGTCAATTATCAGTGGCTTTACTCAAAGCAGGGTATGAATGGGTATGCCAGTGCATAGGTTTGTGACAGAGTGTGTCAGAACAAAAGATGAAAGCTGTCAGCTGTCCCTTACCCTTTCCCTGAAACAGCATCTGACCATGGATCTCTCTTCCCAGAGGTGCAGCCCTTTTCTCCTATTATTGCAATGCAGAGAGACTGTCAATGCCTGTTAGCCAGAGGGATAAGAGGTTCCCAGCACAGTCGCTGTACCAGGCAAGAAAAGGTTGCCCTGAATAAGAGTGCAAATTTGTCAGGAAGAAGAGTACTCGGTTCAGGTAACATAACACCTGAGTTTTGAACAACACCTCGTCCTATTTAAATTAGATTGGTGTCCCTTCCTGAGCAATTTCAAGGATACGTAGGTGCTTAAGGACACCCGTGGTGGCATTAGCCTCTTCCCGAGGGGATGAGTAGAGGACCCTGCACACAGTGTAATCTCATCTCAGAGTCTTATAACTGTGCCTTTTTGCTGCAATTGGCTGGGTTAAATCCCAGCAACAACAACAAAAAAAGGAATAGATAGCAACACAAAATGCATGGGTTGTATTCTGCTTGGCTGTGTGGGGGTGTAAGGGAAAGCAAGTATTACTGCCATTTATGAGATGTAACAGACATATTCAAGTGTTTTGCTTTTACACATCTCATTCTTTTGTTGGAAAGGGGATACAAACCCTATCACTTTTATCAGCTAATGAAGAAAAGTACTTGGGAGCAGCACTAATCCAATGAATAGGAAGGGCCATGCACTCAGGATCAGAAGATCGGGTTCTATCCACAGCTCTGTGTTATCTGCCTTTTAGTCTTTTCCATCTTCACAGTGCAGATGATAATGCTTAACTGCCAGCAGACAATATTTTGTGATCTATAGCTGAAAACCACTATATAAGTCTAAATATTATTTCAGTATCTTCTTTCCACCCACTCAGTAGGTAAAATATGTGAGAGTTATGGAAAGTGATGTGATAATTATTATACAGAGGCTGAGCTTTGAAGTTGAAAGCACGTTATAGCTCATTATATATAATACCTCTCAGATACTATGCCAATGACTTGGTATAAAAACTCAACAGAACAGATACTTAGCAGGCTAAAATGGCCACAGATAGTGCAGCACGGGTCCAGTTTCCTTGAATGAGCAACATGCATAAACATCGCAAGATACTTTGGGCGTAAAGCTTCGCAGCATACTTCAAGCTCCGATTACCACTCAATAAAGGATGCTCTGCTCTCCAGAGCGCTGGGCGATGGAACACATTTCACATCTGGGGAAGTTACAGACAAAATGTGGTGCATAAGGATGCTGGGTCCTCTCACTGCTGAGTTACCAGGAGGGCAAATAGTTAAACAACACTTTCTTTTTTTTTTAGGCTTTAAAACCAACTTCTAATTTTCTATTTTTTTTTAAGATGCTTTATAATGCAATTAGAGAGCTCCTGGAGGCACTAATTGGATCATAAAGTGCCTTCTTCATGTTCCAGCTGAGGAGAGAGGAAAAAAGGATCACTTCACGTCCTCTTTGCACCTGCTAAGCTGTTTGTGAGACACCTTACAATTAAATTATAAGCACCTAGAGGAGACTTTAAATTACATACTATAGAGCTAGAACCTTGGGTCGGCCAGCAGAATCCACAAACTCAAAGCTTACAAAAGCCTCATATGCACCTTCTGGCACTTTTCTACCTCCTGGGGTGGAAAAAGACCTTTGTTTTCCAGTGCCCTGAGTTCTTAATATTCTCTCTCAAAACTATGGTCTAACTATATCCTAGGCTAACTGCAATTTCTTGCTGAGCGTACAATATGTCTTTTCAATACTCTGGCCCAGGAGGGAACCTGACAGCAGGCACAACATGGATGGTTCTTATAATCACTAACAGCTCCTGGGTAGTCATCTCTGAAATGGAACTGCCCAGCGGATGTGAGGAGGTGGAAACTGTAGACTTTTATCCTCCATGGAGGCTGGTACGGGGAAATGAGACAATTATCGTGCTAAATCTGGAAATTGTATGAGAACAGTGCAGGTCGCAGTAACCCCGAAGCAGTGTGAGGGAGAGGAGAGCCAGGGACATAGGCAAGCAGAGTTTCATGAGACTGCTGTGCCGCACTCTTATGTATTCTGCCTACCATAGTGCAGGTGTTGATCCCCTTCCATTGCTTCACAGTCTGCACACAATTTTGATACTGGTGGAATCATGAGAAGGGGACCAACATGTCTGGCAAAGAGGCTCTTGGCTGCTCATGTTTCCGACTGCTGTATTAACCACTTTCAAATATGGATTTATGTTTTATAGTCCTATTTGAAAAACAGTATCCAGAGACCTCTGAAATCAGTGTACTACTATGGGGTTTTGGTAGCAGGGCTATAAATCAGAAAGTATGGAAAAAACTGGCTGCTGGGTCTCTAATCTCAGTATACAAATACACATAAACTCTGGCCAATCAAGTAACATACTATGCCTAACAGCCCAAAGGCCCAGAGAACAAAGTATCACCTAACATCAAGTCAGTCTGGTAGAGGTACAGTAACTGTACAACCACAAATTAATACCTTCTTCTGCATATAGAACTGAATTGGAACTTTTTGATACCTTGGACTATTTGGATAGTCCATACACAGGTTTCCTGACTAGAATGTAGCTTTGACTTTAATTCATAGAAACATTTCAGATACAGATATTCAGATGCCTAAATAAATTTATGAATTAGAGCCCTATTGAAATCAATCATCTTTAGGCTCCTAAATGCATACGTGAACCCAGATCTTAGCCGCCCTCTTTCTGTTCAGGTAACTCCTGGACTTATCCAAGAAGACTGTTAACAGATTTTTGTTTCTCATGCGATTTTTGTGCCATGAAATTCTGTATGGAATGATGGTGTAGAGCCCTCAACATTAAGAGGCAAGACTGACAATTCTGTGGGCTGCCTACCTGGACTGGATTTTGAACACGTGTAAAGTGGGTTAAAATCTCTATCTGAAAGAAACCTCTGTTCCTTTCAGTCCTGCTCAATAACATACTTTGACAATTTGCTGGTTTGTTGGCTTTTTGTAGCTTTTCTTCAAACTCACATCACAGTTGGTTTTATTCTTTCAGTTTTCAACACACATTTTCCTCTCTTCTTATTAAGTAATATAAATATACTTTGCATAGTTTGATTTTGCATATATACCATTCTGTGAAATTATGTTCACATATTGTTTAACCTGGATCATCCTATTTCCCACATGCTGTTTATTTTTTGAGATGGTTATTTAATTATGGTTTCTTCATGTTGACTGTTCTGCTAGTTATATCAATTTACAATATATCATTTATTCTCTTTCCATATAGTGTTTTAATAAGAAACTGTATGCCTTAATGACAACATATAGTATCACTTATTCTATTAGAAGTGGACTACATGCTCTACTCAACCCATTCTGATATGAGAGTCAGTCGCTGTCTTAATTCATTTGGCTACCTCCAGGAATCCACTTAAATCAATGGACTAACAGTGGTGTAAACTTTGAATCACTTCTCCACTTTTATTGGGGAAAAAGTCACACCACAAATCCTGCTAAAATCAGCTACTGTTTTCAGGCTGACAACACAGACAGACACATAAATACAAGGATGGCAGCCAGTTCAAAATACAGCTATCTCAGTGTCCTGCTTTGAGGAAAAACAGAACCCATTTCTGTTCAGTAATTTTACTTTGCAGCTAAAGCCTCTTCTAACTACTGAAATTAACAGCATATTGTGCAGAAACTGTTCACTCTCAGAGTGATAAGACCTATGTTTGTAGCTGATGCCCAGGCATGGTATGCAGAGAGGCTCTTGCTTAGACTTATTGCTATAACACCCAAGGCCAGATAACTTTATTTGCCCTGTTGCAGGGTCGGAAGTGGAAAAGCGTAGAGGGGTCGCAACTATGGGGAGGAGTGGACAGGACATGTGACCCAAAACTGACCAACAGGGTATTCCATCTGCCCATCTGCCTCATGTTCAGTATAAAAGCTGAGGGATCAAAGGGTCAGCCCTCTTTCTTCAATGGCCAGTGTCTGAGGAGGACTGTGTCTGTTCATCTGCCTTTGATCCCAATCTGTGCATTCCTGAATCCAGAATCGGAATCTAGTTCCTATCTGTCACTAAGTCCAGTCTGGGACTTTCCCCATGCGTGTCAGTGATGTGATAGTCATCCTGGAAGCTTGGTCCATTTTTGTATATATTTCACTATTTCCTTTTTATTATTTTATTATTCATATTTCATTAAAGTAGTTTAGTTCCTTTTAAACTCATAATTCTCTTTCTCTCCCCCCTCTCCTTGGAGAGAAAGGTGGGGGGGAACATCCATCATTTCGCCTCAGTGGCCAGTCTGCCTAAACCACCACACTCAGAAAAGCAGATACCAAATTATACCGTTCCTAAAGGGAAAGCTGAAGACCACAAGCCAGGCTGTTCCAGTCTCCATTACACAAATATCTTTGGCTGCACCTTAAAGCCCTAAAATAATAGCAAGATTGTTATTGTTTCTTTCCTATTGTTTCCTAGCTGTGTTTTCTAATAAAAGGCCCCCAAAAGTCGAAAGCACCTAGGTTGATTATATTCTGATACTGCTGTTTATCACAATATGTGTTTATCACAGTGTAAGCTCTCTGGGGTAGAAACCATTTTGTAGTTCAGTGCTGGCACCACATTGTACACGGTGTGAATTGGAAGACAAGGATCCTAAGACCTACTACCAAAAACTGTCATCTAAGTGTTGTCCCAAATCTGGATTCTTTACCCACTGTGCAAGACAATAACACACAGAGTAGAGGTATTTCCAACCTCATTCCATTAATGCTCAGGAATGGGGTGTTCATCCCAAAATGGGAGCACACCTTAGTTTCAAAAATCTCCACTTTTATGCATTGATTATTACATATTCAAACAATTAATACATATTCATTGTTATTCTCTTTAATAATTGGTCAATATTTCTTTGCTTCCTATGTAAATTAGCGCGCAGACTCTGTCTTCTTCTTCCGTTGTTCTCTTTTGAATAAGTGATATCATTTGGGTAGTTGGTCAATGAGTCAGTGGTCATGATCTCCCCCTGCTGAAATTACCTTTTACCTACTTCTCCTCTGATCTTGACAGCTCCAAGTGGTTTTCTTGGTTTGCTGACCAGGCCTACAGTTCATCGCTCTCTTGACAGGGTATTCCTGTCTTATCAACAATTCTACATTGTCTGGTGGTTAGTTCCTTAATTGAATCGTAGATAAATCATGTCTAGTTACTATTTTTCTATTTTAATATTAGGTAACTAATTAAATAGGGTTGGGGCAGCATAGAGGACTTGAGCAGCAGCAGGTTTCCTTGGTTGCTTCAATTACATTTTACATTTCATTTTCCTAGTTAATGTCAATTTTACTACCGCGTAAGCATTCCAGCATTACTTAGGAAGAAACCTTCGTAGCAGTTTCCAAAGCAATCACAAGGAAAAAGTGTTGCCTTTCAAAATCCTGATCCATTTTCATACCTTATTTCTATGCTACTGCTTACACAATAAAGATTTTTAGCTTCCACATTCAAGAGACTGCAAATGACCTGTGAAATAAAATGAAGGAAATAATAGAATGAGATACATGACAATATCTATTTAATTTCTCTAGGATGCTGTAATGATGAAAACAATAGGTATTGGGGAATTATAATCAGCAGGGTATTCAAATAATCCTGGAGCGCTGTTGGGAGTAATTTTTGTTTAATGCTGTTTTTGAAGTTTTAGTAAAGCATTTATGGGAGAAATATTTTAGTGACATTTTCCTTTGCCCACCCACATTTTCCAGCTTGTCAGTCAAAACATGTAAAAGCTAGGAAGTTAAGGAAGAAAATAAAGCCTATATTTTCACTTCATTTTTGCATTAGCTTTAGTGAAAAAAACCCAAAACCAACAAACCAAGAAATGAGAATTAAGAGTCAAACATGGAACGGCTGACATTTTATACCATTAACATTGGCTTGTAGGGAGAGAAGAGGAATAAGGGGAAACATGAGAATGATAGTGTCTCTAATTCTCTAAGATGTCATGCACTGTGACTGGGTAGGAGGAAGAAATGCACCAGCAGAAAGTACTCAAGACTTCGATAACCTTTGATGCTGAATCAGACATGAAGATACATGTTTCAGTCCTGACATTCAGTATTAATGACCATGCTTACCCAGCCATCAACATTGGTCACTGGAAATCAGCAACCATCTCACCTATCATTAACCAGGTCTGTCTAAAACACAAAAGTTTATGCATGAGCTGCTTTGCTATATTATTAAATGAAGGTAGAGGAGGCTGCAGCATGACTGGGAGAGACCAGGAGAATGCGTCTGCTATGGGCCATAACAGCGTCATAACCTTTTGTCTTACATCCCACCCACTCTGCCCTGCAGTTAATTACATTAGCAAAACCAACAAAAATCGACACAGAACAATCACTGCTTTACCCTCTGGCTATTTTGGCGACTGTTTATAGGGAAATGTTTTCCTCCTGCTTTGCAATTTTTTTTCATAGAGACTGAAAAACATCTGAACAGTTTGTCCTTTCCTGGAGTTGGAAGGAGTCTCTCTGGTGGATAAAGGCATCCCTTGTCGCTCTATAAATTGCAAGTATTGTTTAGCTGAAGTCTATTACTTTGATTTTGGATCATAGAGGGCAGGCAAGAGACTGATGATTGAAGGAGCTAGACAAGATTAGAGAAAAAAATCAATAAATGTATAAACAAAAAGAGGGTTTCAGACTTTAATCAGGTGATTTATTGCACGTTTTCTGCCTCCTTTTGCATTAAAGTTGTTAATGTAGTTCTACACAACTGACTTGACTACACTTTGCTCTGTCTTCTGGAGTGCCTTGTACAAGAGCAGAAGAATAAATATCTTGTGTAACACAGGAATCAAAATAATATTGCTGCAAAAAAAGAAAGAAGAATAGAAGAACTTGACCACAGGAGATGAACACAGCATCACAAAACTGAATGCATGTCCACAGAATGATTTCTTGCCTGTTGACTGGGGAAAGGCTTGAAAGCAAAATGCTATACTCCCTTGGAAAAACTGACTGCTTTTACAAAAAGGCAGCAGAGAATGGTTTCAAGTTTAAACAGGAACTGTGGGCTGCAGCAGCTTTTGATTGCATAGCTGAAGGGAAAGTATAATCTGCATTACAACGGTAGGAAAGCAGATACAAGTGCTAACATCTGATGTCTTTAGACACTGGTGATCCATTTACTGTATACGCATGTGTCTGTTAAGCATCCTTCCATAATATAGTGATAGAAGTAATCTGCCTAACTTTGGTCCATACTCTGGTTGAACATAGAAATACAGACCGATCCCAATGCACATGCCAGACCACGTCTCCTGTTTTCACACATGAAGTCTGATCCAAACTCACCTGAATTTCATGAGTATTCTTCCAGTGATTTAAATGGAATTTGGATATGGTTTGGAGGAAAAAAAAACCAAAACCCAGACCAAAATAAAACAAAACAAAAATCCTCTGCATTTCGTGACTTAAAATCTGCTACAATCTATTTGCGGAATTGCATGAATGAAAGGCATCAGAACAGGATGCTCTCTGAGAAGTCACTGATTTCTATTTAGCTGGGCATGGGCAGGGTTGTAAGCAGTCCTGTGCTGCTGCTGCTGAATCTTTGCATGAGAAAATCCTCAAGAAGCAGAATGTATGCTGGGAATGCAAGGCAGTACAGCAATCCTGTCCTGACTTGCAGGACTTTTGAACCCTATTGGGTTCATCGAACATATTGCCTACAGCCACGACTAATGGGATAGACAATAACTATCGCAGAACACTCTTAGATGTTATTGTACATTGGAATGGGGCAGCTCTAAGAAGAGGGCTGGGCCAGACAAGCAACTTCTACTCTCCTGAGAAGTAAACCACAGCTTGTTATCACTACACATATTCCCCTACCTGAGAGAGCAGCAACAATGAAAATTTATCTGGATCACCTAATTCTTTCAGAAATATGTCTATCTTCAGTCCGAAAATCACTGCTGAGATAAACACATTCTTGCTAGATCTTGGGTCTTCCTTTGTACCATTCCTTTTGAAGTCCTGTTAAAGACTGAATGCAGCCAGTATTATTTGGCTAACATGTAGACTTGTATCATCATATTGATGAAAGCAGTCTTCTGACCTTTTTCTGTGGTACACTGTGGAGTAAAGCCAATTTCTAGGGAATAAGGAAATGCTCAATCAAGTTCACAACAGATGGGACTTCTTCCTACATTTGTTATGCAACACTCATAAATGACGACGGTTGTGAAGGTCCTCAGTGCCTTCCATTTTCAGAGTGCATTTTTCTTTCTGTCTCAGGTTTGATGTGAAGATCACAGCTCAGGCTACATCCCTGCACTGTGACTGCATGCTCTTTCTCATAGACCTTTCTGCATGTGATATTGTGGAAAAAGAGTGGTTCATTATGTTGCCTGGAAAATTCATAATTAGACACACACCTTTTTGTAGCTATGATATGTCTTGTTGCTTCTTATCTTGCAGGCATTGGTATTTGACAGAATTTCTCCTACAGCTAACTAGATTCAAAATATTTTGAATAATGTGAGAAATATTCCTCATACATCTGATCCATATTTTTGTCTATGATCTTTTGTCTATTTGCCAGGCCTGGGTGGGTTCCTTCTGTCATCCCTCATCCAGTATTCTTAATGATTCATCTTGTCTTCTTTCCCTGTATTTGGGGCCCAGAGCGGGGGTTCCTTGAGCATTTAGCAGTGTGACATCAGGGTGATAGTTAGATATGACTGATAATAGTTGTCTTTTGAAAGTCCCAGAGGCTGAGCGTACAGCTGGAAGAAGACAATGTAAGCAGTCCAGTTCTCTGGGATCTTCACATCCCCTGCATTGTCCACCATCTGCTATGAAATTTTTCAGAGCATAAAAAAACTGGGCATTAACCGTCCTTGTTGTAAGTTCAAACAAAGCCTACAAATCTTTTACCCAAAAAGGTTAAATATACTCTTCCAGTCACAGATAATGATTTTGTAGTCCAATGAAAAATAAGAAACTTTGTGTAAATTGTACACAAACAAATATGGTTCTGCAGAGCTGTAACAGATAATGGCTCTGTCCAACCACTCCAGCATTTGGCATGTAAAATGTATTCCTGAATGTACCACACTTGGGCACACCTGCCTGGTCAGTATTATGGTGCAAAGAATGAAGAAGTCCTCTCTGCTCAGCCATTGCTTATTTGCATCTTACCCCATCTTAGTAATTCAGGGGTTCAAGACAGCTGCACTGCCAGATCACTGAAAATCTATGTGACTTTAATGGTCTTTCCCAGACTTGCTACAATTTTACCCTGCTAATAGGGACACTAAAAAAGAGCAAAAGAAAAAAGGCTGATTTCCTGCAGATTGACTTCACAGGTTAGCTTTCACTGAAGTCTGAATAAGGTTCTTGCTTCAAGAAAAACACATGGTAGTCATGAAAAAGCATAGGCTTACATTGACTTTTGTTTGAAAGAAAAGTTATGTTAATGAGGCTTTTGTTTTATGCAAAAAGCAAACTTAGCCAATTAAAAATTAATTAATGAATTAATAGGTTATATGAAACTCAGAAAACTAAACAAAATAATGGCCTTTAAGTTCAGTTTAATTCATTCCATTTTCTGTTTCAATTAGAATCCATTAGGAAAGTAATTGCCAGTATTCATTGGCAGGATTTTTGTAAAGGCTCCCAGATTGCTTGGCTTACACCGTCACTCTGCTCACCACAGCAGAGCTTCACCAGCATCAAATCCTCACAACTGAGTGAACAGTCAAATATGAGGCATATAAAGCTCTTGCACAGTATAGGAAACTAATGAGTAAACTCTACCACTCTTTAGACAAACTTCAGAGGAAAGGATGAGCCCAGTGTACGATTATCTCCAAAAGGCGTAAAGCTATTACAGTGTCGAGGGCACTTGTATATCTAATGTACCATTAGATAAATTTCACACATATATAATGTGCCCTAGTGATTTCTATTTGTGAAATTTTTATTTCAATGCACGAGGCAGCACGGTGCTAGCCAGCATAAACAAAGATGGCTCAGGGCTCTCTGCATTGGTTTGCTGCAGTGCAGTTTGCCAACAGGGACAAACACAACAGATAGCTGTGCCACGTATGAAGTCTTCCCCAAACCACAGAGGCTGACAGGCCTAACCCAGCGCACCATACCCAGTGTGGTTATAGAGACAGGTACAGCCTCCTTTCCCTTCTCAGCCGTGGCAGGTTTGTGCCTTGCCCGAAATCAGAATAAACTGAAATACTATGAACTGCGACATGTGGTAGTTCTGCCTAGTCAATATCAAGCATTTATAGAAATATAGCTACACTGAGTTTGCTTCCCAAAACCGGTAAGAGAAGCAAACACAGGTAAGACTTAAGATCCTACAGCAGGCTATAACATAATGCTGCCATTTCAAGAATTTGTCATTTTGCTTTTTCAGTTAAAATATAGAGAAATAAATGGTAATGGCATGAATTTGATCCTCAATGAGTACTGAGTGCTCAGCCTGAACCTAAGTAAGTCCCTGACTCACTGGCAACACAACAAATCTTCTGTTGGAACTGCTTGCCTGGCTATGCAAAGTGTTCTAGGAACAAACTGTTCCCGACTTCAAGATAAGTTGTGAAAAATCAAGCTGACCTCCTTTCTTCAACTGAACTGCAGTTGGATGAGAGGATATTAATTTTGGCTTATCTAAAACTAGATGAAGATGCAGATTTCAGTATTCATTTGGCATATATTTCATTTTGTTTGCTAGTGAAGTTCAAAGGAGAAAGAACAAGGCATGATTTTTTTTTTGGTGCCTGATGAGATTCTTCAGAAATTAGAACAAAATAACACAACTGCACCACCAAAAAAAGTAAATCTGTAATGAGATGGTGGTAAGAGAGGATATGTAGTGTCTTTACAGGTGTTCATTCTCAAAATGTTTGAAAGCTAGACTAGATATTGTCATAATATCTGGCAAGGATGCAAGAGAAACACACAATTACTGACATGTTTGACACAGAGAACTTCATTTGTTTAAGCTAAGAAAATAAGGGATTTTAGCTTCTCAGTACTTCAGGAAAGATTTCATTTCATTATTGATTAAAATGTTTTTTTAATTGAGTAAATATAAGCATGTAAATAAAAATACTGCCCCTCTTGATGAATTTTTAAATTCATTCAATTTGAATGGGAATGACAGTGCTTTTGGTTTTGTGGCAATGTTCCCGATTATCGATCATGACATAACTCTTAAAACATACATTCCTTCATACCTTGAATGGGCATAATCCTTTAACATGAAAATCAAATTATGCGTTACCGTAGAGGCCTTGTATTATACATTCATGAAAAAAAAAACCTCCCAAACATTACTGATGCTTACTCAGGAACTCTTGGGATATCAGACTAAATTTTCATTTGGGACTACCAAACTTCATGTAGAGTTCTACAGTTAGCATGTGCATTTTGGTAGAAGAGCATGTGGACAACTGCATAAACTTACATAGGGATGGACAGATGATTTGGTATTATAATTGAATACTAAGATTTATGTAGGTGGTACACCTAACTGCATCTATGTTACTTAAAACTTCTGACACACTACAGTCTCTGAAGGAGTGAAAACACTGTGGGACACAGGGGAAGATTCACAGTAACAGGCATCTTTTGATAACCTTACACTTCTAATGAAAATTCCCTTTTATGCACCTATCAGCCCTTGAGTTCTGTGGCCAAATGTGATCAACACTGTAAAACATACCAACAGACAGTTCATGTTCGATAGGATAATAACTTAAGTAAACAAGATAATTAGGAGAAAGGCAGCACCCGTTTCCAACTGTTAGATGAAGACATGTAGGCTCTGGAAGATTAAATGATTTGCTCATGACCACACAGTCTGATGAAAGGTCCTAGACTGCCTGAGCTGTCCTGTGTCTATTGCCTTAAATAGAGACATAACTGTTTGTATAACATATATAGCAATATACTTTGATAAAGTTTGCTTCTAGAGCTATGACTATCTCATACTGAAGATCTAGGTATTTTGATTATTGAAATCATTTAAGGTCAAGAGAAGGTTTAAAGATATTTCTTCTTCAGTGGTATTATGCCTTTCAGTATTAAATATTAACAAGAAAATAAAATCAAAGAAAAACATCTAATGTTTGTGTAAGAAGCACCTCTGTAGATGTAATACACATACGACATTTGACATGGCATTTAAATGCAATGTCAACCAGACCCACTTCTCAGGGAAGCCTGCTGCCTCCTTGGGGCCCAGGTTAGAGATATAAAGAGAAAGCTTCCCTCCCTGGTTTGTCCTTCAGATTACCACCCATTACTGATTTTTGAGACATGCAGCAATGAACTGGCAACAAGAAACCCAAGGGCGATCAAGAGAGACTTCCGGGCCTTGGGACAACTGGTTAAGGGATCAGGAGCACAAGCAGTGTTCTCCTCTATTATTCCAGTTGCAGGGAAGGATGAGGGAAGAAACAGGAAGAGCCAGCAGATCAGTACCTGGCTCCGAGCTTGGTGTCAGTGGCAGGGCTTTGGGTTTTTGGATCATGGGATGGTTTACACAACACCAGGCCTGCTGGTGACTGATGGGGTACACCTGCTCAAAGGGGGAAAAGGTTATTGGCACAGGAGTTGGCAGGGCTCATTGCTCATTGAAAGGGCTTTAAACTAGATTTGAAGGGGGAAGGGGATGAAACCATGCTCTTTAGAGGTAAGCCTGGGGGTGGCGCACCAACGTCTTTGGGATGGTGTGCTAGTGAGGTCCCTCAGTCTGCTGACTCAGTGAAGGTAGGGGATGGAGATCCATGCAGCAGCAGAGATGTGAGGGACATTGATGGGTTAGGAACTACAGCCATGCCTGGGAATGGACAGGTAGGAATTAGGGCTTCTCCCAGTGTCCTGGTTTGAGTAACACAGGACTAATTTGTCTTCTAATACTTGGGAAAACTGCACTTTTAGAAGACTCGAGTGTCTGAATTTGTGAAAATATTTACTTTATAGCCAGCAGTGGTATATGGGTTGTAAGGTCTCCATGGTTTTTGAGCTCACCAGGTGCAGGGATGAGGGGGAGCGAGACCTGGGCATTTGACCAAGCTGGCCAACACGATTGTGTCATACCATGAATGCTACATTCAACATAAATTAGAAAGTTTGCTGGGAAGTTCTCTCTCTCCTTTGATGGCGGCAATCCAGTGAACTTCTTGCTGTGGTGCCGGACACCTGAGGCCTTCCCTGCCTCCTGAAGCCGTACTGCTGGCAGTGTCTGACATTTGCTGTCCACTGCTGGTAGTGCACAGCTTCCTACTGACAGAATCGGCTGAGTATAATCCTTGTATATTTTACATTGCTATCGGGATCAATATTGATTCTTCAGTGTTATTAATTTTAATTATCTAGTCTTATTCTATTAAATCTGTTTATATTTCAACCCTTGGGTTTCCTTGTTTTTTCCTGATTCCCCTTCCCAGGTGGGGAAGGGTCATCGAGTGAAGGAATAATTGTTGAAATGACAATAAATTGTGGGTTTTCTCAAACCATAGCACCCAGCAAAAAGGTGATGTGACCAATAGCCCAACTGAAGTGCTTCTACACTAATGCACGCAGCATGGGCAACAAACAGGAGGAGATGGCAGCCATTGTGCAGCAGGAAAACTATGATGTAGTCACCATCACGGAAATGTGGTGGGATGACTCGCATGACTGGAGTGCTGCGATGGATGGCTATAAACTCTTCAGAAGAGATAGGCAAGGAAGGAGAGGCAGTGGGATGGTCCTGTATGATAGGGAGTGTTATGAATGTCTAGAACTTAATGACGGTGACAATAGGGTTCAGTGTTTATGGGTAAGAATCAGGGGGAGGGCCCACAAGGCAGATATCATCGTGGGAGTCTGTTATAGACCACCCAACTGGAATGCAGAGGCAGATGAAATAGTCTATAAACAGCTGAGCTATAAACAAGCCCTTGTCCACATGGGGGACTTGCTCTATAAATGAGCCCTTCTCTTCCCGGGGGACTTCAGCTTACCAGATATCTGTTGGGAATACAATACAGCAGAGAGGGAACAGTCTAGGAGGTTCCTGGAGTGTCTTGAGGATCAATTCCTGACACAGCTGGCGAGGGAGCTGCCTAGGGAAGGTGCCCTGCTGGACCTGTTGCTTGTAAACAGAGCAGGACTTGTGAGAGATGTGATGGTTGGAGGCTGTCTTGGGGGTAGTGATCATGAAATGATAGAGTTTTTGGTTCTAGGAGAAGCAGGGAGGGGGTCAGCAGAACTGCCACCTTGGACTTCCAGAGGGCGGACTTTGGTCTTTTCCAGAGCCTGGTTGACAGAGTCCCCTGGGAGGCAGCCCTGAAGGGCAAAGGAGTCCAGGAAGGCTGGACATTTTTTAAGAAGGAAGTCTAAAAGGTGCAGTTGCAGGCCATCCCCATGTGCTGAAAAATGAGCCGTCGGGGATAAAGACCAGCCTGGCCAAACAGAGAGTTATGGCTGCAACTTCAGGGAAAAAAGGAAGAGAACCAGTCCCAGTACCAAGCCCTGGGGAACACCACTTGTGACCGGCAAGGTCCTGCTTGGCAAACATGATCTCCTTTTATGACAAGGTGACAAGCTTAATGGTTGAGGGAAAGGCTGTGCATGTTGTTTACCTGGACTTCAGTAGAGCCTTTGACACCATTTCCCACAGCATTCTCCTGGAGAAACTGGCTGCTCATGGCTTGGATGGGTGCACTCTTCATTGGGTAAAAAATTCACTGTAAGGCCAGGCCCAAAGAGTGGTGGTGAATGGAGGTAAATCCAGTTGGTGGAACACACAAGCGGTGTTCCCCAGGGCTCAGTGTTGGGGCCGGTTCTCTTTAATATCTTTATCAATGACCTGGATGAGGGGATTGAGTGCACCCTCACTAAGTTTGCAAATGACACCAAGTTAGGCAGGAGTGTTGACCTGCTTGAGGGTAGGATAGCTCTACAGAGGGATCTGGACAGGCTGGATCAATGGGCTGAGACCAACGGTATGAGGTTCTACAAGGCCAGGTGCCGGGTCCTGCACTGGGGTCATAACAACCCCATGCAGAGTTCCAGGCTTGGGGAAGAATGGCTGGAAAGCTGCCCAACAGAAAAGGACCTGGGGGTGTTGGTCGACAGCAGTCTGAATATGAGCCAGTAGTGTGCCCAGGTGGCCAAGAAGGCCAACAGCATCCTGGCCTGTAGCAGGAATAGTGTGGTGAGCAGGACTAGGGAAGTGATTGTTCCCCTGTACTCGGCACTGATGAGGCTGCACCTCAAAGACTGCATTCAGTTTTGGGCCCCTCACTACAAGAAAGACATTGAGATTCTGGAGCGTGTCCAGAGAAGGGCAATGAAGATGGTGAGGAGTCTGGAGATCAAGTCTTCTTATGATCAGCTGAGGGAACTGGTGTTGTTTAGCCTGGAGAAAAGGAGGCTCAAGGGAGACCTTATCGCTCTCTACAGCTACCTGAAAGGAGGTTGTAGCGAGGTGGGGGTTGGTCTCTTCTCCCATGTAACAAGCGATAGGACAACAGGAAATGGTCTCGAGTTGCACAGATATTAGGAAAAATTTCTTCACAGAAAGGTTTATCAAACATTGGAACTGTCTGTTGAAGGAAGTGGTAGAATCGCCATCCCTGGAGGTATTTAAAAGACAGGTAGATGAGGTGCTGAGGGACATGGTTTAGTGGTGGTTTTGGCAGCGTTAGGTTGATGGTTGGACCTGATGATCTTAAAGGTCCCTTGCAACCTAGATGATTCTATGGTTCTATGACTAAAAAAACCCTGGTAACACAACATTGCTCTCTGAATGAACTGATAATTGTACTCAAGGTCAAGTATGAATAACACCTGAATTTTTCCATTTCCTTATGATAAATTCTTGCTCGTTAAAATTATAAAACAGTTTAAACATACTTAACTACCTGCAAGCCCAACAATGCTTAAGCTGTAGATGTATCCCATGAGAAGAAAGAAACACAGAAGAGCCTACTATTGCTCATAATGCTATGGAGCAACAACATTTTTGGACAAGATGTTCTGGGGACAAGCCGAATATCAGGTCAGTGGAGATTTGTTGCATGTGGACAGTCTCTAATAATTTCTAGTTTACTGTGTGTTGAAATACTTACAAAAAAGTAAAAACCTGGGACAATCGCCACAACACTAATCCAGACCTTGACAGCAAAACCAATTTATGGTATAGTGACAGGGTAAGCCACTGTCTTGAAGGATATATACTCTGAAGGCTCAGAGAATATAGTGATGTGAAGCTGCAGAAGAGTAAGAGGTGTATTTTGAAGTTTTTGGTGCATATGCTGATGCTTTACTCCCCATTCTTACCCACCAGTAAAAGGCAGTATTACAGCCCCTAGGTCCAGGAGCAGAATATATAAAGACCCTTCTAATAAAATAGAGAGTATTGACTGGCTTCTACATCAATTCATAATGACACTCACTCTCCATGCAAAGATACAGGGCATCCCCAAAACATACTGGCACATCTGACCTTTATTTTTGATTCCTTTCAGGAAAAAAAAATATATTACTGAACAAAACACAGCCTCAGTGTACTGCAGTCTGAGAGGAACTCGAGGAAATCCAAAAAAGTTTGATTAATAGCGTGCTGAAATTTTTATGTGTGCATGCCTCTGTTCTTTGTGATTCCAGCTAATATGAAGGCACCATCTGACAGGCAAAACAGCTGAAGACACTAAAATATTAGGCTAAGTAGTGTTTCAATGGAAGGATTCTTATCCTAAGATTAACCTTCCAGCTTTTCAGAGGCAAGAGTTAACTTTTCTAAACGCATTTGAGTGTACAACTTAATGTCAAGGAACTCAGCGCTTGGCAGCACTGGTTCCAAGCCTTCAAGCCTTTTTGAGGTCTATCACAAACATGAGCCATCTTAAATCCTAACATCTGAAGGTCAGACCTGGGAAGCCTGCTGACAACAGCTAAGATTATTTTATTGATCATTGCCAAATGCAAGCTGCAATAGATCACCTTTCTCACAAGTCTTTTCTATTTACTCATATGCATTCCTGCATAACATTTGTATTAAATACTATCTTGAGATGATATCTTTCTTGACTGAGATTTCCTTTTTCAAGGTCTTCTATTTTTGAATATACATTGACTTCTCACTTTATTTTCAAACTTGACATCAGACGTTTGAATCATGTGCCATTATATAGCAGGTTAATCCATCTCTTTGACTGGATGCATGGGGGTTTAATAGATAAAAGGGTGAAGAATAAACAATGAGTGAGATGAAAAAGGAGAAAGGATTTTGGAAGATATTTTTACCTCAAGTAAGACAAGGATGTAAAAGGTATAGCTATAATGCAGAATCTTTCTTTTTTTTTTTTAAAGAAAAAAAAAGGCTGATGAATAAAATAAATCTTATAAGCACAGAGAAGAAACAAACATCGAGGATAAGAATAACTGAGGTAATTTCCAGAGCCACATGGTGACAGATTAAAGGTAAAATTAATAGTTAGCAAGCTATTCATTCTTGTAGTTCTCTCCCCTCAAAAAAAAAAAAAATCAATTTTGTACAGGACTGGGCAAAAATATATATAATACACCATTTTGCAGGCTTGGGCAACGGATCTTCCACCTCTGATTGTCCTGGATTGTTGTCACAAAGAGCCGTAGTCATCAGTGAGAAGTTAACAAAAAAAAGAAGTGCCTTTTCTGTAAAGCACCTTAACAATCTAAGATAGCTGCCAGTGACAAAGAGACAGAGAATCTGTTAAACCAGATCAGACTTTCTGTTCTGTTACTAGTTGAAGCTTTGCCTTTACATTTCCCATATCTATTCATGGACCTAAGAGTGCAATAAAGGCATTAAATCCATCAGGGACAAAGAAAGAAAGAAAAAAAAAAAACACACCAAAAACCCCATCTGCAAAAAGATGGGTAGCCAGCAGAGATCTATGAATAATTTAAAAGGCACCCGTCTCCCCTCATATTGGCAACTTTGAACTGCTCTTGCCTTGCAGATATATTTCAATTGCCTGAGCAAAAAGAAGTGTCTCAAAAGTCTCAGAAAACTTAAAAGTTCTTAACATTCCTCCAAGACGCTTCAAGGAAAACTTTACTGTTATACAAAAGCAATCCAACTTACACTGCATATATTTACTGATGACAGCCATCATGGAAGGAGCACATCACTGGGCGAAGGAGAATCTTCAATTAGGCAGAGAATCTTTAACACCAAATTACAGGTTTTCAATTAAAGATTAGGTCCTAGTTCAGCCACAGGTAACTGGAATTCAGGCAGAAATCCTGGAACAAAATCTATGGCCTATGTTTTCCAGGAGGTTGAGTGAGATTACCATAATGATCTGTACTGGGTTAAAAATAAAAGTAATTTCAGAAACTACCAAGAGAACTTATCTTATTATCAAAAACAAACACTGCGATCTGAGTCTGAAGTATTTGTTAGGTGCTGGGGATTATGCCTGTTCAGTTGGACTGAAAAAATATCCCAAGCCCAAATCCCAAAAATAACTCTATTATGCATGGATATTAATGAGACAGTTGTGATAAAGTACCAGTAATAATATTCAGTGTGAAAGTCTGCCTTTCCACAGAATCATTCATTGCAAAGTGTTGATTCTCACCTGCATGTTTGTTAAAGGAAATTATTTGGGCTTAGAAACTGTCATTTATCCAGATGAACCCTAAGAAAGAAGGTTTTAGCTGATGCGTGAATAATTGGGCCACAGCAATTTTTCAGAAGATGTTATAAAAGGATGGGCTTAATACCTGTCCCCATGTGAAGTAGTCTATTAAGTACTGAAAATAATTAGCAGGAATGGGCAAAGACATCTCAAAAAAAGAGTACATGTGGCTATATATAGATCTATAAACATGTGAGTATTGTCAGAATTGGAAGATTTTGTAACACAGAAGGAGTTTCAGCAGAATTACTAGTTCCCATTGTGCCACTGTTAAATTATTTTGGCTTTTCAGTTTGCAATTAAAAATCTCAAATTTTCAAAAATATTTAATTCTGACTGAGAATGACAATTGATTTACAACTGTGGAAATTAGTTATGGCCAATGACTTCCACCTGAGATGCTTTTGTGTCTTAGAAGCACGTGGTAAAATAAAGAAAAGGGACTAAGAGTTAAGAAGGGCAATCCATTGCCTACAAAAGCTGAAGCACTGGTACCATGTAAGCTGAGGTTTTCTGGAACTACTTTGGTATTGCCTTGGTCCACTCTGTTCAAAATAGAGCTGTCAACACTTTGTACATAAAAGACATTACAAAAGAAAGCTACAATCTGTGTCACTGACCTCCTTTGGAAAAGAAAGTTGGCCTGAATTAAGAAAGCCTCAAAACTGTATTTGCTCAATGAAGTGTTTTGCAAGGCTGAAAAAATGATCATTATCAACTTTTACAAGCAGGGAATAAGACCATTATTTGCACAAGTTGATTCTGAGATACAGTTCTTATCTTGAATTTCCATTCAGCTTTCCCAAGTTTCATTCTTTCATCCCTAATTTCAATCACAAGTAATCATAAAATCATAAAATATGAATTACTGAAGGGAGATTTCCTTATGATATCAAAATGCTACTTCAGGAATATTTTCCCATACCCTTACTGGCTCTTTTACCTGTGAGCCCATTTGCCTATAGTGACATAAAACAAAGCAATAGCATGCAGCTTCCTTCCCAAATCCTGCACCTGAACTGACAATCTCCTTCCCAGGCCCCTCTTCTTGAAATACAACGCAACAGAGCGAACACAAAAATTGTAAATTAAAAATAGAGCAGCTATTCTTCAGAGCAGCTCTCCATGGCATCTTAGGATATTCTTAGGGGAGTACCAGCGGCTGATCTCAGCAATAAGGAAGCTGAAGGTACTGAAGAGAAGCACAATGGCAACACAGCATTTAAAGGACTCCTGCTGAAAAAAAAAAAGGGGGGGGGGAGAGGGGGAGAGGCTACAATAACAATTCTTATTCTAAAATTTTATTAGAGAAATTTTGCTCATCAAAGAAAGTTCATGGTTCTCCTCAGTGTCACTGTTTGTTAAGGATGTTTACAAAGAAACTCATTAAATTGGCCATTTTATAATTCAGCTATGCATTTCACCCTCCTTTTTTTTGTGTGTGTGGGAAGAAATAAATGTGATCACAAACTTTTGAGCTGAACAGAAAGATTTCTGTGATTAGAAAACAGAGGAATTCAGAACAGTGACTATACTTCTGTGAACAGATTAAACCATTCATACAGAAAACCAAATCATAATTTGTTTAAAAAAACCCCAGATATCAGAATTGAACTTCCTTTTCTTTACACAGAAAAATGAGAATAAAGAAAAAATCATTTATGCTTAAAAAGTTGATATTTTGTGCTCATAAACACAGAATTAGAGAAATACAATAGAAAAACATAATCAGAAAAATATTAAATAACTTTCACAGAGAATGAAGTCCTGCTAGTCTGTGCAAAATCTATTAAAATATTTAGCATTTTACAATCTTCCTTTCTTATATCATGTTTGGAATTAAGAACTGTTGGTATTGCATCTTTTGAAAGGCAATTTTCCTTATATTTTCTGGGAAGTCTCAAGCTTAATCAATAAGCTCAGTTTCATGTGCTATTAATTATTTTTAAAAGGTTGACATTATAAGCAAACTAGCAGGGTATTTAGTCGACTCACTGTAAGTATTTCATTTTAGGAGATGAAGTTCATTTTATATATTAATCAAAATGTAATTTTCCTCAGTAATACACAAATATAATGGTTTTCACCTGTGTGCCTTTATGTCAGCAGGTACACAATTTATGAACTTCATAGAGGCAATATGGATATGAAGTTGATTTTTAAAATATATAACTAGTATTTTCTTAAATTACAAGAAGAATGCAATTAGTAAAACTTGTTATTTCCTAAAATTTAACTTATTTATGAACAATATATCTGTTCCTTGGATGATTAGGTTCAGTAGTCATATAATGAAAGATACGCTATTCAAAAGAGGTATTACTCTTTCGAAGAAAAACAAATCTCTTGTAAAAATACCAAACAACTCAAAACAAAAACACATTGGGAGAAATATTTGTTCTCCAGACAACATAACAATTATTTCAGAAATAGTCAGATATCACCTTTGAATTAAACACATAATACTGCTGAAAATAACCACATAAAATGAAAGGTCTTGTTGCTGATTGTATGTGTGTTGTCTAGAACAACAAGGAATCTCAGGCAAGAGGCATCTTTTTGCAAACCAAATGCCCCAGGAAACTTGTACAATAGAGTAACAGAATAGAAAAGATATTTTTTCCTCCTCTTTCTAGACTAGTTTACAATTCTTCTTATGTCCCCTGAAATGGACAGCCACACCAGTGGATCTTCTTTCCCACTTCCTCCTGCTCACTCCAGGAAAACTCAATGCCTGCAAAAAACAGGTATTGCCTTATCCAGATGAAACCTGCGCTTTGCCTTCTAATTCCACATACTTGCCCTCGATTCACAATTACAAATATGTGTCTATGGCAATTAAAGCATTTAATTTCTATCCACAAAGAAGAGATTCATTTTCAAAATGGATTCTGTTGTTTTTAAGAAAGTCTTCAATTTCCTGAGGCAAAATGAATAATATGCTGTACAAATATATAATTTAAATATATGAAATGTAATAATTATGGTAATGCTAATATAATAAATATTAGCAGAAATTCTTAAAAATATTTTATATGACTATGGCAATACTCCCAATTTGTACAGAAAACCGGGACTACTTTTAGTTTTGGTACCACACTGCATGCCAGTGGACGGTGCCATTGCAGACTTGCTTACCAGGTAGCTGGGAACTTGTGAGAGGGGACTTAAACGAACCCACCTGCTATCTTTGCAGTATCTTCCTGCCTGAAAGGTCTTTTTTGTCTTCTTCTCTCTAACTCTGTGTAACTTTATAGGCAAAGCTGCCTCCAACAGATTTTTCTAACACATGCAGGCAAAATCATTTCCTAGCACCAGTGTTACCATATAGATGTCAATTGAATCCTTTGTTGTTCAAATGCTCTGTGCAAATGCAGTGCACAGTTTATGGTAAGATAATTAGATATAACCACTTGGTGTCCTCACTCCTCTTGCCTTGTAATGGCTTTTGAAAATGTTACCTGATGGACAACAGTGACTTGGCAGCAGCCATTAGTTTTCTCCTTTTATTGGAAAGCTCACTGAGAAATGTTTAACCACATTGACACAGTTTTATGTATTTATTTAACACAAATCAAATAACAACATGAAAAGCCACTGCACCTAAAGGTGACTCTTACAGGCACTTGTAGCATCATGGCAAGTACAACTTGGGAAGTGAATACTTCATGTACACTGGGAGGCAAACAGAGCACAAGTGTCACCTGGGTAGTTTTTCAAATATGTGAATTCTAATCTCAGTATATATTTTAGATTCCATCTACAAATTTTTAAGCACATGCTTACCCCTAAGCCCTTGGACAGTCCTACTAAATAAAAGGTTTACAGTTAATGATGTGCACATGTCTGCACACCTGGAAAAGTTATCATGGCTTTCAAGCCTTTGCAAATATTCTAAAATCTTTGCTTTTCTTCTCCATTTCTTAAATGGTGACAATTTTATTCACAATAGCTGCTTATTATATTATGGCTTCAGATGAAACCAAATACTTGCTTCACTTCATAGAAGAGCAGCTGAAATTAAATAGCCCTACATTTTGATTCTCCTTTAGAAATTCATAATACAGTTCAAGAAGCGTATGTCCTCATTAAGATTTAAAAGAAATGGTTGCCAACAATCCCAGAAAGACTGAAATATCAGCCAAGGACAGAAGAGAGGTAAAATAATCCTGGGTCTTCTTGTCATGTCTCTTACATTTGAACCAGAGAAGACATGTAAGTGAGGAGTTTGTTATTCCAACTCTGGGTAATTAAATGATCCAGTAAGCAATGGCATTACTTGTGAGGACAAGGATGGGATGAGATAAAGAAAACCCTTACCTCATGTATTTTGGAGTGCAGAATCTGTGTCTGAATACTATTTTAATCCTTGCTGCAAAGTTTTCTATGCCTCCTGAAGGTTTGATCCTGGAAGGTGCTGAGAATCATCTTTGGGATGGTCTATTCATGAACTTCATTGTTTCTGGATTGGGTTAGATTGCCCACATTTTGCAGAATCAAGTCTCTGTTGGGTCTGCCTGTTTTTAAAGTATAAGCCTGATCTGAGACGCGTTTCATGTACCCAGCTTCAATTGATTTTGATAGTTGTTACACATATGGAATGCAACACTCAGGATCATGCCTTAAGTCTTGCTCCTTGGAGCACAGCAGACAATTATACATTGAAAAGTCTATTGAAACACAGTTGTGTAAACATGACATTCCCTACAGCATATTGAAATTCATTTTTCTGGAGAACCATTCCGTGTTTAAACTGTGCATGCTTTGCATAACAAAAACCTATACCAGACAACACTAGACTATTTCAAGACTTGAAAGGCCGGTGCAAAACTTTCAAAACTCAAAGCCTTGGAAATGTCACTATTTTTCTCTGCAAGAATGGATTCTTGAGCTTGCATACCATTTTCTTCTTTTAGTTTTGTCATTAGAGTTATGCAAGAGTGTTGTGTGGTATGTCTCCATGGAAGAAAAGGGCACAAAAAGGGAACAGCCCACTAAAACCAATGCAAATATAGAAAAGTTAAAAAAAAAACCCACGCCATTTTGCCATTTTCTGGCATGTTTTTTAGCTCTACTATAAAGGCTTTGCTGAACCAAAAATTTATAGTAAGAGAGAAAAACAACAGAAACAGTGCCAAGCATTTTTAAAGCCACAGGACTTGCACACAGCCGAATCCCATGTACTTTTCAGAAGTAGTTCTTTTCTTGATATCTCTAAATACTGATTCCTCTCCCTCATTCCCAGACTGAGAGAGTCTGCCAATGGTTAACATGGACAACAGCAACAAAAAAATCCTTCTGATTTTCCAGAAAGACACAGAAGAGTACGTTTGCTTTTCAGGAAATTTGAAAACTGATGTAAGAAAAGTCTGAAATGCTTCACAGAATTGTAGTAAAGCACAATGTAAGCTAATGAATGTTGATACAAGTGGGCATGATGCTTAGGACAGCTTTCACTTTTTTTTGCCATAAAATTTAGATCAATAACATTCAGCAATCTGCTCATTTCTAACTGCTAAAGTACTTTCTCCGGTCTTGCAGTCCTCTTGCAGGCTCTGGATACTTGAAAATATGGCAGAAGTACCTAGCATGCTTAATGACAGTATCTTAATCAGATTGCAGTTCTCTTCCTCCTGTTATATATAGGCAGTTTTGTAAAGTGTTTCCCGGTGAAAGGCCCATCACATTCATTTTTGTTTCGTTGCCTCTGATGAGGTTTGACTTCTGCATAAGCCAAAAGGGAGCGAGCAAGCAAGCAGAGACCTCAACCAAACTATCATCACCCAGAAAACACCAGGAAATGCACGATGCTGTGAGGGGAGGGATCAAAATCCGTGCATTCCAATTCCTTATAACAGCAGCAGCCTTTCCAGGGGCGTACTCCAAAGTTAGCTTTTTTTTCCTGAGAGCAGAGGCTGAACAGAGAGCATAAGGGACAAGGGAGCAGCTGCTGGCTTTGGACTGTTCTACTGGCAATATTGCTGGGTTTTGCTGTAAGAGGTAATGGCTTCTATTCAGCAGCTTACAGTCCTCCTCTCTCACTCATCCTCAATAGGAGTATAATGCAGCTACAGCTGAGACACGACTATTGATGAGTAAGCTAACCTGCCAAGACAGAGAAGGAGGAAAAAAAGCCATGTAGTAGTATGGCATGGTAAACACGCAAAATCAAAAAAGCTGGGCTTAAATTATGGAACTTTTTTTTATCAAAGGCTCCTGGTCTATGCTTCTTGCCCTCTATAGGTAGCATAGGATCCTTTTAAAGAAGCCCCATTCTTCCTTTGGAGCCTTTATGGGGGGCAGCGCAGGAGGTTAATGTTACGTTTAGTCTATTTGTTTTCTTATAATATTATGCACATATACCAAATACACAGAAGTTCTCTCACACATGTACTTTGCTAAAGCAAATAAGTACAAGTTTATGGATGAGATACTTCCCTGAAGTGAGTCCAATAGCATGCTGTGAATTAATAGGGGATGGGAGCTTCTGGGTGAAATAGTTCCCCCCTCTCAATTTGGGTTCTCAAAGTAGGAAATTTTTGACCCAGGGCATCCTGCAAGAGTGCAAAATAGTCTTCCAAGGGAAATGGTAGCTCCTAGAGTCCTGGAGACAGACAATTATGAATGACTTGATGAAAAGTGGTAATGGAATTTAGAACCATGTGATTTTTCTTACAGTGTTCGCTGCAAACTACATAATGCAGTACACGGAAAAATTTAGAAGACTATAAATCATGCAGGACTTTAAGGAGTTCTCTGTGTTTCCGATTTCTTTCTAAGCATTTCGGTAAAGTTACCTTAACTCTTCTGATAGATGTGACAAATTTCTCTAGTTGATGTTGTGAATTTCCAGAGGAGATCACAGACCATGAGGAACAGGATGGTGTCTGAAAGTTATTATTAATTCATTTCCTATTCCTTGTTAATTTCTAAAGTATTTTTGAGGGTCATTTTTTTCCACATGGGCTCTTTTCAGAAATACAGCAATAAATGCACTGATTTTGCAGCTCTACTTCTTTTGAAACAGCTAATATCTATCCACTGAGAGATCCATACATGAAACAGCCCTAATAATGTTATTTAAAACATGGAGAGTGTTGTGCTTGTTTTGCTTCTGTATTTTGGAACCCATTGCTATTCAATTTAGTACTCTAAATGAACTCATATCATATCCCATTATTGAAGAAAATGACCACCTGCCTCCCCCATATGTTGATTTCAGTTTTAAATACTGCCATTTGAAAGTCTTGAAACTCATTAAAGTGACAGGGTTTTCAGCACACAGACTCTGGCACTCAGAACAAAAGATATGGGGAAACATAATCTGAATTTTTAAAATTATTTCAAAACAAGTTCTGTTTCATTCTCCACTCTTTCATCTCTCTTGTAGCTTTCCAAATTAAAAAAAACTGTTGCTAGTTATCTTTACAGGATTTGTCATTTTGCCTGGTAGTTTATAGTCAATTTTATTATTACTATTGCTTTCCAAAGTTTTATTTTTATACAGTCTTCAAGTCTTTTGAAACAGTAGAACTCAATTTTGGCTGTAAATTACTGACTTTCTTGTGAGCTACCTCCCCAAACAGAATAGACATTGCAAATGTGACCTAACCTTGTCCAGGCTTTGGGTTGTCCGCATCTGATGATCTAGCATGACTACTACAAATATTTTAAAAGATACCAATTCAAAGACAGGTAGGGGTCTAGTCTGAAGGTTAGATCAAGATATATTCTTGAAATCCTTATTTACTATTAATATGTAGTGGGATTGTGCAAAATAAGACAATTCCAATTTTGATGATACTGTAAACACTATGGGTTTAGCAAATGTCCCAGAGGTCTTTATTATCTCTACGTACCATTCTGTAATGCTTGATTGTGGGGTAGGTAAGATCTTGGCCCTAGGTGGATAGCTGAAATGGCTCACAAGTTAGATTATATCATTTAAATGAGTCGTATCTCGAGGAACTGCCAGAGGTGTGTTGTTGCAGAACTACAAAATGTTCAGAACTCAAAATACGGTACACGCTATTACACCAAATACTATATGGGCAAATGTATTTGCACAGTTACATTGCTGTCTTCCATATAACAATGTAAAAGCCACTAATTTGTCCTGCACTTTAAGATCTTGCCTAACTTCTTCATTTTCATGAAGGGATAGTGATTCACCGGATACACTCACTGAAATAAATATTTAAATGCTCCTAGCACTAAAGGAGGCACAGCTGGGTTTTCTGTACTTTAGTCTTCAGTCTTAGGAGATGAGATGTAAGCTTCTGCTTCTACCATGATGCACACCCTCACTTTGGGTATAACTTGCTGACTTTTCATGAGTGTCTGGCTGCCAAGACCCTTAGGCTTTTTGTAAAACTTTATTCTTTCTGTCTCTCAAATTCCTCTCTAACAAAGATAATATTTTTACTTTTCAGGAATTTTCTGAGGATAAGGATGCTTTCAGTTACGGAGGAAGATAGAATACTGCCTTGTTTCACCGTTTCCCGACCATTTATAAGGAAGGAATTTTTCATTTAAGACTGATAGCAAATCTATTTCTCTGGAATCAAAATTTCAAATTCCTACCAATTACAAAGGTCCCAAATTGAATGTGTGCCCATTTATTACATCATGACATTGCTTGCTGGTGCTCACTGTGCAAGTGGACAGCTCAGACCATGTAAACTTTCCCATTAGGGGTCCTGTATCCTGTGAGGACAGCCAGAAACTCTGGAATCTCTGCTTCGTGAAGTGTTTGATGACAGAGAGCCCTCACAGAGGCAGAGATTCACGTCTGTCATGTTTCTTTCAGTTGTGGGTTTACTCCTGTAAGGAAGCAACACCAGTGATGAATTACAGGGAAAAACACAGAACAAAGGCCATGATGGGGCCATTTCCCTACCTACAGAAAGCCGGCCAAGCTTAGCAGACTTATTTTTCCTGTTTCATACTCTGGCTGCTAAAGGTCTAGAAAAACAGGTTTTTTGGCTGCTGCTATGGGGACCTAAGCAGAGAGTGGTCCCTCCTAGAAAAACCAGCAGCTTTCAGATCCATTTCTTCCCTCCCACTGGTAGAAACAGGAGACAAAAGTCTGGCTCTGCAGGGCTTTCCCCGCAGTTCTCAATCCCTGCTCCGTCCTTTCTCCTTCATTCAACCCTATCCGTGTCAGGAGCAGCCTGCCCTTGGCCTTTTTTTCTTTCCTGCACTGCAGAAACACCTTGAAGTAACTTTGCTAAAGATCATGGCAATTTACCAGCTTTCTGTCTCCAGAGAGATGCATGTGACAGAGGATGTATTTAACAACTAGGGAGCCTATAGGTGACAACAGGGAAACTACAAAATCACAAGGATGTTATCTAAAGAGGAAAGCAAAGCAGCTGACACAGAGGCTGACACCGACACAGACACACTCGAATGGCATCTGAATATATAAGCAGTATACTGAGTGTTCTCTGTCGAATCTCCTGCACGATCCAAGAGCATTTTGAACTCAGAGAAAGTGCCATCTAAGAATGTTGTCTTTTCACAACAATAACTAAGAATTTGAAGAAACAACGGAACACTGGACTGCTAAACTTGGAAAGCTGTCCAGTTCCTGGAATTACTGAACCTGAATAAGATTAAATCATCTCTAATAAAGCCATTTAATGAATTAGAGAGAAGGAAGGTCAAAGGAGTATGTTTAAAGAACCCACAGTAGTTCTTTGAGCAAACTTGCTGAATAAGCTCACCTCTAGAGCAAGAGCACCGCTCAGATAATTTGCTAATGCAAATGTGAAAATAAAGGAAAATTTCATCAAAATGCATACAAAATTAAATGCAAAACTGTAAAGAATCAGTCACAGCTGAATTGACACAGAGGATCTGCATGGAAAAAAAAACATGGTGCTATGAGTAAAGATCTTCTGTGAACTCACATCCAATAGAAACAAACGTACTCTATTAAAAGAATATCACACAGGTGATATTTTACACATGCATAACTAGAAGGGAGTTTGAGAGCGGAATTGCAGAACCATTTTTGGTCAAAAATGCCTTTTCAAAGAAAGGTATCAGTTCTTCCATCTTTCACACTGGAAAAAAGCTAAGAAGCTATCAAAATGTATTTCTATTATACTTTTAAGGGTAATGTTTTATAACTGGAAGCATTTTTCTAAGGTTTTATACTGTTTGGAAGCTATGTATGAATTTGAAAACCAGGTATTTCAGAACTACCAAAAAACCCACCTGTATCTTAGAAAATAGGTTTGTGAAAACTGGAGATTACAGCTCTCCTCCTTACTCCATTCAAAAAGATTTCTCAGCATTTTGAAAATTTTTGGAGGTAAGAAAGCAGTAAATTGTCGAGTCTATGTATGACAGTGATGCAGTGCAAAATAAGCAACTAATACTCGGTCTGTCTCCAGATGCAAACACAAAAAAGCAAAACACAGGACAACAATAAAGGCTATCTGCAACATGGAACTGGGCCTGTCCATGTTGGCCCAAGGTGTAAAAAAAATCATCCCCCTCAGGTGATTTTATTGTGCCAGCAGAACCTTGGTGTGGATGCAGTAATGCTAACAGAAGATGTTTTTTTGCTGTTATTCAGGGACCTGGTGTTATTAAGCAAGCCAAAGAGCTTGTGTCAGCATGCTCTGTGTCTACACTAAGGGGGTTTGCTGACGGCGCAGCAGAACCTCTCTAGCGTAGACAAGGTTAAAGACTTCTTCAGAATGTGCAAGAGAGGGAAACAGGATTGTAATCTCACAAAGCCAAATTGCCATTTTATAATGGTATGATCATAGTATGAACACGATCAAAATAAATAGCTGTTAGAACAGTGAAGATCCAAAGATAGCTATAAAGTCAGAGATTTCAGTTTATACAGGTTATGCCTAGAGTAGGAAGAGATCCTTGTAGGATCCTAGTGACACTCAACATGAATAAATGTTTAATATAACAAAAACACAATCAAAAGTAAGCAAAGTTGTTCAGAGCAAGCATTTCATGGTAGTGTCTCCAAAGCAAAGCTAATAAAAGACTACCAAAATGGTTTTTTTTAGGACCATGATGATTTTCAGAGTATGAGACCTTGAAATGAATAAAATAATCCAACCATTAAAAAAGAAAAAACTGAGAGCAATAACATACACTGGAGAGAACAAAAGCGAGACAAACTTCACATCACTGCAAAAGCTACAGAGACCATGAGTTGGAAAAGCTGCACGATAACCCTTGAAGCAGCTTATTTGCATAAACCCAAACAGTTTAGACAATGCTCACTGTGAAATTTCTGCAACTGAAAAAGTATTTTCTGTCTTGACTAAAGTAGAAACAGTGCAGTTCAAATGCTAAAGGCAGACACCGATGATTGCTGCAGCAGGCATTTACTGCACTAATTTTGTATGCCAACAGGTAGATTCAGTGGCCCAAAAGGACTTGTCACCCATGATGTACAAATCTTGACATGCGATGTTAGAAGCTCTGGTATAATTTTTCCGTAAGCCATAGACAAATATGTAAAATTACGTATAAGCCTAGATGGAACTGCAATAAAAGTTGTACACTTGACAAATTCACTCAGTGATTGATTGCTTCACCTAACACTCAAGCAGCAAACCAATACTCTTTCATCAAAGACATTCTGGGCAATTAAACAGGTGCACAAACATTGCAAAAGAACAACTTATCACAGTTGTTCCTGGTAGAAAGTGTGATGTACATCTTCATGGACAGGAAACTGAGTAGAAAGCGATCCCTTTAAATACATATAAAAAGGATTAGCATCCACATGCTGGCTTCTTCTCCAAAGTCACTTTGCGGTATTAAAATACAGCAACTGAACAAGTATATGAAGAATTACATTTGGCTGAAATACAAAGAAAGCTTAAACTAAGTCCATTATGTGCTGGTTTCTAGAGAGTGATAGAAAGACTCCAAGAGAGAAACAGAAAGGACAAAAACCGGTGAGGATTCCTCCTGGCGTTTATACTGTTGGGATGGTCAGAAAGACAGTTTCAGAATGAAAAACACCCAGCTGTTTCCCAGCAAGCTAGAAAGAGGTAAGCATCCAACAGGTTTAATATGAAAGAGCGGTCAACCAGAATAAAGCCTTATAGGAAACAGGGAGTACTGCCAAGACTGTATTGAGCTATTTTTGGACTGAAGTCTCTGGAAACTTCTAGGCAATACACACCCCTTTTATTAAACATTGTGGTCAAGGCTGATTGCAAACTGGGGAATAGTTATGATACAAGTGTATCATAGAAGGTTCCCAGCACAAGAACAAAATGGACCTGTTGCAGCAGGTCCAGAGGAGGGCCATGGAAATGGGCAGATGGCTGGAACACCTCTCCTATGAAAAAAGGTTGAGGGAGTGTGGGTTTTTCAGCCTGGATATGAGAAGACTCTGGGGAGACCTTATTGCAGCCTTTCTATACTTAAACGGGGCTTACAAGAAAGACCGGGATACGCTTTTTACTGAGGCCTGTAGTGACAGGACAAGGGACAATAGTTTTAAAGTGAAAGAGGCTAGATTTATATCGGCTATAAGGAAGACATTTTTTTATGATGAGGTGATGGTGAGACACTGGAATAGGTTGCCCAGAGAAGTTGTAGGTACCCCATCCCTGGACATGTTCAAGGTCAGGTTGGTCGGAGCTTTGAGCAACCTGATCTAGTGAAAGATGTCCCCGCCCATGGCAGGGGGGTTGGACTAGATGATCTTGAAGATGCCTTCCAATCCAAACCATTCTATGATTCTATGATGAAAGAGAGTCTCAGAAAGGACATCTATGCTTTGGCCATACAGATAAACTTAAATATTTTTAGGAAGAGTCTCACAAAAGAAAACAGAATACAAGGGAAAAAATAAAGTTTATATCATGCCCTAACTTGGCTTCTCTCTTTTTATGTTTTTACCCATGCACATCCTTTTCAGGCTAATTATCCAGTTTCTTAGATAAACTTATTGACCACCAATTTACCATGTACAATTTTAGAATTGATTATGCAAGTTGCAGTTGCAAGACAGAGCCCCTAGACAATACTAGATATGTCTATGTTTACATCCAGAGCTAGAAAGAATATATATTATGAAGTTAATTTTCAAAATCAGAGGCTTCTGAACTGAATTTCTGTAGTATCTTGCAAATACCACAAGATTGCTGCCCTGCAGGGACATTCAGAAAGTAGTACCCACGTAATCTGTCACTCCCTGCAGAAGCTCATATCCCAATACAACATTATAATGAGGCTTTTGGTCCTCATTAGAAGAAAAGTAGGTAGAAAGCTTATTTTATTACTGTAAAATCCAGCCCAGTGTTAACCAGTCAAATTAGAGAAAAAAATATTAATAATAGTGACATATTCTCCTATGTGCATTATCGTTCAGTTCCAAATGTTCCTTTGTGACCAGAGCCACAGATACAACAAAGGAGGCCTCAGAAGGGCAAGACAGCCCTTTCTCAGTTACTTTCTTGCTCAAGACTTCTAAAATGCAAATCTATGCAGGAGTGTTATTCTCATAAACTGAGAGCTGGAAGCAATATACCACCCTAGGGAGAGGAAACATAATTTTGCATCTTTCATCATTTTGAACTTGCCTAGTACATAACTTCTAAAGGAATGAATGAAAACACCTTGATTAGCTCAGATGGAAAGCAGAGGCTCCTTAGAGCTGCTGTTTATGAACAGAAATCCAAGTTGTAGTGAATTTCTTACTAGAGAAGAAAATCAGGGTCAAAGGAACGAGTACAGGTAATTTGTTTGATGCAGTAGAGTTTGTTTTATGATAAAGTGCACACCACTTTGAGAACAAAGGCTACACAGTGAGCGCAGGTAACTCCCTCCTTCTTCAGGAATATCAGCCCGGAGCTGTTACCTAGCTCTCAGCAGACAACCCTGAGTGAATCCAAACACTGGATAAAGCTAGCAAAAAATCAAGTAAAGAGCAGATTTTCTGGTAACTTGCAGAGATTTCCCCAAAAGCAGATGTCTCAAAATTAACAGTCACCTAGTACTGTCCCACATCAAAAGAAATGGTCAGAGTAAAGAAAAATTTTCCACTGTAAGAGTGGTAAAATACAGGGACAATTTGACCAGAGAGGTTGTGGAACCTCCGTCCTTGAAAACTCAAATAGCCGCGGCCCCAAGCTACCTTACCTAAGCTGGACTTGCCTGGACTGGGGGGTTTCAACTTCCAGAAGCCCCTGTCAACCTATTGTTACTCAATGACAAGGTGATTATCCTCAATACCTCCTCACATGGGTTGGCTGTGATAACAATACTTAAAACATTCATCTCAGAATATGCAGCATTCAACAGACATTAAGTGATGTAACTTTGCTATATTCCTGTAAGGAATACATCGTTTGCCTCTGTCTCTCTCTCTCTTACATGGATAACAAAACTGAGACACACTGAAGTGCACTGAAGCAGAAATTTGACCAATTTCAGATGAGAAGTTTAGTATTTTTGCTAGTACCATTCTGCCTGGTTGCTTTACATACTTGAAAACAGTACAAAAATATAATTAGAGATTTGAGCATCGCAGACTATGTAACTCATGCAGCCGATAACACAATCACTCTAGTATATACAGATGCAGAAAGAATACAAAGGCACTGTAGTATAAAATTGAGGTGGTAAATCATCTATTTCAATAGATTAGTTTTCATTACTAAGCACTAACCCAGTATAACCACCTGGGTCAGGCTCTTTTGTGTTGGCTGACCCACATCACCAATATATCAATGAATGCTTTGTATACAGCAGCTAGCGATCAATCATAATGTAAGACTTTAAACAGAAAAAAAAATCATCATGCTCAGTAAAATTCCCTTTATCGTTCTTCTCCAGGCTTTCTGTGTGTTTTCTTGCCAGTCTCTCCCTACCTTTCTTATCTTCTTTCCCCTTCTTCTCAGCCAGGCTTAGCCCTACCTCTCCTAGGCTCAGCAATAAGAGGATTTTCTTCTTCGTTCATTTAATTTTAGATAAATGTTGAATTGGGAGTTGTACATTACCCCTGATTCAGCTGTCTTGCTGGAAAGTCAGTGGGAGCCTTAGTCTGAGTTGCATGTGAATGGACTTCAGAGATACATGCTACATAACTAAAAGCTCAGGGGAGAAAAAGGCAGTTAAGGAAAAAAAAATTAGACTGTTACCATCAAGATGCAGCTTAAAGCGGCCCCTGATACACATTTTGGCTAAAATTCTTTTCTGACTTTCTAACAAGACTGCTTGAAGCAAGATACAGGCAAATCTAGCTTTTCTGAAAATGTTGAGATAGAAAACACATAGAAGTTGAAAGCTTCAAAATAAGTCAGGTCCTTACCATACACAATCTGAAGTTAAAAACTAGGTTCAAATCCAAATGCTGTCAAAGGCCAAGGGATCAGAAATCAGAAATAGTATTTTCGGTCCTCACCACTTATAATTAATATAGCTGAGCTCAGAATTTCTGCTCTCTTCCTTCTTACACCCTGTATAATAATAGATATTCACATTTGTCCTCATTTTTAATAAATTACTTCCAGGTGTATGTTAATACACAGCACTTCCTTAAGTGGCTGGGAAGGACCTGTCTCTTGACCCTATACCTGACAATAAACTGACTTGTAGAGGCATCCAGCCTATCATGATGTACTGATTCAATTTAGAGCTTGTAGGTAGGATTTTTTTCCCCTTAAAAGAATCCCATGTTCTTTTCATTGACATCAATAGTAAATCTTTTATTGACAGTATGAGGGGTAACTTAAAATTAAGGATAAATGCTTTTTAAAATCAGAGTTTAAAGGTTTTTCTCTGGTTGTCGGGTGTAATCCTATCAGCAATGTGGAATTTTGCAGCCACAGTGTGATTGCATGCGGTACCTATTTCAGCAGTCTGGCAAGTTTCAGAATGAAAAAAAAAAACACAACCAGACAGGAATTTCAAAGCTGCTATTGTTGCAATTCAAAGACATGTAAAGTCTACGTATATTTTTATACTCGAAAAGGCAGCATTGCTTTCAGGAAACTGACTGAGCATTACCTTCAGGAAGCTGACCAAAGTCTGATACCTATCTTCTTTCAAAACATTTGGAAATTATTTGAAAATTAAGGCATGTGTGACTTTCAGATTATTAAAAGTAAACATTTTTTTATCATAAAAGGCATACTTTTTTTTCTGTAAAATGGATATAATCATAAACAGGGTTTCTTTTACTTATCAATGCGAATCTGTTGATTTTTATATTAAACTGTTATTTCACTAGAACAAAACTCATATAATAGCCTTACATTTTTTTCAGATTTTTGCCTTTTGGACCTCAAAGCACTTTAAGAAATGTAATTTGTATTGTTATTCCCACTGGAGTTCTGAAATAAAGACAGGAGTGCTAGAACTTAAGTTTACATAGAAACAGTGGCAAAAAGTTGTGTTTTTTTCTGATCCCTGCCTGTAAATCTGACCCTCTAAAGCTTAAATGCCCATGTCTCCTTGCAGATAAAACTCTGGTACCTTTCACAATGGGGACTTCAGAAGGAAAGAATCTCATCTTTTTTTTCTTTCATTTAAAAGGCCCAAACTAACTACTGGGAATGCTGAAAGTCAGTCAGGTATGAAGTTTAGCTTAGAATTAAAATCTAAGTGGAAATTGCTAATTTTGATTTCTACATGTCTGAAAGTCTGTGTCATGCCTGAATGTCTATAAAAATTCCAATTTTTAAAAAGTACCATGTACCCACTTTCTCTGTCTCTGTAGATTTAATAAGGGCTAGCGTCCCTGAGAATTGGGTCTCCTATTTACTTAGTAATGTTATAAAATTATGTATGCAATTTTAATAAGAATTTTAGTCTGATTAAATCTGACCTATTGGCATGAATGCTCTTATTCGTATTTAGCAATGGAGATATTAAAGGGTTCATTTCTTTAGGAAATAGGTTGCCTGTTCTCTTTCCTCGAGAACACGATACCTGATCCTGGGGATTTTTTTTTCTGGCTGGTTGTTTCAACCACCATGTGTAAGTTAGTCAAAACACATCCACTGTACTGTTTTATCCTTCACTGTATTGGAAGGTATTCAGTCGGTGACCACCTTTTTGTATGTGATGGCCAGCACTTGAGTGTCACATCTGTTACCTTGCTGCCAGTGAGTGGTGCTAACTCAGGTGACCTGGTTCCTCTTCCTTGTGGGTAGATGTTCCAAGGAAAAAGGTAAGGCCTCTGAGAAGTGCCACGTGAAGGCACTTACTGAGGTCTGAAACTGCTGTCAACCAAACCAGGCTCCTGGGCTTTGAGCTGCACCAGTTTGTACAAACTGGGAATCTGGTTGCTTCTCTACTAAATGTGATGTACACAGGAGTATGATGGAGTATTAATTCAGTAACAGTAACTATCTAATAAAAATGTAAGAGAGAAGTTGGTGTATACTGCTATACACACAAAGCCACGCACAGAAAAAATTGAGTGAAAAAATAAAATCAGTAAGAAACGATTGCACAGCAGGAACATGAAACCATTTTCCAGCCTAACATAGGAACCGACAGAAGTAAACACAGAAATTCCTGTGTCCGACTGCTCTATCACAGGGGATTCAGGCAGCCAACATAATTTAAACTAACCCATACTGTAATGAGGCCCAAAGAAACAGACCTGTCAAAGCAGAAAAGGAATCAAAATAAGAAGGCAAATCAGCTTAGGAAAAAGTCATACGTACACAGACAGAGTGTTTTGCAAATGTAATGCGAATACATAAGTGGTAGAACAGTACCACAAATTTTGTAGGAGTTACAACTAAAAGGCAGAGGGTCCAAAGTCCTGCCACCTGTTTTGAATCCAGTCATGTGGCAAGATCACATCATATAATCCTTTGGTGCTTCATCCTGGATCAGTGGACTGCAACATTTATTTATTTGGCAAATTGAGGTTACTGGGTGGAAAAAACTAGGAATAAGATACTAGTTAATTACTCTCCTACCACTAGCTATCAGCTCTTATGCAGAGAAGTCAGACTACCAATAATAACGCTTTGGAAAGGATCATAAGCATATGGCATGCTATATAAAAGCAATGAAAAAGAAATACATATTGTGAAATTAATAGGTGGACAATCACCAATGCTACTTTGAAGTCTAAAACAAATAAGAAAGACTAAAGCCTTATTTTGTTTTTAGTGTCCTGCAAAAAGAAAGCTAATGATAATTGTAATAAACACACTTAAAAAAAGCTTCTGCTAAGTACAGAATTCAAAATCAATATCATAGCATTTATACACATGCATTCATCAAGACTCTAGCACAAAAATGTACTGAAAGTAACACTATTGCTTTGAATACAATATGGCAAAGATTTATTTATTTATTTATTTTTACGTATCCAGGGCTAAACAAAAAATCAACAAACCAAACAACCCCCACATTTAACTTGCACAGAATTTCTCATAATTTTCAGCAAAATAAAACACTTGGTTGTTTCATAGTGTGTTTTCTGTTTATTTTCCTTAGCCTTTTGGTTTAAATCCCTCAATTCTTTATTTTTCATTAATACACAAAATGCTGCTGCAAAAGAAATACTAGGATTTTCATTTTGAAAATGTCACAGTCGAAAAGTAGATATTCCTGCTTCACTTTTTGGGCAGTTGGAATGGAAACAGAGGAATTAAACCACCAACTGTCAATAATTGTGTTTTAAAAATGTGAATGATAGCAACAGTGAGGTTTGCCCAATTATTCGGAGCACTTTACCTTTTAACTATCCAGGAGCTAGATTGTTTCCACATAACTTGTCACATCCTTCATGTAACTTGCACGATCATCTCGACAATCTCCACAGTCACTAAATCCCCTGCTTATTTACTAGCAAACAAGGGAAAAGTCTCAGAGCAGCTGCAGATGACTATTTGACCTTTGTCCGAGTCACCAGCTTTCCAGCAACTGTTCTCTACGCAGAGGTGCTTTTGACTGGGATGTGACAAAAAGGAATATCCGTGAACCACAATAGAAAGTGTAGTGCTGTCATACTCCTGTGGTTAACATAACAAAATAATATGCTCCTCAAGAACGCAAACATCCTGTTAATAACCCAGATACTTAAAGATGTTCACATCAGAAAATATTTTGCTACTAGATAGTTTGAAAACTGCATGCCCATGCATTCAGGAGACAGATTTAGCTTTCAAAGGTCTCGCGAGAACTCTGCCTGCAGTGTCCTTTCTCTATATTTATGCTGAGACCGAGTTTGACTTTTAGTCATATTACCCATGAAAGTCTTCACTTTTCCTAGTCACCACTTAAATTTTTATACTGTTGATGCAATTCCCCTTAGTCCTGAAACATCATGTTAAAAAAACTGTTTCTGTTATAGCTCAGTATTCCTGTCTTCTCTTATACTGGATTACCTCCATTGCTCTTTCTATTTGCTTCTTTTGGTACATGCTGAATTCGTTTTGCTAACAAGTATCAACCTCACTATAATTTGGTTCTTCTAATGAGTCTTTTCTTCCTTGGACTGCCTCATGCAGTTACAAGAAAATTAAGAATTAGTTCCCTCAGCACAGAAAACTTTTTAATGTGTTTGTATGTTTTGATTTAATGACTTTTTAGTCAAATTACATACAAATAGCATATTGGGGCTGAACATTTGTTTACTAGTGGTGCTTATCAAGTGAAACAGAAAGCCATTATTACACTACTACATTAAAGATACCTTTTGTTCTATGCTGATAAGGTTGTCCTATTTTAGCATGTAGTCAAATAATTCCATCCTGCATCGCAACACAACTTCGTTTATCTAGGAATTAGAACTACTGTATGCAAGTAATGAGCTTGAGTAACTATTACTCTTTTGGTATGATGCTAAAAATTATTACCTTGAGATTAACTTTAAAATATACAAATCAGCAATTTCAACAAATTAGGACAGTCTTAGGGTTCTGGGCATTTCCAAATACTTAATTTTCTGTCTGTCTTCAGAAAAGTCAAAGAATTCCAATTGTGAACTAACTGGAGTACTATCAGACACACAGCCTCACAACACATCCACCCAGGTTAATTTTAAGCAGAAAGTATTTTCTCCTTTCCAGCTTCTCATACCAGTGCAGTGTCTCCAGAAAGACTGTGCTGGCTACCTAACTGGGGAAAATTCCCAAGCTTTGTCATGTGAGGCACTTGTAAGGTAGGCCCTTTTCCCCAGGGCTTACTTCCCAGCAGTTCCTTTGCATTCATTGAAGTGATAATAATGAAGAAACAATTCAGGTAAGGAAATAGTGGGTGGCTTTCACCCTGCCCCTACTGACGTATCTGATGATAGTCTATTGGGAAGGCATACGGCTATAGGAGGGACAGTGGAAATGCTCTAAGAAACCACGGAATTGAAGAAATGGAAGGTAATGCAGTATATTAAGGACATCTTCATACTTGTTTCTGAGCTTGCTAAGTTTTGTATTTAGGATTAAAATAGCAATGAAATTGCTTACAGGTAGGATTGACTGACTGCTTTAACCTTAGATAAATTAAGTATTCCAACATAAAAGCATGCATACACACTAATCAGTGATGCTGGAAATAAATCTGAGATAAAGTAGTATTATATTATCTTTTCTGTGAACTGCTAGTGTTAGTTCTTCATGAATCAACAGTTTTGCCTCATGAAACTTTTCCTAAGACTGAAATGCAGTTAAGTGATAACTAATGTTAAAGTTTACCTGTTACTTTATCATATATTTTCCTTTGCAGAACTGGGTATAATCAAACAATCTCTAGATTGTAAATTCTTGAACAAAAAATATTTTCTCCTTGGAAATTGTTCTTTGTATTCATATTACTTAGATAAATGGTAACCAAGCTTTTTAAAAAAGCTCAAAAAACAATTTTTCCAGATGTCTTCATAAATCTGTTAGCTCAATCTTTCATTCATCTTTCCCTTCTGAGGTCCAAGACACAATCAGTCAGATGGAAGAAGTGCTTTTGTCAGGTGTCCCTTAAATATCATGTTTGAAGAGAGACCTCCATCCTATCTCAACCGGAATTTCTGAATATTTGTCTCAGAACTTCCTGCCCAGCTTTAGCATATAGCCCATTTCAAGCTCCTTAACCTTAACAGCTTCTTTTCTATTATGGTCTTTGCTTTCATATGGATTTGCTATTATGGATTTCCAGTAAAAAAAAAAAATCTGTATTTCTTATTTTCTATTTTTCTGTCCTTTTAGGTGTTTGAAGAACAGTTGTAACATCCCCCATGAATGTTTTTAAGTCTATGTTTTAATAAAAGAATATTGCTTTGAGTATACAGAGTTCTCAAAAATTCTGATGTCAGATAAAAATCTTTCTTCTCAGAAAAAAGAAACAATATCTGGGAAGAAGTTATAAGGGTTTCAGTAAGCACTTCATAAAAGACATTGTCATTACACAAAAGTAAATATTGTAAATTTCTTATCACTTAGTAGCACTGTATGTACCTTTACTGAATATTTGTCATGTTTAAAGATGTAAGTAAATAAATAAACCTGATATTAATGGAACTGTAGATCAAGTGCTAAAAGGTATTTCAAACTTGTTGACATATCTCTAAAAATGGTGTAGTGAAATTAAAATGTAGAAGGCAGAAAGCATCAATATAGTTGACTTATAAATAAGAAGGAGGTGCTCACATCAATACATAAAACAGATATTTACCATTATAAAGACAGATACAGATGAACTGTAGGATTTAGAGACACTTGAAAAATGAACGTGACCTCAAAATCTTTGCTTCACAGTATCTCAGATGAGAAAGGACCTCTGGAGATAGTGTAGTCCAACCCCTACTCAAAACAAGGTCAGCTACAGCAGATTGTCCAAGACAGCATTTAATGAGATTTTGACTGCCTCAAAGGACAAAGACTCCACCACCTCTGGGCAACCAGCTCCAGTGCTCAACCACCCTCAAACTAAGAGTGTCCTTATGTTTAAATGCAAATTCCTGTATTTCAATTTGTGCCCATTGTCTCTCGGCCTGTGACTGGGCAAAACTGACAAGATGCTGATTCCCTCTTTACTCCCTCCTACAGGGATAAACGGTCCCAGCTGTCTCAGTCTCTCCTTGTAAGACAGATGCCCCAAGCCTTTAATCATCTTTGTGGCCCTTCAGTAGTCTCACTCCAGTGTACCCATATCTTTCTTACGATGGGGAGTTTTGCACCAATAGGTGCTGGTCCCTTATGAACCCAGTAAGAAAGGCACTGACAGTCTTTAAGATATCTTTTAAAATGTTATTTATATACAGGTAACGCTATAAGGAGAGAACAGTACAGATAATTCTATACCTCTTCAGATGCAGGAACCCCAAGTGGTGCAGTATCAAATGGGCCTCTGACCCATGCACAGGACACTGTCCAGACTCCCATCCATAGAAGAGGTTCTCCCCTTTTGGTCATTCGAGTTATTATAGATTTTTTCTTATAAGAAAACAACTCTATTCATCATTTTCAGTGTAAAACAGAAAGGATGTTCACGTGACAACTTCTTGCTGCTCTCTTAGATAAAGGCAAGTACACACAGGTGGCATAATTGCTCATACCAGGCAGGAGCTGCCTGCAAGATCCTCTGCTACTATGATCTGGCTGAGTTTGTCCTGAAGCCATGGGGTTTGTGTAGCACGACGCAGGTCTGAAGGCCATACCAGACATGCAGCCCAGTACAGCACAGCACAGGCCTGGGCATACTCAGGTTAACTGTTATGTGGTTCACTAACTCCTCAATATGAAATGGTCATCCACTCAAGTTCATTACAGACATCCAGAACTGGTCCCAACACTTCAGATGTGACATCCCTGAACCTGCCAGCATTTCTCCTCCTGATACAGTTCAGGGTGCTGCTGGTCTTCTTTGCCACAGGGATGCACTGCTGGCTCATGTTCATTTGTTGTATATCAGAACCTGCAGGTCCTCCTCTGTCAAGCTGCTTCCCAGCTGGTCAGACCCCAGTATGTACTGGTGCATTAGGTTACTCCTCCTCCCCAGATGCAGGACTCTGCATTTCTCTGTTAAACTTAAGGAGATTCCTGTCAGCCCAATTCTCCAGCCTGTAGAGGTCTTTTTGAATGGCAGCCTGGTGTGTCAGCCTCTCCTCACAGTTTTGTATCATCAGCAAACTTGCTGGGTGTGCATTTTGTCCCATCATCCAGGTCATTAGTGACTGTGTTAAACAGTACTGGCATCAGTATTGGCCCCAGGATACCCTGCTGGCCCCTAGCTGTACTTTGTGCTACTTATTCTTTTAGACTGGCAGTTAAATAATTTCTCAGTCAACCTAACTGCGCATTTACCTAACCTGTACTTCAGTTTGTCTATGTGAATGCTATGGTATACAGTGTCAAATGCCTTCCCAAAGTCAAGGTAAACAATATCCCCTGCTCTCCCCTCATCCACTGAGCTAGTCAGCTCATTGTAGAAGGCTACCAGGTTGGTCAGGCAGGAATTCTCTCTGTAAAACCATGCTGACTATTCCCAATCACCTTCTTGACTTTCATGTATTTGTAAAAAGTTTACAGGTGAATTTACTCCATCATCCTCCCTGCAATCAAGGTGAAGCTGATCAGCTTGTAGTTCCCCAGACTGTTCTCTTGAAGATAGGAGTGAGATTTGCTTTCTTCCAGTTCTCAGGAACCTCCCTCCAAATTGCCATGACCTTTCAAAGATAATACAGAGTGGCCTTGCAATGACGTCAACCAGCTCCCTCGTGAGCGTATCCGATGAGTTCCCATGGACTTGGTTATATCCAGTTTATGTGTTCTCTAGCCAGATCCTCTTCTACCTAGGGTAACTCTCCCTTGCTCTAGACTTTCCCACAGGTCCCAGGGACCTGGAATTCCTGGGGAACAGCCTTCCAAGAAAATATTGAAGTGAAGAAGGGATTGAGTACTTCATCTTTTTCCGTGTTCTTTATTACCAGGTCCCTTGCCCCATTCAGCCACAGGTCCACATTTTCCCTAGTCCTCCTTTTGCTGTTGATGTACTTGCAGAGCCTTTCTTATTGCCTTTCACGTTCCTCACCAGACAGGCTCTCACTTTCCTAACCTCAACCCTGCATGCTCAGATAGTGTTTCTATAGCTTTCCTGAGTTACCTGTCCCAGCTTCCACCTCTTGTACACTTTCTGTTTACGTTTGACTTTAGCTAGGGGTTTCTTGATCAACTACACATGCCCTCTGCTGCCATTGCAGGGTTTTCTGTATGTGGGAATGGACCATTCTTAAGCTTGGATGTCAGGATCCTTCAAAAAAGGACAGCTTTTCTGGTCCCCTCTTCTCTACAGGGCTGTATCTCATGGGCTTCTTCTAAGCATATGCTTAAAAAGAGAAGAACCATCTAAATGTAAGACCTTAATTAGAAATTGCACGCAACGATTGAAAAGAAAAGTCAAACTTATCCAGCCACTGTTGACCATGGGGACACTTAAAGTTTCTGTTTTCTCACTGGATTAGAGCAATGCCTAAGAGTCTGGATGTAGTTTGTGTTATTACTAAAAGAGTAACAGTAATAAAATTTAAATTTGATCAAGTTTGTCTTGTTGACCATAAGCCTGTCTTCAGTTTTTTTCTCTCTTTAAAAAAGGCAACATTGAATTAGCATTAGGAAATTTATCTGTATAATTATTCTAGACACCTCAGAATAAAGTCCAGTCTGTGAAGAGACATGCAGTTCATTTTAATAGCTCTGATCACTGCCTTCCTTATGGACTTCGACAGAGGCCAATATGTTGCAAAAATATTAGGTCTTCTGAAAATAAGCTTTGGGTCTTGGATAAACAAAGGTACTGGTTGGAGTTATAAGATGAAATATTTTGAACAGTTTACCACAGGCATCAATCTGAACTGAGTATAGCATTCTTTCAAACTTCAAGACAGTTCATGATTATGATGCAATAAACAGGACTCCTCAGGGCTGTTTGACGTGATACAATTATGGCAAAAATTATATTTAAAAAAAAAGATGTGTAACTTTAGGATACAAAAGGTGGTGTCCCTTTCTCTCACATGTCATTTGGGACATGATGAATCTCACTTGCCACCTTTTATTCTGAGTTTGCTCAGGCTTCAGACAACTACAGAGGCCCTGCAGGATCCTCAATCTGTAAAAAATCAAACCTCGCCTTGTGTAAGCAAAACACATGAAGTCATCATGAGCTATTGCACTTTTTAAAATTCTAATTCTGCTTCACTCTTTAGCTTTTGGTGTGTCTATGCTCTCCAACAGAAATAAATATGCGCAGTGACTACTGATCTTAACCTAATTTTTAATTTAAATCATTCAGTCTACATAATCCATTCTCACAGCAACTTTAGAGGTGAAGCTCAGCAAACAGTTCAAACAGCTGAACAGCGTGGTGCCCAAATGAATAAGCTCTGCAGGTCTTCCAGTGTTTTATATGGCTTCAGAATGAAAACTTGTTTTCCCAGGGTCAGTTAAAAATTCTAGGTTAGATTTTGAATTTATAATAAACCTTGCTACCAACTTAGTTGAGTCAAAGTATGGATTTTATAATGAAATGTCACAAAATTCTGCAACTGACAATTCATCTTCTAATTTATTCTCCGTTGCTTTTGCAACAGTTAAATTTTTTTCTGATTAAATACACTGTATAAACTGAAATGGCTAATATGACATTTCAAAAGTTAGTAATCAATATTGCAATCATTAAATTAATTGGCATTTTAAATAAAAATGACAGACAGGGAACGTGTGAGCAGAGTTATCTCCTTCATTGATTTTTATTTCCTGTCGCTTTAATAAAATACTCACTGGTGTTGACTAGATTTATCAGAATTGCCTTCTGAGCAAAATCAAACAAAAGATTATTATTACAGTTATTGGTTTCTGGGAATACAGCATGAGACCTTTGTTGATTCTAGTAGGACAAAGGTTTGACTGAAACTTCTTGTTAAAAGTGAAGCTGAAAACTATATGAATTCAGATTTCATTGTTTTATGATTTCCATTTTATCTTGCAAATATCCTGATACAATCACACCACTAATTTCATTTGAAATAGTCTCTTGCATGGTGAGCTAAAGTACTTCATATGTATGCTTTACTAAAAGTTTCATAGTTAGATTCAGCGAACTTACTTTATAGGTTGAAACTCAAAGCACCTTGTCCCTTATTTTCAAATACAATGAGGACATCCACACCTGCCATGGTTTCGGATTAAAAAAATGTGCAAGCGACTTGATTTCTGGAACAAAAGCTGAAACAGATTTCTGACTCCTATTGACACGCTAAGGCCACAGGTTTTCACTTGCGATTCAGCAACATGGTATTTCCACAAATATGCAGTCTTTGCTGCCTTATGGGTACTAAGTGGAATATCAGTATGAGACACCAGTTAAAAAGGTCTGACAAAAATGACATTGTCTGTTTGCTTTCACCTTCATTCTGTGTTACTTGTAGGTTTTTACACAAGTACAGAGCGAAAAGCATGCAAAGAACTTCCTCTCCCCCTTTTCACAAGTGGAGGCTCAATATGTGGATTTCTCCCTTATTGTGAATTGTCAGAGATGTTTCTCCCCTCCTTCAGAGCAATAAGACAGTAGGACCAACATTCCAAGCCCTTTTAGAGAGGTTTTGACCTACTATAGTGCTACAAGGAGATCCAGATACACTAAACCAATCAATGCCACAGACCGCGCAGTTCTACTGAACCAAAAAGCTGTGACACGCGCTATTTGTGAGATGACTGGCTGCCTAAGAAGGACAATAGGGAAGTACTTGTAAATTGTGATGTAGCCTTGAATAAGCTGCTTCTTGTTTAAAGTGTTTGGCTACAAACATATTTTGCAGCCAAAGAGCTATGTGAGTGTTTTACTTTGCAATATTCTGGTTCCCTTCTTGGGATAAACTACTCAGCTGAACCATCTTATTGCCTCATAAAACAGAGCAGCAATACTATTATCGCTTAACTGCACCTGAATTCAGGCAGAACTACTTTGTTCAAAGAGTAGTAAACACTTGGAGTAAGTTGTCAAGTAAGGTCATTGAAGCAAATAACATAAATGTGTGCTAGAGATGTAGGACACTTTCATGAAGGAGATTGAAGTATACGGTGACAAGAAGGGTTGCAAGTAGGATGAACTGAGCTCAGGAAGGACATATTTCAATGTTATTATTAAAAATTATCCTTTTGCAGAAAGCCAGTACAAGGCTTCTATGGCATTTATTCCTTATATGCCCCTAAAAGCCTTAAGTAGGATATAAGAGGTACAGAGCAGAAAATCTTAGCCTGGATAAAGAGGACTTTGATCAATCCAGCAACCATCAGAACCACTGTATTCATCTCTGTGTACCTTTAGAAGGAGTAGCTATTTTTATGGTCTATTTTTATATATTTTCTTAACACAGTATGGTTTTGCTTTCTTTCTTTTCACTGGTTCCCAACTGAAGTTACAAAGTGACACCGTGGCCTGCCTGTAGCCACAGTTAACATACAGGACTATTTTTGTTACACAGTGACTACAGGTGTTTTTCAGACTTTTATTATATACAAGACTCTCAGAAATTAAGCTCACAACTAGCTGGGCACTCATCACTTAGCCACTGGCGACTGCCGAACAAGGTATTATCCGCTTACACAAAGGCAAGCCCTGAGAAATCCTGAACCCTACACTGTCAGTCAACAGAAACCCCATGGCCTTTTACTAGTAATGGCAAAAATCACATTAACTAGGCTGCAAATAACACTATTCCATAGTGAAAGCATTAATTTTAATGCTCAGTGCATGCCAAATCTTAGAACTCATTCTCACGTGCAGGCCCCCTACTGTCCCTTTCCCTAACCCCAGCACTAGCTTCCCCCCACATTCCACAGCTTCTTTCTGCCATCCTTTCTACCCTCGAGCACCGATCCCACCTGTTACCAAGGTTGCTCGATTACAATCTCTGCTACCTCTGCTATCTCTGACTTCTTTCTTACCTCACCGAGGCAATTCTGGAATGTCTTCAAAAACAGGTACTTTACAGATTCCTGTCTCCATGTTAATCTCTGTCCCATCACATTTCCTCAAAAAAATCATGTATGGTATCATTCCCTTCAGCCTGGGCCCTGGGCTGGCTCAAGATCTCTTACCAGTTCTTTCTCACTGACTGATTATTCCCTGACAAACCTTTTCAGAGTCTATAATAGTCAAGGCACAGGATCCCATCAACTTCAGCATTGTTCTGCAACAATGCAGAAGGAGGGCTGAGGCTTTGGGAGAAAGATGGTGCAGCATTCTTTCTGGATGTCCATAAGAAAAGCCTCAAACCAAATAGTGTAATAAAATACCTGGTTTAGTAAGATGGAATAAAAAAAGGAATACAGATAGCAAGTAAATCTTACATCCCTTCAGATGCTGGGAACACTGCTTTCTCACGTAGCGTCAGACTGACCCTGGATGGATTTTCCCACTGCACAAAACCTGTTCATGCAGAGGTTCCTCCTCTGTCCCATGCCATGGTGCCTTTCATTTTGAGTAAAAACCAAAACCGCATACTTCTCCTGACAGCCTGGAATGCTATGTCTGTCATAACGCCCACCAGCATGCAGCACAGGCCAGCATGGGGCACTCCAGCAGATTCCCTTCCAGCAGCTACTCATGCTAACATACAGGCTGCTCAGACCTGGAGTACAAGACCCAATGGAGCAGACATGGCCAGATCAAGACAACTAACTCCTCAAATACAATGTCTTCTGGAAGGTGCACAATACAATCACACCTTGGAGAAATTGGTGTAAACTACTGTACTTACTATTTAACTAATGTTCACAACCCCAAATGACCCTTTAAAGCAGACTTATCATTTCTTTCCTGAAAATACCACTGTTTGTCTGATTTTCTAATCAACTCACTGAACTACCCTCCCTTGGGACAGAGGTTTATCATTGCACACTCAGCTCTAGAGACTTACCATGAACATGATAGAAATACTCACTTCTGTTTCAGTCCCAGAAGCAAAGGAAGACACAGTTCAGCTTCACGTTGACAGAATGACATACAATGCACATACCCCTCTAGAAAAAGAGAAGAGCAACATAAACATTGCTTAAATGTGTTTTCACAGATTTCTTTGGCTAGTACTAAGGGAGATAAAAATAATTTTGGGCCAAATAATAGCTTCTTTCCTTTTGAAAATCTGTAAGGCATTTTTGTTAAATATGCCTCTGAAAAAATATCAGATGCATCCACTATTGAACAACAGCTACTTCTACAGTTAAAAGACCAAAGTTTGTTTTCACCATAGAATTAATATCAGAAGGAAATTAATGACTTAAGTCTTGTGAGAACACTTTACTCTTCTCACTTTTTGAGTTTGAAATTACATCGCCCAAAAAATACTGATCAGCAAATTTTTTCATCTAAGGTTCCATAAGAACCTGTACTTAGGAATTCATGCTGGGAAATGAAGAATTCAACTCCAAATGTTTGTATGATGTCACTTAAGCTCCAATTCAGAAATCCCAAATTTAATCTTGTTCTCTGATCTTAGGCAAGGGAAAAGGCTATGCATCTCTAAATAGCCTGTCAAAGAGAATAAAATAAAACACTAGCCAAGGAAAAAATGACTTAGCTAATAAGAAACTAGACTCAGGAAGTTGCCTAGAATGTGGGCTTCTTGCAGATGACTCCAACTCTGCTGTCATATTGTCCTAACTGTCTACAAAATGGGGCTAACACTGGTTATCTCTGGAGATCCATGTAGTGTTCAAACAGTACTGTATTAGAAGTCTAACTACCTTCTATAGATGATTTTGATTTCAGTACCCTCAATTTATTTGCCAGAGGTAGCAACTTTTTTTCTTCACATTTTCAATTGTCTTAGGTAAGTGTCTAAAAAAGGAGGTTTCATGTAAACCTCAAACCACTCAATATTTGTTTACCAAAAAAAAGGAGGACTCATCTATACTGCTTCTTTTCAACAAAATCAGTAGGGTACTCTTCCTCTTTTTCAGTATTTTGCTGCTCCCAAAAATTCAGTTTTACTGAATTCTTTTTGAAAGTTTAGAAGAGGGAAAAAAATTACATCACCCTTACTGTGCGTCATCTCATAGAGATCTAACAAATTCCAACAGCATTTAAAAAAATCAGTTAAGAAAAAAAACAAATACTAACCTGAACTAAAATGAAGCTTTTTCTTGCTATAATATAAAAACCTGAAGGCAATTTAAGTAGGCAAGAATGTAAGAGGACATATTAAGTGCCTTCATCCTGCTGAAGGATACAACTAGTAAATTAAGGTACTTAATCAGACTTCTAGTGTTTGTATTTCTGATCTAATTTTCCTGCAAAAACTCATTTTTGCAGGAATCACAATTTAAAACAGTTATCTATCATTATATTCTGTCCAGGAAACTGCCTTAGTGACAAATCAGTGAAGTCATTCATGGTATCATCTATTTAATTGTAATTAATGGCTGTCTGTGATCTTAGAAGGCCAACTCTACTAAATGCCATTTTATAAATGAGTTTTAAGAATCTTCAGGAGGATGGATACCTAAGAAGCATGTCCACATTTCACATATTCAGACAATTACAGGTTCAAAGTACAGGTCAAGTCATTCAGGACTGATTATTTTTTTTTATATTTTACATTCATTGCTCAAAGTGGGGCCAGTTTTCAGCAACTGTCCTAAAATATGTTCCTTTCAAGGTGTCTCAAATTGCATAATCAAAATTCAGCTGTTCCTGAGGAGCATTTACAAGGCCTCGATTTTCCCTCGAGGCTGTTTTATGCCACAGTCATCACTCCGGCTGGGATTTTTTTTTCACTTTCTTTTAAAATATTTAGAACTGGTCACTGCTTATGGGTGCTTTCTGTCATTAGGTGTATTAGGTAATCAAATATGGGCTGGAAAAACCTGTATTCTTCCAATAGAAAATAGTATGCTGAATTATACACAACCTCAGGAATGGTTGTGAAAGTTATAAAAGATATGTGAAGAAAAAGAAGGAGACATCCTTCAAATCCTTCCACTGAATTCACGTACTTTTCCTTTTTATATGTCACCATTTCTTCCTTTGCCCAAACCTGATTAATACTAAAATAAAATGGAAAAGAAGACACAGAACTTTATTATAACATGAAAATACCCTTAGAAGATTGTGAAACCAAACCAGAGGCTCAAAACTAAATTGTTTGAAAATAATGCTTTCCCTAGGTACTTCTTTTCTTTCTGCCAGTAGCATTCCATCCCTTTCCTCTGACCTTCTGACCAGCTGTAACTGTTCATTATATTATGATTATTACCCATTTAATTTATATTATAAATTCCTCAGAGCAAGAAACTTAAATCTCCACAATCAACAGCAGCATTGTTTGTTTCATACTGAGACGCTAAAGAAGCTTGATCTGTTTAGTTTATCCAAACGAAGATTAAAAGGTGACTTGAACACAACCTACAGGTCCCCACACAAGGAAAAAAAATTTTATAATTATTGTTCCTTTACTGTGCTAGAAAAAAGGCCATAATAAAATCCAGTTCTTGGAAGTTCACACCAGCTACATTCAGACTAGGAGAACACAGACATACCTAATAAAACAGTAAAAATAAGAGTAGTAAACGACAGAAACATTTTACCTAGAAAAGCGTAGGATTCTCTTGAAGGTTTTAAATCACAACTGGTGACCTGCATACATTAAAAATGCCTTCCATTACTCATATGGAAGTGATGGGCTTGATGCAGAAATTATTTGATAGAGTTTTTTGGTTCATATTGTATAGGTGATTGTACTGAATTCAACTGATCTTTAAAAACAGTCACAGATTTTTACGATTACATACACACACACAAATAATTTACCCAGTGTTAGAACTGGTAAGGGCTTTCTAAAAGAAATAAATTCTATTGAAAATAGATTGTTTCCTTACAACAGAAATGTTTTTCAGATATATTCCACAATTTATGAAGTTTTGCTGTGAGTCATTTTGACCTTCCGTGTTTTAGAGCACCCAAGAAGAGCGATGAGGAGACAATATATGGAGAAACTTCAGGGTTTCATTCCAAAAGTGTTATTTTGAAACAATATTATCTTTGTTTGTTTGTTTGTTTTATTCCAATGGAGAATAAAACCAAACTTTGAGACTTCAAAAAGTGTCACAAACAGAAACCCTACTTTTCATGAGCTTTCTTACTTAAAAATAGTTAAGCACTCCCAAAAGATGTCATGTCACAGATCTAGATAGTATAAAAATCCAATGCAGGATATTGTTTGCTCTTCTTGTAAATCATTGATGCCATATTTGATTCCTTTGTATTTTCTTCCAGATCTTGTTGGTTGTTACTGTTCATTTTGAGGACAACAAAATGACAACCACATTCTACCAGTTGCTTCAGTGGTGTGGATTGTTGTCAGGCTTGAGTGCATCTAGTGCCTCTGCAACCTCTTATCTCCTTCATGGAGTTTGGCTATCTGTGTTCAAGCACAACTCTGTGCCTCTCTGTCAGCTTGGATCAGACTTGAGTGAAAGGAGCTGTGTAAGGAAGAGAGGTGAGAGGCCTCATCTGGAGCCTCCCTCCTTCACTTGGAAGCTGCATTTAAGCTCAGGTCCTTTGCCCTGGCCACTGTCATACCATGGCAAGTAAGCCTGAACCTGGCCAGGTACTTTGTTGTGCCAGCCCCTGTCCTGCTGAGTTGATTTCCTGGCTTGACCTATGAACTGCTTGTCACTACGGCATTGCCTGGCCATCACTGGACTTTTGGCTGATCCTTGTTATTGTTGGCCAACTCAAGTTACTTTCTCTGAACCTGTTCTGCTTCCTTGCTCTGATACTACGGGACTGTGTCCCTTGTTAGAGAAGATACTGCTCCTGCCAGCCTCATTGGTAGACTTGTCTCCATGCTCACCTTTCTTTGTGAGTCAGCCTGGTTTTGCTGTGTCGGGGAACAGCGAGAAGAGGGTTGCTCCCTAACAGATGGTGAGTTGGGGGTTGAGGGTGGCCAAAACACAGGCTGGGGCTAATGACCTCACTGATAGGGAGCAGTGCTGTGGTGATAGAGGTAGTCCCAGAGATGGCAGCCAGGCTCAATCAAGAGTCGAGATCATCAGGCAAGTTTGTGTGGATGAGGCAGGTCCGAGATCAAGCCAGGAAGTCAATCTGCAGGTTGGGGTCAGGATCAATGTCCTGGTTTGAGCAACGCAGGACTAGTTTCTCTTCTAATGCTTGGGAAAATGCATTTTTAGAAGACTAGCTAGCATCTGAATTTGTGAAGATACTTACTTTAGAGCCAGTTATGTATGTGGCTTTCAAGGTCTCTGTGTTTTTTGAGCTTGCCAGGTGCAAGAATGAGGAGGAGCGAGACCTGGGCACTTGACCCAAACTGGCTAACATGATTATTTCATACCATGAACATAACATTCAACATAAATTAGAAAGTTTGCTGTGAAGTGCTCTCTCTCCCTTGATGGCAGTGATTCAGAGAACTTCTTGCCCCAGTGCTGGACCCCTGAGGCCTTCCCCTTCTCTTTATATTTCAACCCTTGGGTTTCCTTGTTTTTTCCTGATTCCCCTTCCTGGGTGGGGAGGGGTCATCAGTTGAGAGAATAATGTTCTAAATGAAAATAAAATTGTGGTGGGTTTCTCAAACCACAACTCTCAGGTCCAGCAATCATAACATGTGTCAGACACAGTCCAGTGATCCTACAGGCAGGTCCATAGTGATGAGGCAGGTCCAAGGTCAAGCCAGGAAGTCAGTCTGCAGATCAGGGTCCAGATCAACATGTTTTATGCCCAGGCATAAGCATGACTGTGGTTGAGCAGGGGCAGGCACTCCCGTGACATAGCTTAGACTGGGACTGAAGGCTCAGGGTTAAGCTGAAATGGGGCTCCTGGGCACATCGGTGACAAGTGGGGGTGAAAGCTCCAAATGAGGCTGATCAGGGCCATTAAGGTCTACTAGTGCACTCAAGAGTCCAGTAATTGTGCTTCATAAATATGCCCTCAAATTTCTGGTGACAAGGTTTACATGCTACTGATGACAAGCAGCAGAACTTCTGCAGCCAGTCCTCGGAGCAGTAGAGAATGATCTTGAGTGTGACTTTACATTCTTGAGATAAAAGAATTGTCACTGCAGAATCTAAATTAATGTGCCTGCCTGCTTGCTCTCTACGATGGCAGTCCTGGGATAGCCTGATGTCAATTGACCTGCATTAGAGATTCTTATTCAGAAAGACTATCACATTATCTTAAAGCAAACAAAAGAAACACTCCTGAACAGGCTGTTCTCTCCTTACTCTGTGAGCAAGATAATTCCTAATATGATAGGCAAATCAGGTGCTATAAGTAAAGGCCATACCATGAAGTCATAGCCTTGCCGAAGGTGCATTTCATGTCTGCTCTATCCATCACTGTCTAGAGATTTCAATTTCACAGGTGAAACTTACAATCTGATAAGGACATCACTGCTTATATTGCTCAGTTGCTCTGCATCATTGAGCATAGTAACTGGTGATTTTCTCAATGATGAGTTACATAATTGTCTTGTCTTTGGAGTTCAGCACCATCTTTGTCTTGAGCCAAATTTATAATTTGTAATTGTTTAAGAAAAGGCCTTAGCCACTGAATCAGAATCACTACACACTAAGAAAAGACTTACTACAGGAATTAATTTAAAGGCTGGTTTTCATGATTAGAAAGATGATTGTTGTCAATACAAGCTCCTGCTCAACCACAACAACGTTAACAGACAAGATCAGTTGTCCAAATTTTTAGTCAGACCATATAGTGGTCCATATAGAGATTCAAAGACAACAAATGTTATTTCTGCAAAAAGAAAAACTGCAGTGCTTCAGTTTGGTCATCAAAGGTTGACAGTGTGAAGCACATTATGTCAAAGATTCTCATTTGTGGGCATCAGTACTTCCTTTGATAATGAGTAAAGAAGAGTTATCACATCCAAAGAGTCTTGAGGATCTCTGAAATGCTCATTACAATGGTAATAAGTGTGCACGAGGATGAAATGGAAGTTAACTGAGACTGCCTCTGAAGAGACACATTCCATTGACTCATTTTCATAAATTGTCAAGTCTGCTCCGATGACAGTGATATGGACATGAACACTGGCATAAATGTGAGGTGAACATTTTCTGTGCATTCTTCTCAGAAAGATTGATTCTTATTGGTCAGTCATCAGAAGGAGCTATCAAAATAAGCTAATAAAGTATCAATCTCCATTTCTGAAGATAATAAATCAAAATTGGATTGGACAAGATCCTGGTGAGTATGATGTAAAACTTAGTGATCACTCTGCTTTGAGTGGGGGCTGGACTAGATGACCTCTAGCTATTGTTCCTAGTCTAAATTATCCTATTAGCTCATTTATACTGCTGGGAATCAGTTTCCTTGGCATCTGTCATCAGTGAAGAGTAACTAAGAAACATTGTCAGTGAGTTCTTTCAAGCGTTTCCTGAAAAACTGAGACCTCATAAAAAATTATCAGTGTTATTTCACCGGGATCCAGCAGTTGAACCAATTCTCATGAAAGGCAGAACTGCACATTCAGTGTACCACACCAATGGAGAGCTATACTGAGTTTGTTCATAGATGAATGAGTTTTTGAATTGGTCACATTTCTAGAATTATCAGGTATGGTTCTACCGACACACAAACCAAAAGGAGTCATCAAAATCTGCCAAGGTTATGGCATGCTAATATGGCATGCTAGTGGTGCACATCCACTGATTGTTTTAAGCAACTGTTTGCTGCTTTTGGAGGAAATATTCATGAAGCCTGCTCTCTCAAAGTATCAGCAAAATGTCAGTGAAAATGCTACAGGTGTGCAGATGAGTCACACATTGACAAAAAATCCAAGTCGAGGTATCCTCACCAGTTGAAGAGTTATAGCTGTGGTACCAATATTTATTAAGGACCTGATTTTGGTTATATTTGAGGATGAGATGAAAAGTTTTGAACTGATTTGAGAAGTCAATATGAATTCAGAAGAAATATACACAGAAGGATTACCACTGTTTTCTGTGGTATTCACCTGAGATGCTGTTGCTGTTATGTGCAAGATATTGTAGAAAGAATGTATGTCATATTTGTCTTCTGTTTCTCTCTTTCTCTTTTCCTATCTCTGTCTAGGACTCATTTCTTTGTCAGGATTGTTACTGTTGGTTTCTGGGAAGCGGTTATATTTGCTAGACACTTGCCACAAGTTGCTTCAGTTGCATATGTTCAGCTCCACAAACATAGCAATCATTATGTCTAATATTGTTCAATATAGTATGGATGTTCCTGGATCATTCTAAGCAGAGGACTGCCCAAACCTGGTGCTTCTGAAAAAAATGTATTTTGTAACAATTCACCCTGTCTCACCCAACATGCTATCTTTTTTTTTCTGAGACCACATTTTATGGTTCAAGAGGAAATCATGGAGCAAATTAATTGTTCTGGGAGCTAAGCTACTTGCCACTTTTTTCCCAAAGCTTCTACAGCTGTTTTCCCATTACTTGCTTGGGAATGACAGTTTCATAATGAGATCAAAATGTATATTTCTGTCATCGTCAGGTAGCAGATGTATGTCTGGTCATGTTACAGGAATGCAGACCTGCATTCCATGACAGCATTTCTTGCACATCCTGGCATGTAACATCAACAGCTAATAGGAAATACCTACACATTTTAGCAGGTAAGCGCCTTTCTTTTTGGAATTTTGTTGTTCAACACATAACAAAAATGTGTTTGGCTACAGTTAGCCAATTTCTTGGCTGAGTGTTTAAATATTGGGAAAGTGTTCATATTCTAATACAAGGAGGGGCTTCACGCATTCCTTTTGTGGAACTGACAGATACAGAATATTTTATTTGGAAAATGTTTCTAGTATTTTCACCCACAAAGCATTTCCAAGAATGCTCTTTCTCAGATAAATTCAGTGGATTTAGACATTCCTGTGCTTAAGAAACATTTAGAATAATTCCAAAGAATACAGCACAGTATGGCTTGTGGTATGGACACATGCCAAATGACATCTCTGCAAAGTCCAGCTCAGCTTGATCCAACAGTAATCAGTGAAAAATCTCTAGCAGACTCAAATGTACTTCTTTCCAAGGCCATAATGTATAGTTAATGTTGTGAAAATCTCTGTGAGACCTGACTGTAAACTTGAAGGTAATACTAAGGAGGAAGACGATAAGTTATTACTGACCTTCCTCTGATCTGGTAAATTAATAAATTAGTGTCAGTTTTAGTCAAGCAGCTGGTTATAGTTACAACAGCAAAGAACATATCTATGAACCAGATCCATCAGTGCTATTTTTGAACAGCTTTTTTTATAACCCTGAAACAGAGGAAAGAAAAAAAAAAGACATCTTCAGGCATTTAGGAGTTCATTTACTGTATTGATATAATTTTTTAAATGGGCAATTAGAACCCTACTGATTTTAATCATTGGCAGTTTTCAGATTCTATAAAAAAGCTATCTTGAGCCAATTATCAGACATATTTGCAATTGCTCCTTGTGTCGTAGGAACTTAAAGGACTTCTGCCATCTTTTTTTCCCCACACTCTCTCTTTGGAGTCCTTATCTAATCATGGAGTTCTCACTCCCACCCTTTCTCCTTAGCATGAGCTTTCCTAAATTAGTTTTTTCTTCCTCATTTGCACACCGGTGGGTCTTTGTGGTTCTATTTTAAGTGTTTAAAAGGACCTTCTTTCATAGAGGAAATCATCTTTCTCATATAAAAGACGGAAGGGATTTTGACCCAGAATAGGGGGAAAAGCAGCAACTGCTGTCAACATACCCACAGACCCTCACAGGAAAGAATGGACAGAAGTACTCCTCTATACCTCTGCTTTTTGTTAGTGAAAGATCCCAGAAAGCAGTATTGCAACATGGCTCATCTTCCCTGAGGGATCCCATAGGGTCTGTTGTGCCTGCTGTCATGGTCCACATATCACAGACATAAAGGACTATTGCAATAATTTAACATAACTTTCTGCATCACAATGGCCACAGAGGTTCCTGCTTCAAGGCCCCAAACTTCCAGTTGTGGTACAGTATTTCTGGTATAGAGTTATTCAATAATAATTCAACTCCTTACATCTTGAGTTAAGATTTTTGACAGAGAGTTACCGTCATTATGAAAAAAAATTTTTAAAAAATGTTCTACATTTCTAATATGTGTAAGTTGAATTTCCAATTTTAGTTACTGTGTACTATTTTATGTTTTTCTACTATAGGAAGAAAGATTAAAAAACTTGTCTCATGTAATAATGGGTATGCAATGCCTGCCACATGAAATAATTTAAAAAATCATTAATAAAACCAGAAAGGTGGAATCGGCAAACATATTCTCTGTGTTTTGATCATGCACAGACACATGCGTGTAGTCTAGAAAGTTACATCTTAATAAGCTGTTTACAAAGGAAAACAGCCTTTAGGCTCCTTAGAAATGGCTTCTCCAGATTATAAGGTATTCATTCTTTTGTCTATTTTCTCTCTTCACTTTATCCACATTTCCTGAGTATGGATACTAGAATTTGTTGCAGAGCTTTGGTGCTAGTCTTGCTAATGGAGGAAAAGCTGAAGCCATACTGCTAAAAGTTTCATCATTTCATTCTACTTGTCTAACACTGAACTTTTCATCCTTTTACAAAATCCAAAAGCCTCCATAATTTTTACAGGGCATGACCATTTTCATGTGCAATGTTTAATGCATTCTGAAGACACACAATGGGAAACTCAGTGTTTTCTTAAGTTACAAAGAACTCTGTTTCATTCAAAGCATGGTGTTCTAGTTATCATGTTATTTTGCCATTTTCTTCAGATCCTAGGTGAAGAATCTTAGTATCACATCTATCATCCAGAAAGGGAAAATAAGATGCAACAAAGGGATAAATTATGCCAGAAGCCAGAGACTAGGTCCATAACAATATTAAAAAGCAGAAATTAGATGTTCTGATGCTATAATGCTTCCTCACAATGCTTTATAACAATAATTTCTGTGAATTATGACCCAGTAAAATTATATTTACTGCAAAATTATATTGTATTGACTCCACATTTTTCTTATTCTTTTCTTTTTTCCTAACTGACAATTTTTATGACTTGTGTATGCCAGCATCTAAATTTATTAATAGCTAGTTACCTAAATGCACGCTAAACATCTAAACTGCTGCAAAAGTTGACAGTGCTAGCCATAGGGCTTGAACTTTTAATAAGGTTGTTAGCATTAGATTATTACCACAGAGGCCTTCTGTAACTTTGTAGCATTTGATATTTAGAAGAGTCTTCAAATACCTCTAAGAATGACACCAGACAGACTTGTAGTATGTGCTGTAGGTAACCCCATTTTGAGAAGGACTTTTGTTTCAGTTCCACTTGTAGCTCAGGCAAATTGTGTGGAAAGGGGCTAATGTGTTCTTTAGTCCAGTCTTGGTTAGCTGCTAATATGATTTTAAGGTTATTCATACACCTGGTCTAGAGATCTTTCACAGTGGTCGCACGCAGTTTACTGAAATTTTTAACATTTCTGGTTTAAAGAGATTCAAACCTTTCCATATCCAGCTCCCCAGTACAGCTGACTTTACTAGATATTTCCTTAAGTATTTCTGAGTTCACTCTTTTTAAATATGGAACTTTACTCACAGATTTATTCAAATTAGTCCTTACCTTTAGGTTGATCTGACTCACATTAAATTAACTTTAGTTTAAAGTGAATCGAGCCATAACTACTTTCTGTGACCTAGTCTTCTCCCACCTCCTTGTCTCTTATACCAGCCTGTCTGAACTAACATGAAATTTTTTTAGTTCAGCCACTATTTGATAAAAGAAAAGAAAAAAACCCAAAATCCTATCACCTGCAACACTAACAAGTATCTAGGCTCTACCATTCTCAACAGAACTTCTCCAATCTGCTGCTCACAAATCAACCCCTGTTAATATTTATTCCTCTACAGCTTTAGAAAAATCTCTACTAATTTCCAAATTTGACACAGCAATTTGTTCCAGACTCCCAGTATTATTCTAGTAAAAATGTTTTACTGGCATCCCCAAAAAAACAATTTGATGCTTTTTATTTTTCCTGGCTCAATTTTATTGTGCTTTCCTTCCTAAGTCTTAATAGCCCATCTATAAACATATGTGTTAACCTACTGCTTTAACTTCCGTTTCTCTGTTTCCAAAGCCACACATCCTCTTCAATGCATGCTTTATCACCACAATTGCTCTTCTGTCATGTTCCAATAATCTTTATAATGCCCTAGATCATATTCTGCTCTGGTAGTTCATGCCCCTCTGTCTTGTTCCTCAGTTTTTATCAAAAAAATCTAGCTACTGTTTAGCCCTGGAACTTTCAAACTGTTGGACCATCTTAATCAGCAATCACAGCAAAAAAACAGGCCACCTATCATAGAAGTAACCTCCTCCATGATACTCTAATAGTGGGAAGTCTACGGACACTAGCATCCCCAAACTATAGGAAAAATATATTGTGTTCAATATCATAGGAAGCAAGAAAAACATCTAGTTTGTTCCTTTTCTGTTATCCTATGGGCTTGGAAGCAGCATAGCCTGTGAGGAGATGGTCTTCATCAACCTCTTTGAGGGGTTAGACCGGAAAGGAGGCCTTGTTTGGAGAATTCCTGACAGACTAAAAAGGACAGGATTATACAGAGCTTCTCTGAATTTAGAAGCAGAGTAAGCAGGGCCTCATGCTGACACAGGAGCTGATGAGGCAGAACCTTGTCACAATCGAGTTTATTTCCCGCACCAAAATCTCATAACTCTGCCTATCGGTCCCAGTGGTTCACAGTTCCCTTCCTCCACAGACCACACTGTAAGGTAAAGAGAACAGCAGCTCTGAATGCACAGGCCAAAGTGCGGGTCCAATTCAGAAGATACCAGAAAAGCAGATAGGCAGTATACACAGTTATATACTTCAAACTACAAGGGCAAAGGTGTGAACACTTATGCTTCCAGGTAATAAATATAATTTTAAAATCTTGGCTAGTTTGCTCTACTCATCTTGTTGTTTCACCTACCTGCACTTCTGCAAAACTATATCTACAGTAAGGAGATCTTACTTGCACTTTTATATAAAGTACTAGTTTTGTCGAAATGTGATCTGTATGTTTTTAGTAATATTTTATTAAAAACTTCCAGAGGAGCACACATCTCACAATATGAAAGCATACTTCCCTTGCATAAATAAGCTTCAAGTTTTATTAAAAATTGTAATACTCCATAATATATCATGAAATATTAATCTCATATTCATAACCATAGTCACAAGATATCTCCTGAAACACAATGCAAAATATAAACAAAATATCACAACCAAGTTTTAATAAGGTAGAGGCTTAAGGTAATGAAATCAGTTCTTCTCTTACAAAAAGTAACTTAAGGCAGCTCTGACCATGTGTCACTTATGACTCTTCTTTTGAAAATCAGTGTACTGCTGGTGAACCCTTGGTGAGATTCTCTTCCTTTTTCTCCTGGATAAAATTGTTCACTGCACAAAGGACTGCTCAACAGTCTGGAATCTTGTCCTAGAACTATAATACCTTTCACTATTTCAGTTGCACCTCTCTTTAGTGTTTTGTCTCAGTTTAAGAATTCTTGAAATTGAATTCAATTATTTTCCAGGATCCAAAGCAAGCTCTGATAAAGAGCCTTTCTTCAGACTAGGCATCTATAAACAAGCTTTTAGAAAACTGAGCAAGATGATTATTTCCTTTTAATTCAACCAGTGGAGACAGAGAGTGATGATGAAGGGGGATAAAGTAGCTCACAGTTTACAAGGTTATGTGACACCATCAGCCTGTAAGTCTCCCTACTAACTAAACTCATAAAAAGTACTGCGCCAAGGAAGACTAGTCAATAGCAAAAGGCTACTCAATGTCCTCCTTCTTTCACTGCTGCAGCTGCCTGTGGGACAGATGCTGCTAATCACAGCACTAAGAATATCTTTAGTTGAGCAGTGTGTTGATATATAAAGCTAGTGTCATCTCTCTTGTGAAGATCTTAACTACCACTATACAAATCTCTGCATTTTTGCAGTCATTGGCAAAGCAGCACAAGGTAGTATCTGGGAAACAATAGCCAGGCAAGAAATGACCAATCGTATGATAAGCTGAAAGGAATCACTGAATCTGAGATCTTGATTCTCTCCTTGTCCCTGCTAATACCTTAAATCCAGATGCTTTTGATTGTCTTCTATTGCATTTTTCATAGCACTCCAATGGAAATATCCTGTTACACATAGGGATCATCAATCACACTGATGAGATACCTTCCCATGAAGCCAACTTTATTGCAAAGCAGGTTGTCATTGTGGTGGAGAATACTCTTTGGACTGCAATAGGAGAGAGCTAGTTGTGTGAATGCTACTGTTGACCATCTAATCAGCAAAAGCCTAGTGCAAATATGCTGTCCATGTTCAACCGTCTAATCCATACAGAATGTTGAAGCTGAAGGTAGGCAGGAGAACACTTAAATTTTCTTAGGTTTTGCATGTTTTTTTCCAATAAATACCCATGCGAAATACTTGGTGGGATCCAAATATCTGTTGACACTGCTGGAGTTCAGTAGGAATCACTTTTGTTCTTTTTTTTTTAAAGTACAGTAGCAATGTATCTCTGACTGACTACTTGTTATCTTTATTTAGAGGAAAATGTACACAAACATATTCACCATTCCTTCTTTTACTCTCTTCCTTAAACTATGCTTTTTATTCCCACCTATTTCAAAGAAGGAGGGGAAAAAACTCCTTCCCTGTTTTGTTCCCCAGATGCCCCTATTTATAGCTTCCTAACACCAACAGATGCTAAAAGTGTCTCTGTGTGACAGCTGGGAAATGAGGGAAGTGGATGAGTTTATTTTTAGAAAAAAACTCACCCTACATTAAAAAAAAAGGTAGCAGGTCTGCTTCGTGTATTGTGTTTTGAGGTCCTGTCTTCCTAATGAAGAGTCTAGGAGAGTCAGCACTAGTGAGGAAATGGAGCACCAGCCCAGAAGGGCAAGAAAAACCCAACACAGCCACAGTAACATAATTAAAAATGACTGTGGTGTGACTGAACCAGACTTCCTCTTCAAATTAAAAATGAATTTACTGGAGGGATGGTTTTCTTAAGCAGATGGGACGAGTGAGCTATTAGCATGGGCCTTAAACATTATTTGTGTTGACAATTTTTTTTCTAATTACTCCCCCTGCAGATTTTCAGCAATGAGAAATAGCCAGAAGAAAAGCACTTGACTAGTCACACACCACTACTGCTGGCAGAAACGTGTGGCACTTTAACAGATCATCTCTTGTCAGTTTATTTTAAAGTCAAGAGACAAGAGTGTTTGTACCGAAGCAGGAAGCAAGGAGCTGTCAAGGACTGTGCTACGACTTTCTGGCTTCTGAGATCAGTTCCATTTGTGCCCCAAGTCCAAAGCAGATTAGAGCTGAAAACAGTCCAAAACAAGTCCAAAAAGGACTTGGCCAGGGCTTGATTAGTAACAGTTCCCAAGACACTATTTGCTGTCTGTGAGCAGACACAGCAGGGCACACGCAGCTCAGAAACTCCTATGCAGAATGCTCCGGTGGCAGTTGTGCCAGAGCCTCTTCCTGGCTTCCTTGCAGCTAGGGGCTTCACTGTGCCACTGCTTGTTACCCGCACGCTGGTGCAAGGATTCGGGTCAGGTCAGAGAATTTAGCTCTAACTTGTTGTGTTCTTACTTGACACTGGTCAGCTGTTCAAAGTCAGACATATCCTGTTACTATATTTACCATTAATTACAACTTTGTCATTATCAGGTAGAAAAAGAAGAGCAAAATTATCCAGCAATCTATACCTCAGTCCTGCCCCAAAGAAAGACTCTTATAGTTCAGAAACACTGGAATCTGAAGTTTTACCTCTGGTTCATTTTGGAGATAAAAACCAGCTGCAATGACTGTGTCTGGATCTGTGCGACCTTCATGTTTCAGGGTGCTTGGATCTCCTTTGTACATATCCTTAATAAATGACAAACCACCTTTTCACTGTTAAAAGATCTCCTTTCATAAGCATCATAAGGTTAGAATAGCTGGGTGGGATGCAAATGATCCCATTTCAACTGTGTGCACATCCAGAAAAGCCAGTAAAGAGCATGAGCACAACTTGGAGAAATTGCTGTGGATAAGTGCAGTATGACCACTGCAGAGCATGTAGCCATAGAACTCAAGAAATATTTAACCAAAAGAACTGCAATGATAATCAGCCTGTAATCAGTATCTTCTCCCCTACAATACTATGTTCTGGCTTCTGAGGTTAAGGACAATAAAAAAAGTTTCTATAAATACATTAGCAATAAAAGGAGGACTAAGGATAATCTCCATCTTTTATTAGATGGGGGCAGAAACATAGTGACAAAGGATGAGGAAAAGGCTGAGGTACTTAATGCCTTCTTTGCATCTGTCTTTAGTAGGAGGACCAGGACCCAGACCTCTGAGCTAGTAGACAGGGATGGGGAGCAGAATGAAGCCCCCATAATCCACGGGGAAATGGTGAGGGACCTGCTACAGAACTCAGACATACACAAGTCTATGGGGCAAGATGGGATCCACCTGAGGGTATTGAGGGAGATGGTGGAAGTGCTCACCAAGCCACTTACCATTGTTTATCAGCAGTCTTGTCTAACCGGGGAGGTCCCAGTTGACTGGAGACTAGCAAATGTGACACCCATCCAGAAGAAGGGCCACAAGGAGGATCCAGGGAACTACAGGCCTGTCAGTCTGAACTCAGTGCCTGGGAAGGTTATAGAACAAATCATCCTGCTCCAGATCATCATTACGCAGCACATGTAGGACAACCAGGTGATCAGGCCTATTCAGCATGGGTTCATGAAAGGCAGGTCCTGCTTGACAAACCTGATCTCCTTCTATGACAAGGTGATTATGACTTAGTGACTGAGAGAAAGGCTGTGGATGTTGCTGACCTAGACTTTAGTAAAGCCTTTAACACCATTTCCCACAGCATTCTCCTGGAGAAACTGGTGGCTCATGGCTTGGATGGGTGTACTCTTCACTTGGGTAAAAAATTCGCTGGAAGGCCAGGCCCAAAGAGTGGTGGTGAATGGAGGTAAATCCAATTGGTGAAACACACAAGCGGTGTTTCCCAGGGCTCAGTGTTGGGGATGGTTCTCTTTAATATCTTTATCAATGACCTGGATGAGGGGAATGAGTGCACCCTCACTAAGTTTGCAAATGACACCAAGTTAGGCGGGAGTGTTGACCTGCTTGAGGGTAGGATAGCTCTACAGAGGGATCTGGACAGGCTGGATCAATGGGCTGAGGCCAATGGTATGCGGTTCAACAAGGCCAAGTGCCAGGTCCTGCACTTGGGTCACAACAACCCCATGTAGCGCCACAGGCTTGGGGAGGAGTGGCTGGAAAGCTGCCCAGCAGAAAAGGACCTGGCAGTGTTGGTTGTCAGCTGGCAGTGTGCCCAGGTGGCCAAGAAGGCCAACATCATCCTGGCCTGTATCAGGAATAGTGTGGTGAGCAAGACTAGGGAGATGATCATACCCCCATACTCCGCACTGGTGAGGCTGCACCTCAAAGACTGCATTCAGTTTTGGGCCCCTCACTACAAGAAAGACATTGAGATTCTGGAGTAAGTCCAGAGAAGGTCAAAGAAACTGGTGAGAGGTCTAGAACATAAGTCTTATGAGGAGCAGCTAGGGTAACTGGGGTTGTTTAGCCTGGAGAAAAGGAGGCTGAGGGGAGACCTTATCGCTCTCTACAACTACCTGAAAGGAGGTTGTAGAGAGGTGGGGGTTGGTCTCTTCTCTCACATAACAAACAATAGGACAAGAGGAAACAGCCTCAAGTTGCACCAGGGGAGGTTTAGGATGGATACTAGGAAAAATTTCTTCACTGAAAGGGTTGTCGAGGATTGGAACCGTCTGTTGAAGGAAGTGGTGGAGTCCCCATCCCTGGAGGTATTTAAAAGACGGGTAGACGTGCTGCTGAGGGACATGGTTTAGTGCTGGTTCCTTGTGGTGTTAGGTTGATGCTTGGACTTGATGTTCTTAATTGTCTTTTCCAACCTAGATGATTCGATGATCCTAAGATTCTATATTCTATATTCCTGTTCCACTTTCAGTGACCAAAGCTAACACTTCCCTTAACACTCTTAATAGATTACCTTCACTTACATATAGGTTGTTAACTAGAAGTACAAAAAGCAAAAGGATTCAGAGAGTGGGAAAGATACTGCTACCTAAATACCAGAGAAAGAGGAAGAATGTGAGAGGATAAGCTGCTGTACTTTATATGAAATCTCCATTAGGAATCGGGTGAGAACAAGAGGTGCTGGTTACAAGGGTAAAGATTGCTGAAGCATTTAATGTGTATGTGATAAATCCTTACAAAGTCCACACTGCATACAACAAAAGTCTAAGAAAGGGGTCATGAATCCATGTCTGAAAGTGCTGATATGTGAAGGAAAGTACTTCTTCATGACTTACCTGCCTTTAAGAGCACCCTACCAGTGCTAATCAGCTGTTTTGAAAAAATAATTCAATCTTTAGTATTGTTAAATTAGCTAAATGGGAATTCTCAGCTTCTACTGAATGTTAGTTAGTAACTGAGAGCTTTTTCACATGCAGGCAAAGCTGGCTGCATAAGCAAACTTCATTCTGGCATTTTCCAATTTCTGACTCTTTTACTTCACAATTAAAATGACAATTTCAATATGCAACAGGGGTGTGTGACTAGATGATCTTTAAAGGTCCCTTTCAACCCAAACCATTCCAATGATTCTATGATTCTATGATATTTGTGCTTGTTTTGTATGTGTATACATCTATACAGTATACTTGAAGAAATATTACGGACCTCAGTAATGTTATTACTGTTTCTTTAGTTTGTGAATACCATGATTGCTTTTTTAAAAATGCCAGGTTTGGTTTGTTGTTTATTTTTGTTGGTGGTGGTTTTTTTTAACCTGGTGCTGTCTTTAAAAAGCTAATTGCTTCAGAAATCTTTGTTGACACCAAAGCCTGGTTTGCTATCCCCAAAACCCCGTACACTGTTAAAAGTGATATAACTCACTAACCACATAAATTATATTGACGAATGCTGTCATCACCAAGACTTCTAGTACCATGCAACAGGAAGGACAACAATTTGATCAATTGCTAGGCCCCAGTATATCATATTCACAGGCACATGGTGTACAAGATCTCTTCTGCTGTTTGGAAGCATTTTCTTTCTGGAACTGAGGAGCCTCTATGTGTCATATTAAATACTACAACTGCAGACATATGAGATGTTAGCAGAAAAATTTCTCAATTTCAATTTGGTTGTGAAGAGAAGGTACATTGGCATTCTGGTAATCACTCTATTCATAGTGTAACCAGCATCCATTTAGACTCCTTCCATTTTCACGTACCTTCTCTATTTGATTTCACTCTTAAAAAGGTGGACTGGGAGTAAAAAACCACATTTATATCCCCCCTGAGCCTGGGTGCTCTCCTTATGTGACCCATTTTCCTTTTTCTCTAGATGTAAACAAAATCAGAGCCTGCAGTGAATCAGGGTCCCCTAGAAAACTATTGGGTCCCTCAATAATTTGATGCTTGAAAAGCTACTTATCTTTTTTTTTTGTCCCACTTTAAGTCCTGAAGTTTATAACTACTGTTTCCTTTCCCATCTTTCAAATGCTGCATTTAACTGAAGTGCAAATGCAAGTAACTTGCTGTAGATCCCTGCACTGGTGAATCTGTAGGTACTTTAGACAGACCTGGATGAGCTGCACAGTGCGTACTGCATAAGATCAAGTAGAGATGTAGTTTCTGTGACCTGAACTGAGAGCAAAGTCACAGCAACAACCCTGAGGGCATTACATAAATCAGCATGCAAATGTATAACAAACCCAGTATTTGTGAAAGAGGGTGGGAGAATATGCATACTACGGGAATATCCAGAAACATGACGGATTCATCAGAAAAATGAAGAAATAAATTCTTTTATGAAAAATGCATTAAATCAAAAGCCGCCACCATACAGTGCAGAGGGTGTTTCCATGGAAGCAGTCTCCCACATGACAGCAAGATCAGCAACAGGTGTTACAAAAAAAAACAGGGAAGAGAAATGTCACCAGGTTAAGCCTAAATGTCACACTGTTTTATAAAACAATGTATATAAGAATTTAAACTGACCACAAATGTTTTCCTTGGAATAGAAAGTTAATTATTTCCTATCCAGACTATATCTGTATATATACAGCGGGAATGCAAAAAATTCAGTGTTGGATAAATGTGAACAAAAAAGTACAAGTGCTTTGTCTTGGTCTTGTTTAGTAACTAGCTTGTAAAGTAATTTGTAATCATCCTCGTTCTAGTTCCTGCTGAATCTCATAAGATATACAATCTAATAAATAGAATAAAAAGTAGTATTTTATGTACAGAGGCAGCTTCCTAGGAGATATAAGATTAAAGTGGGTTCCACTATCAATCTTGAAACACATGGTCTATGAAAAATCCCAGCTACTCAGATTTAGGACTAATTCAGTCAGGAAAAGAAAAGAAGAAAAAAATGTATTAAGCAGGTAAACCAATAAATTATTCAGACAGTATACATGCTAAGTGAAAGCAAAAAAACCCCATCATTAACATGACTGACACTGACTAGACCTATGAGACATAAGAATAATGCAAGAGCATTATTTATAGTTTATGATGAGCCATCTGATGGATGAGCAATACAATTAGCTAATGCTTACATTTTCAACAGTCTTGACCCCAGAACAGGGCATTAGCTGAGACAGTTATGTGGGAAGGTTCTGTGCTATGCAGATTACAGGAAGACACTGATTCAGCCGAAGTGTTTCAAAAGTTGTGGATTACACCTATTCCAGGTTAATACAGCCTTTGTAGGTATTGTTCTGAGGTCTAAATGCAAGGCACACCTGAATGCCAAATTCCTGTTTTCTGGGGAAAGGGACTCATCTCTCAATTGAAAAGGAAGTATTTTGTTCATATTCTGTCACACCTGACTACATGGAAGTTTCAGCAACCACCAGCTGTGTTGAGCAAGAAAAAAAGGTGTAAGGATTAATGATTTACCTTGTCAGATTATTCTACTCCTTGCAAAAATTTTGTCACAATTAAGAGGTCTCTAAAGACACATTTCCAAGCTTTCATGTGATGATCAACATTATCCTGCCTTCACCAAAATGAAACAATTCATCACAGTGGGAAGGCACATTGGCACACGAGGTAACAGTTCAGAGGATTGCACCCAAGCAAGGGTTATGATAAGAAGAGAAGCTCATAGTTTATTAATGTCAGACTGTCACATCCACAGAAACAAATCATATGATATGCACACCTGTTTGGATGAGAATGCCATACGTGCAGGCGAGATGTTTCTGTCTACTGTGACAAGCCATCATTCCCACAGCTAACAGTGGTACCAGTGTTTCTATAATGGGTGCTGAGTGCTTGCTGTGCATTTAACTTTTTATTATTATTTCTAATGCTGAAGCACAGAAGATAAGACTATCCCTTGGCATAAATGATGTTAGCAGGGACGCAGCCAAGGTTTGGGATGGGAAACAGACATTTGCATAGCTACAAGTCACAGGCATGCATATAAACAAAACTGTTATAGCCTGCTACATCATTGACGCTACCAGCAAACTGACCTCAACAATGAGCGGCATCACACTGTACCAGTCTAGATACAATCCAGACTCACAGTTTTGCATTAAAAAAAATTACTCCTTTCTTCCCATCATTTTGCTTATGGGAGGAATATGAGAAGCTACTGTAGTTAAAATTGACAGCATTGGTCTTGCTCAGTAGAATCCACATGTAAAGTAGACACTTGACAGATTAGTAGCAAAGAATTTTCAATGTGATTTTTTTCTTATTCTATACAGAACATTTTCTTTACTGAATGCGAACATGAGACTTCTACAGTTTAAGGTGATCAGACAGAAGCGTGACACTTGCCATTTTTTGTTTTGCTTGGGGATTCAAAGGATTAGTTTAGTATCTTTACTTTACATCAGAATTCATATAGTTTTCTGCCTATTACATAAATTCACCTAGGAAATAAAACAACTTTGACATGATCTAATGGAAACCTTCACAATTTGTAGCAGAACAGAAAGATGATCAAAAGAAATTTCTCCTATGGTAGAGGCTTCAAAAATGAAAGGAATAATTTACAGTTAAGACATGATGAGTGATGGAAATAAGAAATGACAATTCACTTCATGGTATGTCCAGATTTGTTTGGAACAATATACCAAAAAAGTGACAAAGTTTATTTATTTTGATATATGAGCTATGAAGAAGCTCAGAGATTCATAGATCTTTGTGTAACTGTTCATTTACTGTAATTTCTATTTAACTAACATTATCTACCAAACTCAATTTCCGTTCACAGTGTGATCAACATATTGTTTTGGATTTATAATCAATTCTTTAATTTGGAAGGATTTTTCTAAGCAGCATTTTTCCTTTCTAAGCAGCCATTGTAATGTCTGTGATTAAAAACAGGGCTTTTAAGTACAGTTCCTAAATTTGTATGTCTTAAAACTGAGTGGTTTTGATAGAAAGCACAGTACAATATAATTCACTTCTCCCTTTGGACTGACAGAACCTGTGACTGTCAGCTGTTAAGAACTAATCTGAAGCCCATCTATTTTCTTAGGCTATTTCCGGAGTGAAATAACTAAAAGGCTAGGTCAGGCAAACTTTCTCAGGAGGCACTAAACAATTTTTTTGCTAACATTTGTAATATGCAATGTTTCATACTGTGTTTTTATATGTTATGTGTAAGTGCTTGACAGGTATATGTTAAATTGCAAGCTCAGTAAATAATACATAAAATTTCTCAGAAAATAACAAACTTCTAATCAAAGCAGATAAACATTTTCCATTTTCATATACTGTTTTTGCAATTCTGTAATTCTGTTGCTTGCTAGCTAATGGCTTTGTTTAAATAAGAACTATAACAAACTGTATGTGATAATAAGTATCATCCAACACCATTAGAAAGGTCATGGGACTTAATTCTACCATTTCTTCTAATTTTATAACACCAACATTGTAGGATTTCAGTTTGTTTTCCTCCTCATTTCATTTTAAGGAGCCACCTGGGATATATTAATGGAGCATACATTTGCAAAGCAGCATGAGATAAAGGTGCTCTCTGAGCCAGATCAACCACTGAATGCTAGAGTCCTTCATTTATATTAAATACCCAGTTATTATCCTCCTGGTGAACGTTTGGTCACATCAATAGCCATGGCAATAGTGATACAATCTCAATAGCTGTTATTTTCCGAAAGCAGAAGGTAAAAAAAGATCAGAATTTAGCATTCAAGACTAAAACTATCTCCACTTCTTTCTATATTAATTTGATATTATTCACTGTTTATGTTTTTATTGTATCTAGAGGTATGTTGTGCTTTTTCTAGTGAAGGACATTGTAGGTTTCCTGAATGGTTAACCTCTAAAATTCCTAGCTCTGAAAAGATTTGTGAACCAAAATGACCTTGTACAAAGTTGACAATGTTTGCATGGTCAGAGCTGTGAGCTCTGCAGAAATCCATGTATATGTGCTAGTCTGCATAAATTACAGGTATCAGTCTATATGGACTAGAATCATTAATAGTTATTTTGTGCTCCTTTTTTGTGATGCTAGATTCAATTTTATACAGATCTTTATAGATCTTTACTATTTATTACTATCAGAAGCACTTAACCCCAACTTTGGTGCATTCGACACACTGGAGGGAAAGGAAGCCATCCAGAGGGACCTGGACAGGCTTGAGAAATGGGCCCATGCAAACCTCATGAAGTCCAATAAGGCCAAGGGCAAGGTCCTGCACATGGGCCGGGGCAATCACAAGCACAAATACAGGCTGAGTGTAAAATGGATTGAAAGCAGCCCTGAGGAGAAGGACTTGGGGGTGTTGGTGGATGAGAAGCTCAACATGAGCCATCAATGTGCGCTCGCAGCCCAGAAAGCCAACTGCGTCCTGGGCTGCATCATAAGAAGCATGGCCAGCAGGTCAAAGGAGGTGATTCCGCCCCTTTACTCCACTCTCGTGAGAGTACTGGAGTACTGCGTCCAGCTCTGGAGCCCCCAACATAAGAAGGACATGGACCTGTTGGAACAAGTCCAGAGGAGGGCCATGAAGATGATCAGAGGGCTGGAGCACCCCTGCTACGAAGACAGGCTGAGAGAGTTGGGGTTGTTCAGCCTCAAGAAGAGAAGGCTCCAGGCAGACCTTATAGCAGCCTTCCAGCACTTAAGGGGTGCCTACAGAAAAGGTGGAGAGGGACTCTTTATCAGGGAATGTAGCAATAGGATGAGGGGTAACGGTTTTAAACTAAAAGAGGGTAGATTTAGATTAGATATTAGGAACAAATTCTTTACTGTGAGGGTGGTGAGGCACTGGCACAGGTTGCCCAGAGAAGTCATGGATGCCCCATCCCTGGAAGTGTTCAAGACCTGTTTGGATGGGGCTTTGAGCAACCTGGTCTATTGGGAGGTGTCCCTGGCCAGGGCAGGGGGCTTGGAACTGGACGATCTTTAAGGTCCCTTCCAACCTAGACCATTCTATGATTTTCTTTTTCTGGTGCCTAATTCATGCTTGGTGCCTTCCCATCATGCTTGGTCCCACTGCTTCTGGAACACAGGTTACTACTCCTTTGATTCTGTTTGATAACTACAGTCTTTGGGAGATGCAATTTATTACTTCACAGTTGCAGATGTTTTAGTCATTCAACTTTGCCAGCATTACAAGCTTGATCCAGTGCTTTGACTAAAAAAAAAAAAAAGTCAAGTATCATTCATACCCTAAAGATATACAGAAGTTTGGGTGTTAAATGTCAAACTATTCAGTCTTTGGCTGTCAACGTTTTTGAGAAAAATGACTAGTATTTTAATCTGTATTTTATGAGAATGATAGATGATAACTGAAATCTTAACATAGACTAAACCTGTGAACATATCCTTTATATTAAAGCTTTTCAAGCAAAACAACTTCCATTCTGATTGACAGATAATGAATCATTCATTTCCAAGATGACTGATTTTTTCAGTGCTATTCCTTGTCCATCAGGTGCCAGCACTTTTCAAATATTCTATTATTGTAATAAATTATTTGGTATGATTCATTAATTATTGTTTAACTGAATTTAGCTACTCATTTGGCAGTATTAACTGCTCTTTTTTCAGGTTTATTTTCATGTTATTTAAGGACCAGGTACTGCTTGTAACAACCGATTTCCCAGAGATCATTTCTCAAATGACCTGGATCATATTTTTTTTCATCATTTTGCTGTCCTTTGGTGTCTTTGTCTGAATTACAGTTTTACTGAGTAAAAGGATTTGAAACATGTAAATTTTAAGATCATATAACTAAACATGTTAATGTTAATGTAAATTGGATACTACAAAAAAAATGCTTAATCTTAGATGATCAAATTTCCTAATAAACTATAAAAATAACAGATTATAGTACATCTCTAACTACTGGATGAAGGGAATAGAACTTTATACTTATTATACTTATTAGAACACAAAAGCATATCTAATAAACCATGAAAAAAACTTCTTTTCCTCCCAGCCCCCCAAAGAGTACTAAAAAGGAGAGGAGGATTTTTTTTGCAAAGGGAGAAATTACTCTGCTCTATATCCCAAATGCTATGCCAACCACTTTCCTCTCCCTTTTGGCTTGATAAAAGTGCTTTTCTCCTCCTTTCTGAGCAGATCCTTTTTCATGAGAGGTTCTGCTTTTTTGTGTCAGTTATTAAGAATGTCTCTGTAACATTTATTCAACTGTAATATTTTTAGAATTAAAATTCTGAATGATGAAAATTAAATAACAAAGGACACTGCTTAAAAATTCAATTATTTTTGGTTTTCCTCTTTCAATCAGTGCCCCAGTTTTGGTGAAGAAAAATTCTACACACCAGGAGACACAATGCAACCTCTAACCTTAATTTAGAATCCCATGTATTCCAGGACTCCAGTCAAAGTCTGATCAACTTAAAAATGAAGACAATGGGAGTTCTGCCACTGACTTACGCAGAAACAGGACTAAGTTCTCTGTATTTAATTTAAATACAAAAACTGTACTTATAGTTCAAAATCATTGTTCCTTGACATTTGTTTGTGGCAGTTCTGCCCTTGGGAGCAGCAACTCCACAGTGGGAAGTAGATGAGGGGCAACCAGAGACAAGCATCAATGGCCAGAAAGCTTGAAAACGGCATTGTATTAAGAGAAAGGAAAATTAACTGTGTTGAAAGAAAAAACCAAAATGCACAAAAGAAAAGGAAATCTTTAAGAGCATAGATACAAGTCACCAAGTACAATTGGATGTCAGCGTGCTGTAAACAATTAGGAATCAGATCATGTTCATTTTCTGAAAATGTAGGGGAAGGTTGAATGAATATAGATCTCCTTTTGCTCAGTTCTAACAAAAAGTAGCTGAATAAGTCATGCTGAAGGGCTTTGAAAACAAAGTGGGACTGTGGCCTATTTCCTGCCCCAGAGTCCATCCCAGTGCATTGGAGAGGATGTCTGCACCATTCCAGTATTTGGTGAATAAAGAAATACCTCCTTCTACAGAGCATATCTACCTATGCATAAATGATTCTGTGGCCTGAGTTACATCTTTTAATCTAGTGCTCCTCCACGGCTAGTACCTGTGTGTACTTCTTTTTACACAGGGCTGAATTTGTCTGCTAATCACATATTGCAGCCCTTGAAGTTGCAGCTCCATTTTTCTTGCTTACTTTTTGTAGATTGCAATTGCTGATCTGTAAGAATTACTCCCATATTGAAATTAAATCACTGGAACTGATCTCTTACTTTTGAAACAGAAAAGCAAAATGCTAAGAACCATATACCTGAGGCTAAAGTATTTCACTGGACTACTTCTATTCTTGGATTTCAAGAGCAATAGATCAAACGTATGCCTTGCATAATTCAACTCTGAGAGGGAAAAGGTAATAGCAGTACAAATTTAGCAGTGACCCCGTATTGGCGCTTCCAGCTCTGATGGTGAGACTTTCCCACATGTTTTCCTCTGTTCTTCCACAATATGAAAATCAGCAGTACTGCATACTTGGGCCAAGGAATTTGTGAAGATATCAAAAATGCTGAAGTGAATTAGGAGACTATGTTTCATTTTCAAAGGTGTCTTCCTATATTTGCCAGTTTCCAAGAATCTGTGGGTAGTGTTTGAGCAAGTCTTGCCAGCGCAAAACTTAATCCACAAATCACTAAGTCCAGAAGTTATTATTTAGTGAAAGTTTACTTTAAATTTCCACCTAAGCATCATCTTACATCTATCATCACTCCATTGGCATTTTGTTGACAATGTGGCACCCCTTAATATGAACATACATAGTTTTCTAGAACTTGAATTGCCATACTTCTTAACATGTATAGCTCTGCATAACTGCAGGTTGCGGACCATAAACATATTCTATATCCTAATTATATATCAAAACCCTCACATAAAAATAATAGTACTAAATTGCAGAGTCAGGAATGTTTGCAAATGCTAGATTTAACGTTGCTAGTGAAATGTAATTCACATGCTAGTTAGGATCCATTATGGTACAGCATTTAATTATATGATGCCATTCTATTTTTTCACAGGACATCTTCTTCATTTTAGGTACAGAATGTAAGCCACTTACTTAGTCAGCAGCTATTCAATATTTTGCTTTATTCCATTTGTTCTATGCATGGTCCCATATCTTATTTACTGCATACTATTCAAACTGTGCTTGGAAGACAGAATACTTAATTTCTTCCTAGACTTTTCCATAGAGCTCATCACTATAAAATGTGAATGCTTCACTAACTCTCAGAAATGTATTGCACAACCCCTCTTTGTGATAAAGTGAGAAATTGAGTCATGTAGAAACTGAGGTTAAAAAAAAAATCTTTTCATGTATTATCACTATTATCTATTAGCAATCACTATTATCTACTATAATTGTGAAGCAATTTAAAACAACTAAGTCTCTTTTTTTTTCAATTGCCTAGCATTACATTGTATTTTACATGTTCAAAATATAATTTTGTTTGATGCTGTGTGTCTTTCTGTAAATCAGATGCTGGAATCTCAAGTTAAATACCCAGGAAACAAAGAATGTATGGTTAGTGACTATCTGAGAAAAGTTACTAGCTACCAGCTGCTAGTTACATTGAACTTCTCTGCTAGAAGCAGGGATAGGATTCTGTTTCTAAAGGAAGGTACTGAGTCAAAGATTTTCCATTCTCTTAACCATGCTCCTTTTACTCCATATGTTCCTAGTCCTAAATCAAATGAGCATAATTCTTATCAACAACCATTTTTTTTTACCCAACTCTGACCTAGGGAGTGTCCAATATTGGCAGAATCTTGAAGAATATAGCTATAGACGCCCAGCTGGTTTCTACACAGCAAGTGCAAACTATGTTTTCAAAAGCTTATACCTTGAATAAGTATTGACCTATCAGCCTTCATTACCCTTCTCTAAAACATGGAAAAACTAGAACTTAACAAAGAAAAGATCACCAGAATTTTGTGACATGGGTGAAGGAGGTTATGTTTCAAAGGACTTGTATAGAAAATAGTATGCAAAGTGAAGATAGCATTGTTCTTCATTGATATACTAACCAATCTGTGCCTATGCACCATCTATCCTTCCATTGTCTCACTAAGAAATTTGCAGCTCAATGTAGTGTTTGGAAAAACAAAAGACTGCAAATGCTTGAATATAATTTTAAGCCATCTGCAGTAGTTCTTGTAGTAAAGCAGAAAGTAGTGACTCTGGAAGACCGTCTCATCATTAATACAAAGCAGAGGGTATAGAATCTGGTTCATTTCAATCCTGTTTAGAGATAACTCCATCAACAGTGATTTGCTGCAACTCCTCACCTAATTAACAATAATAAACAACCTTGCTCTTAATGTTTCTGTGACACTTAAACACCCAGCCCAGAGCATCAGTCTCCTGGAGTTAATGAGGCTCATTTGCATTCCTTCCAAGGATCATCTGCTAATACATATAAACTAGCTAGAAGACTCCAATGGTAGTAAGCAGTGTCCAAGGGGAGGGCATGTGTTAATACCATCTTTGAAAAGTCTAGGCTAAATCACTTTACGGTTATACTGCACATTGCTACAGCTGCTCGAAAATTATGACTCCTTAATTATCAAGTAAGCCAGAATTATATTCCCACACTTAAAATATGAAATTTCACCCACAACTGCTACAGAACTGGGGTTTGTAATTCTGTGGTTCATCCAATTAGCATCTGCGGGAGAGATTTTGGTTTTGCTACATTACACAGAAGAGGAAAAAGTCCTTCCATACTAAATTTTATTTTATGGTTTAAATGGACTTAAATGCATAATATTTTATGCCAGTAGACTCTCACAAAGTTATACAGAGTAATTTATAATATACTTTATTTTAATGAAAGGAAGATACAGATCTAGATAAGCCTGTTTAGGTGACAATATCTGAAACCAGGAACATGAACTGCTTTTTTTAAATACTGAGCTTAAATATCAGTCTCTAACTGGTGAACTGTATAGTCAGTGCTATTTCACAAACAGGTGACACTAAATGCCTCCACCATGTAAGAATGAAAGGGTCAGGGGAGACTAATTCTCTATGGATATTCAAAGCTTAACTAAGCTATTGGCTACAGATATAATGCAAACAGAAAGCAAAAGAAAGCACTTCTGTGCTATGCTGTTATGTCGCCCTGCTGGGGAAAAATCCATTACTGCAAAATCAGTATGAGACCTAATGAAGGAACTGAAACCTGAAGAGATGAATAGTTGTCTGAGAATTTAGGAAAAATCAAGTTACTAAGAGTGAGAGAGTTAAGTAAACCTGAGCTTGTGATAAAGGGAGAGCTGAGAGTGTAGCTGAGCTCTGTGCCATGACATCAACCTGCCAGCACACACATCATCACTGTGAAGCCAGCACTGAGATCAGAACAGCATTGGGGAAGTAGTGAAACTAGGCCTGATTTCCCAGATGGACTTAGTAGTAAGCAGAGGAGACGTGAGTACTGTTCTGTATGTACAGAAACATGTGTTGGCAAAATAAAGAGAGAGAAAGAAGAAAGAAAATTAAAAGTACAAAAAATAAACATGTTAGATCTCCAAAGAAGTGACTGGGAAACGGGTTACATTCTTTATATAGAGTGAGCAGATGTTTATGTTTGTTTTATTTTGTGTTCAAGTGCAGGTGATACAACTGACCAAAAGCGTAAATTCAGGAAAGCTCTACAGAGTTCTGACATTTGTTTCTTTGCCAAGGATTGGCTATATGGTGTCATGATCGCCAAGGTTTTTTTCATTTCTCTGGCACCTGGACTCACAGGTTTCAAAATATTTTTCTAAGTGGGATGTAAGGCCAGAATATTAGTGTTAAAAGGCAGTATAGAATGGGTGGGTGTTCATGTTACTCGGTTTTAGAAGGAGGAGGTTTGAGTATCTCAAGGCACTTCCATCAGAGCTTTGAATATGTCTAGGAATATGACACGGAGACAGCAACAATGAGAGAGAAGGAGAGTGGCAGGTCCTATGGAGAACAGATTAAGAACATGCTGCAGGATGCTGATGAATCAATGGATTATGATATTTCTACTGCTGAGCTTCAAAGACTCTTTGTCCTTGTTTGTGCATCAGAAGCCAGCTGCAGGCTCAGAGACCTCTCAAGTAAAACCTACACAGAAAGCAGAGTACAACCCTTGTGAAGTCCAAGTCTATAGGAGCTACAGATAGAAATCACACTGAAATTTCAATTAGAAAATAGTGACTATTTAAAAAAGCTCACTTGCTCATTGGGACCAGTCGAAGTCACTGCTGAAGACAGAGTAAAAAATGGATGACAATAGAATAAGCACGGGAATAGCAATCTTTAAGGATGAAGAATAAGATTGAGAAGGTTTGCCTGAACATTTTGATGGTGATTTAATCATCCTGAGAATTTGACTGCCTAAGCAGTGGAAAATACAGCTGGGGGACTGCTCTGAACTTCAGTGCGAAGTGAACTCTAGTTCATCAAGTCTCCTGAAAGCTTCAAGTCTTCCTTAATGTCCATGGAATTGTATAAATAAGTAGCCTGTCCTGGTACTGTTCTCTCTGATAAATATCACTTTCTTCTCAAGGGAATTACTGCTTTCTAAAGAATAATATGGAAGAAAGTTTTGAATTACTATCTGGTCCTTAAGTGCCTGAAAAATGTGATCTGAACATCTTCCCTGAGAGATATTCTTACCAGATTTTATTATATTTCTGTTATCTCATTCCTCCCAGGACTCACTCTCATGTCTCTGTCATATTCCCCCTTTTCCAGAACTTACCTTAACCCTCCTCACTTTCTGTCCAGCTATTTCTGAGTTTGTCTCCATGCTTTGTGTTTGGCTTGTCATGCCAATTGCAGTGACTTACTGAGGGTTTGTTTAAAAAAATACAGACACAATCTGGAAACATAACATTGTGTTATCAAGAACTTAAAAAAAAAATATTGGGGGAACAATGTGCACTCCAGAAGCCCAGCGGAGTCTGTTACAGCACACATCTTGAGCTGCATCTTGAATAAGGACAATTATCACTAGGAAGCATAAGGGCGTACAGCAGGAGGTAGGGAGACAATATTATTATAAATCTGTATTATTCATTTTTTTTTGTCTACCAAATTCACTCCTTTTGACACATATGTAGCTAGTTTGTCATCTGACATGTTAAATTATTAAATGTTTAATTAATGAGATTATGGAAAAGTCATGTCTTTTTCTCTCCCTTTTTTGATGTTCTTTATGTTTGGTGCAACCAAGAACTCTGATAATTCTCTACTTCTTGTGATTTCTACTTTGGGTATTATAAAAGGAGCAAATTTATTAAAAGGACCTATAAAGCTCTAAGAAAGTTTACTATACACATATGTTTTGTCTATCACACTGCCATAGATGTTCAAATGACAGGATGTGTAATGCTAGGCATCTATTCATTGATAGGCATAAGTACCAAGCACGTTCAGCTAACAGTGATTACAGAACGCACAAGTCTTTTCTCACTCAGTGCATGAGGAATCATCTCTGTTCACATGACAGGTAGGTATTTTCCTTTGTGACAGAACCATTAGTTAGCCCATGCTGTGTGCTTTTTAATAGCTGCCCCATAATCAAAGGTGTTGGTTGGGCTGAAATTCTTCCTACCATTTCTCAGCAGTCCTGGCTAACCAGAGGTTAGCAGTTGACTGGAGGCTAGCAAATGTGATGCCCATCCACAAGAAGGGCTACAAGGAGGATCTGGGGAACTACAGGCCTGTCAGTCTGATCTCAGTGCCTGGGAAGGTTATAGAAAAGATCATGTAGGTCCTGCTTGACAAATCTGATCTCCTTCTATGACAAGGTGATTCACCTAGTGTCTGAGGGAACGGCTGTGGATGCTGCTGACCTGGACTTCAGTAAAGTCTTCGACACCGTTTCACACAGCATTCTCCTGGAGAAACTGGTGGCTCATGGCTTGGATAGGTGTACTCTTCGCTGGGTAAAAAACTGGCTTGAAGTCCAGGCACAAAGAGTGGTGGTCAATGGAGTTAAATCCAGTTGGTGTCTGGTCACAAGCAGTGTTCCCCAGGGCTCAGTGTTGGGGACGGTTCTCTTTAATATCTTTATCAATGACCTGGATGAGGGGAATGAGTGCACCCTCACTAAGTTTGCCAACAACATCAAGTTAGGCAGGAGTGTCGACCTGCTTGAGGGTAGGATGGCTCAACAGAGGGATCTGGACAGGTTGGATCGATGGGCTGAGGTCAATGGTATGCGGTTCAACAAAGCCAAGTGCCAGGTCCTGCACTTGGGTCACAACAACCCCATGTAGTGCTACAGGCTTGGGGAAGAGTGGCTAGAAAGCTGCCCGGCAGAAAAGGACCTGGGGTTGTTGGCTGACAGCCATCTGAATATGAGGCAGCAGTGTGCCCAGGTGGCCAAGAAGGCCAACAGCATCCTCGCCTGTAGCAGGAATAGTGTGGTGAGCAGGACTAGGGAAGTGATTGTTCCCCTGTACTCGGCACTGATGAGGCTGCACCTCAAAGACTGCATTCAGTTTTGGGCCCCTCACTACAAGAAAGACATTGAGATTCTGGAGTAAGTCCAGAGAAGGTCAAAGAAACTGGTGAGAGATCTAGAACACGAGTCTTATGAGGAGCAGCTAGGGTAACTGGGGTTGTTTAGCCTGGAGAAAAGGAGGCTGAGGGGAGACCTTATCGCTCTCTACAACTACCTGAAAGGAGGTTGTAGAGAGGTGGGGGTTGGTCTCTTCTCCCACGTAACAAGCAATAGGGCAAGAGGAAACAGCCTCAAGTTGCACCAGGGGAGGTTTAGGATGGATATTACGAAAAATTTCTTCACTGAAAGGCAACAAGCTGGCCTGGGAAGTGGTGGAATCACCATCCCTGGAGGTGTTTAAAAGATGGGTAGACGTGCTGCTGAGGGACATGGTTTAGTGCTGGTTCCTTGTGGTGTTAGGTTGATGGTTGGACTTGATGCTCTTAAAGGTCTCTTCCAACCTACATGATTCTATGATTCTATGATTCTAAATTTGCAGCTGATTCAGAGTTCTGAACATTAGTTCACTTTTTTTATAGAGATAGATTTTAGCATCCAAGATAACACTTTTCTTTGATTTTTCCCAGTAAAAGTTAAAGATTCTTTTACTTTTTAAGTAAACGAGGTAACTAAAATACTATGGTATAAAAAGATATATTCATTACAGGAAAAATGTCACCTTTCTCATCCATCAGAAAGCACAATAAATAAAGAATAGCTGATGAATTAAGAACTGTGAAATCTGTCATGGTCTGTTGTTTGCAGGCAACTTATCTATGACTTTCAAACTTTGTTTCTTGCCCTGCACTATCCTAAAGAGAGTTACTGTACTTGCAGGAGAGGAGAAGAAAAAGACACTTTCACTAGTGTCTTTTTTACACTGTTCAGTCAAGTCAGAGGTACATAAAAAAGGAATAAGTTTTCTCTCTGGTCCTACGAATAAGTAAATGAAAACAATTATTACACAGGTGGGGGAAATTATTTTTGATTACTTCTTTCCACAAGTGCCATATATGGCAGAAATGCTAACAAATTCTTATCTCATCAGTTTTGTATATCTTTTGCTCTGGCCTTCTGCTTCGCAGACACATCCAGCTGTAGTCACCATATATGAGGGTCTGTTTTTAGATTTCTCTTGAACACATTGAAAGCTATACTGTAGGCAGAATTCTTCAATGTCATGTTCTTGCCACACAGTTCCCAATCTGCCTTTCTTTATTCCTTCTCTATTCTAATGGCCTTGTGAAGCTGCAGCTAGAACTTTGAGAACCATTTTAAGAGCTATTGTTGACATTATGGTGGTTTACTTTATGACAGTTGCCCTTTATGCTACTAAATTTGGAGCCCTTGCTTTTTTTGCCTATAAATCGACTCTGATACCTGTAACATCATAGCCATGCATGATTATATGCTTTTTACTCCATACTAAAAATGAAAAATATTTATAGATGCAAATGTCTCCCATTTTTTACTGGTGCACGCTCTACTGTATTGAAAATTGCCTCCTAACTCTAGGTCCCACAGCAATTGCATGAAGTTGTAGATTGTGGGTCCTGCTTCGAGGCTGAAAATTCTACTAATAATAAACAGAGCAGATGCACAGTTACAGGGTTCTAGTTAGTCCCTTTTGTTCCCTTCAGGGATGCATGTATACAGAAATATCATATGACTTTTAAGACTTAAGACTATAAGAGAATAAATAAATAAATACGGTGCTGACTCAAAGTAACATGACATCTTTTTTCCCCTAGAACTAAGAACTGAAAAATCCAACCTGGTTTGTTTTCATGAACAAATTTCCAGGTGGAGGCATGCCACATCAAAGTCATTTCAACAGTGATGACCTGAGCTAGCTATTGCTACCCCACAGGTCTCAACTAAGCAGCAAGTCTTTATAAGAGGGAGCATGTGTAAAGGCAGGGTTTTAAGAATCTGCTGCTGGAGAAGCCCAAGAACTTTATGGCTGAGAATAAAGGACACAAGCACTACTTATGTCTATCTACTTCAGGTAGGTGTGTCTTCTTCCCAAGTCAGAAACACCTTACGTCTGGTAATAGTAACAGAGAACAAGACAAAACACACAGGAAGTAGCTTTGGAGCATATGAGGCTATGGTTTTCTGAAACTGAATAAAGATTTTCAGGCAGTGGTTAATTCAGGATTTTTATAGCTAAGTTTCTTCTCTGTCCTTTGAACAATTTTGGTCATCTGAAGTATGAAGATCACTATCTGTGCAAATACAGGACATCTGACCCTCAATTTGGTTGGTACTTTGAAGCAAACAAAAGTCTGCAGGACGGCAAGAGCCCATGAACCTAAAGGGGCAGTAGAGGATACAGCTGAGCCTTTTTCCATCTCTCTGTATGTAAGAAATGCCACCAGGAAGATATAAATTTTACTTCACATTTAAGGTAGAGGCATTTTGCACTCAATACACGAATATAAACAAAAAAGAAACTAAACAAATAATTGCCAGTGCTCTAAGTATATTCACAGTAAGACACTGAGCCTGATTATGGGTGTCAGTGATAGAATTTCCTGTGCCTTTAGTCATACAGTGCCTTGCAAAGTAAACTCAAACACATGACAGTTGAGTCACTAGTTTTCTAAAAGTTCATTGGAGATTTAATAATTATCCATTTTTATTTGCTTATTTAAAAGCAAAAATTATTGAGATCTATTTTCACAGTATGGTGTGTAGTTTTGGTACTGAAAAATGACTTTCTAATGGGAGTATTGAAAATTATTATGGGGGTTAAGACAAACCTTTCAAATGTATGAAACATTTTGTATGCTTATGTTTTCCACATTCTGCTTTTAATGAACTCCTTAACATATTAAGTGCTATAATATCTGTCTAATGAAATAGGGATGGATTCTGATCTCAAGCTGAGTTTATGGTAGTGGAATTCAATTGACTGGAGTTATTTCTGAGCTGCACTGATGTCAAGAATGGAAATCAGCCCACCATATGTAATGATATTGCAATTATAAGAAGTGAAAGATCAGATCTGAAAATTCTTATGTAAAGTCATAAAGTGATAAAGTTATCCTCTAGATTAAAAAGCACTGGAAGGAGGAAACAGCGCTGTATCTGTGTGACAGTATCTTTTCCTTCCTGCTGTTTTACAGCATTATTATCATTAAGAAGTTTTAGTTTAGTTCTGGAACCTGTCACTATTTCACTCTAATGTTTTATAGTTTATCATGAATCAAAGTAGCTTAGAAGGTTTTGTGGGTTTTGGTTGGTTTTTTTTTCCCCTTGTGTGTGAATGAGATTTCATGGTTTTTCTTTGTTATACACTTTNAATTGTTCCCTTGTTATCTTTCTTGCATAGTTCTCATCTCAGAAAATATGATTATTTTTTTTGATAGTGAGCTCTCAATAGGGCAGAGAACAGAAAAAAACACTTCAATATTTCCTTTAACAAAAGATTTCCTTATCTCCATCGGTTCCCTTCTGCCTGTTCTGAGTCACTGAACTCAAGAAATGAAAAGATCTTATTTTTCTCACATGAAGTTTTCTCAGACTCACAAAACAGAGTGTTTCTCTATCACTAGCAGCTTCTGTGTACTAAAGAAAGCACTTCCAGATTTGTCTCCCAGTTCCTTCACTTTCTCCTAGTCATTTTGCAGGAATAGCTATAACATCTAGAAAAATGTCTTGTCCAAGTTGATCTTTGGCAAACTGTGCCACTATTATGAATGCAAATCAGAATGAGCTTTACAGCTCTGCTCTAGCTATGAGTTCAGTCAGGTTCCTTAAAACAACCCTTAACTGGTGTAATAGCTTAATGTCTAGTTATTCCATAAAAGCCTTGACTTTGGTGAAGTGATGTGTGTTTTGTAAGTCAGATTATGAATTGTTTCAGGGCTTGCTGAGGAAGGAAATATTAGGAAGGCTAAAACTGCATATTTATGCAGGCAGTGCATTGCCAACAAAGCCTGATCACATGGGTTTCTATAAGCCCAGGAGTTCTCCTTTTTGGGGCAGGCCAGCTGCAGTTTGCAGTATGAGTATGTGGCAGTCTCCCACCCCATCTTAATGGTATTCCAATTTTGTTTCCAAAGAAGAGATGTCTGGGCTTGACATGTCTAATTGATGTGATTTCATCTTACAACACTGCTTAATGAGGAAAATTGCCTGCCTATAAAAGAAAAACTTCTTGCTATGCACGTTGACACTCTAGAAAATGTGAAGAGCTTCCAAGCAGGAAAGCAAATATTATTATTTTCAGTGTGAGTCTAGAGAACAGACTTTGGTCAAAAGTCACTTGGTTTACAATTCTTCTGAAGTTAGAAACAGCCCATCTTTCTTCAAGTTATGAAAGTATGATATTTTAGACGCCAAGTAATTTGTGGTATGACCTGTCAGTACATAGGTTCTCCCAGGAAAAAAAATGGAGGGTAAGTTTTCTGTCACAGATTGGCCCAAATAAATTATCTGTTTACTGAAAGGCAGGAACTCTCTATGAAACTATTCCACAGTACTAGGAGTAGGAATACGCCAATGAAAATGGTAATTGTCAGACAAAGAAGTCAACTGTTGAAGTTAGGAGTAGCAACTTTTATTAATACTCTTCTACACGCATTTGTGACTAGAAGCCTGATCTTAACTTTTGCTTAATATTTAGTTATAATTATCAATTGTAAATTTAATCTGCATGAAACTAGCAATCTGAGACTGCGCTGTCTGTACAGAAGCAACAATTTGGAATAAAACTCTCTGTGAAAGCAGTCATAAGGGATTCGCACCTGGAGACCCAAGGGGTTAGATTTTTGCTGAACTTTAAACTTTTGTGTGAGGTAAATCAGTACTAGTTTGTGGTAAATAATCTTCTCCTGCAAGCACAAATGATTGCATTTTCTATCATCAGGAGCAGAAGGCAGAAAGTACCCCATAGCTGTGGGCATATCTTAAAGACTCACAGCTGTCCCTCCCTAAGGGAAGTAGAATGGCACTTTGTCAATAAAGCCCTTCTGTGGAAATGGTGTCTACTGGTATCTAAAGGTTTGGATGGAGAAACAGTTGCCAGAAAACAGTGGGATGAAGAGACGGAAAAGATGCAGCGAGAAGGTAATATGTTAAAGTTTCCCAAAGACTGACAGACTCTAAAGACTTGAAGTCCTGTTGAATCTGCAAGAACTAATAAATGCAGAACACAAAGAGTTTTCTGGGGCTATACAAGGCCATTAACTCTCACTGTCACCAACAACGTGTTGTAAGACTTGGACCACATCTAAGAGCATAGCATCTGCTGTAAGCAAAATCTACAACCAATCCTCTGAGGGACTTTACAAACTCTTGCCTAGAAACTATTGGCGTTCCAGCACAACCATGCACTTCAGATTATACAGTTACGTTGTTCATCTGTATTGTTCTAAATTGACACATTAAAACTTTTTTGAAGATTAATTTTCTGATGAAGACTCAGTTGTGCATTCAAACAAAACAACATGCATTTTTTCATAATTTTTCTTCCTTCGCAGGAAATATTTATTTTTACCTTCTGACCACATCTGAAAGTCTTTTCCAAAACTGGCCATTTCACTGGGGAAAACTGAAAATTCTGTTAGAATAGTCAGTCACCCATCTCCACTTTCATTGTATTTATTTCCCATTTTCAGTGATTAGAAAAATTAATCAGGCGATAATGGTTCCACAGTTGGTCTACAAAGTACTATTCTAATTTCCTGTTTTCACTTTTCTCGAATTTATTTCGCCATTTTAATTCAAATTTTGCAGGGTTTTTTTGTTTGTTGTGTTAGAGTCTCATCTAGAATAAATACATACAGGGCTGGTTTCAGTGTAATGAAAAGAAAAACTGTTCGGCTGGAAATATCACTCTATGTTGCTTCTATGCCATATCTGAACAATTACATCAAAAAGGGGAGGGCAATCACGTTTGTTCTAAATGAGTAATACAAGATTGTAGTGGCCTCAGACAAGGCACCCAAATTATGAGAGAGATGAATTAAACCCACACATGCACAGTAAAGTGTTGGGAACAAAAATAAATTAATTCACTGAAGGCAACCACAACAGAACACTAGTTTTGTCACACAGATTCTTTAAATTCTTTTCAGTCCTCCTTATCTCCCATTCAGCATTCTTTCCTTGCTCTACCTGTATTGCTATCTCTCCTTTAAATTTAGTTTGGACTTCTAAATATGTTCTGGAAAAAGGTGGATGTTGCTGCTTAATAGGTTATGACTGGCTGGAACTCTCAGGCTCTGAACACAGCCATGTAAACCTCACCAAACAGATTTGTTTACACTGATAAGCGGGTGTGTTAAATAATATTAGAGAGAAAGACTTCTTGTGGTGGGCCAGCTTTGGCAAACAGCCAAATGCCCACCCAGCCACTTACTCAATCTCCCTCCTCAGCAGGACAGGGGGAGAAAATAGCATGAAAAGCTTCATGGGTTGATAAAAAGACAGGGGCGTTGCTTACCACTTACTATCACAGGCAAAACAGGTTTAACTTGGGGAAAATTAACTTTAATTTACTATCAATTAAAATAGATTCAGCTGTGTCCTGCAGTTGGTCTGCTGGAGCTGCCTGCAACTGGTTGTGTCCAGCATGAGGCGGTCTCAGCTTCTTCTCACAGACACCCCTGCAGCCCCCCACCAGCACCTGGGCACCAGCACCTAATACACTGTAAGTACATAATGTTGTTCCAGTGCCTCTGTCCAATCCTCCGATGCAAAATTTCCTGACCAGTCTCACTGCTTTCAACATGAAATGCATTCAGGAGTGCTCTGAGAACAAAGCTTAGATGAAAAGCTAGGGGGAAACTTTGTGGGACAAGCCTGGTCCAGACAGCATGAGCTGACCCTTCCACAGCATTTTGTGTAGCCCAGACACAGTGCCCAGTCTTCCTATTTACTGGTCTGACTACCTTAGTACGTCAGCAGCAAGATATATGCCTAAAAGAGCCTCCTGGCACCACACAGGCATCCCATGCCAGATTCATACTATGAAAGGATAATGCAGAAAGCTGTAACGAAAGCATGATGCCACCATATCCCCTCAATGACCAGCAGAGAACACCATGGGTGGACTAGAACAGCTGCAGCATTCCGAAGCCTCCCCTGTCCCCAGTTTCTTCACTTTCACATAAAACACCTTCCTTTGGATCCTGCCAACAGCTCTAGCTGGACATCAAAGGCTGGGATGACAGAGCATGTCTGGCTGCCCTTTCTTCTTGATTTACAGGTACACAGAGATTTTTAGTTCTTTGAAATGTGACTCAGTGGGGGCCATTCGGAGTAACCCAAGAGAACCCCTTCTGTTGTCCCATCCTCATGACAGCAACCACTGAAAGGTGATACAGAAGTGCATGCTTAGTTTCTGCGGACTTCCATGCAGACTCCTGAAACATGAATGAGATAAATATCCTTCCAGACAAGAAGCTGAGAAAGAATGAACATGCAGTGCTTAATTACGTTGTTTGGACCAGGCACAAGGGTGCCTTGCTTATTGATTATGCTTCTGTATTGATTTCCCACAGGAGGTGCGACAATTCAGTTTACAAAACATGTTTTATATTTTCTTCCTTGTTACAAAGTATTATGTATTCAATGTAAAAAGCATGTCATTAAGAGAAAAATTGGTATAACTTACTATTCACTTCCGCTGTAAAAGGTCAGCTGCAGATCTAAGACACTGCAGTTTGATCAGTACAAAGGAACTGGATATCCCGAGTATAACTTCAGGCGTGAACACTTCGGTTACCTTCCTTCTCATTATGTAAAGTCTTATTTATAAAGAAATAGGACCTACAGCTAGGTATATGCACTCTTTTATTATATTCTGTGTGTCCTGTGGTCAAATTAAAGCCCTACAGTTTAAATGTTAATGTTTTGTCCCCTGCTGGAGTTCACAATGTAACTGTATACTCACAAACTTTACATATTGAGCTCATATCAAATGCATTCCGGATCGGCTGGCATTTCCAGCCTTTCTGCCTTTCCTGCCACAGTAAGTGTGATATTAACATCTCCTAAAAATATTTAAAAAATCAGTGGTGTATGGTTGCATTATCTGACTGCAAGAAACAACAGAAGAAAAATATGATTTCATTTCCATTATGTTTTGGCAAAGGCTGGTATCTCTGTTGACTCTTTCTGTCAAAGGCTCTGGACATGAATCCTTTATGTCATACGTTCTTTCCCTCCCCCAAAGTCTCATTTTGGATTTTACAATTCTAGATGTGCTTCAATTATTCTGTTCCCCTTATCCTACATGCAGGGGATGGTTATGGATGCTGTGGCTAATTAACAATCTAAGCGCACAAATGTCTCCTTGAAAACAAGATCTGGCACTAGACTAAATGAACATTCTGATTGCTCATTAAATGCAGTAGTTTCTCTGCAAGTTGGGTAATACTAACAAGGCACTATTTTTTTTTTTACCCCGTTTCCTCCCCCCTCACCATTTCTGTAAGCAAATTTTTCTCCTTTTCCTCAAGAAGCGCATAAAGATAACTTTACTTTTCTCAGTGTGTTTTCCTGGTACACCCTCTCTACTTCTGTACCTCCACTGTGCTGCAATGCTCATGTCGAGCCAAGGACTGTGGAAGCACATGCATTCCAAGGCCTTTTTAGTGACGCTGTCTTGGCTCATGGATGGAGCATGCTCATTTAGCATTTCGGGTGACCGGCTGTCCCTGGACAAACAGGTAATAGATTAAATCTTAGAGTGTCTTACAGGGTAGATACAAGTTCACTTACTCTTAATTTGCTACTATTTACAAATCTAATGAAGCCGTGTTTCAGGGTGCCACCTTTAAGATGGAGTTTACTGCTTTTGCTTTAGGTAAATTTACTTTAAAGTTACTTTAAAGTACTGTATACACTGAAACAGCAATGTCTGAGGTATTGAGCACTTGATGGAAACCACCGTACTTCCACAATGCGCAATTTCCTTAATCCTATGTAAAGTTTTGTTAGTGTTTCTCATAAGAGTTGCTTGCCCAGGAACCCCTGAAAAGTCTGGAGAACTAAGAAGACAAAATTATTAGCTCAACTGCATCTCGACCTGTGTCTAGCTGAGGAAATATGACATACCCTTGAGTGTTGGTGTTCCTTATTGAAAGTCTGATTTTAATTTTGCACCCACAGATGTTTTAACAACATGTAGTGCTATCTAACTCCTATTTTCAATTGTAGCTACATAAAACATGTCAGTAATATAAAAGTGATCTTATTTATATAAATATGAACTCAGGATGCATAAATATGAAAATTTTGAAAATAAAAATATTGTATGTTAATTCTGTGTTATGCTCATGACAAAAAGAAATCTACCCCTTTTAAGTTTGTTTTGGCCTTCATGCAACAAAGCACTTAAGTCAAAGCTTAACTGTCTTTGAAAGATGATTTACAATTTTAAGTGGAAAAATGAACTTTATAAACCATGGGTCAAAATTTATTTTCTTATAATTCAGTTGTCAGTAAAGTTTATCAGAAATTAATATAGCATTATTGTTTTTTGATATAATGAATATTTTAGTAGAAATATTTGAAACTAGCACCATTATAATTTATAATTGAATATTTTTGCAGGAAATTCATATGCCAACAGTGGTATTGAGAAGATACAAATTTAAAGAGTATTTCTTGAAAAACACAAATGATATTATCACAAGGTAAAATTATCGTATACATGATTATTAACTAGTAATAATTAATACATAATGCTGATGTTGGTATTTTAAAACATGCTGCAACTTGTCCTTTCCTGTTCCAAGAGATGCTTTCATCTACTGTGATTAAATGCCACTGTTTTGTCTGAATTATACTGCTTATCACCTATTTTATGAAGACAAAATCTGATCAAGTACTGATGAAATTAGAAAATTCTGTCTATTCAACTTCTTTGAATTAATTGTAAAACTCTGGCTTAATATCAAGCTTTCAATAATTAAAATGTGATTAGTAGATAAAATCACTCTTGTGCTTCCCATTTTTACACCGCATTTCTGATTTTCCAGAGTCACTGGGGGATGGACTGACGTAAACGTCCAGATCAATCCCTTTTCAGAATATGACCAAGTGAGCATGGGAAAACTCTCAAGAGCAGTGAAGTCATTAAAATAGATTAACATTAACATAATCCTAAATACTGGAAAATTTTCAGTTATTATACTTTTCCTTTTTCACTTAGAAGAAGGTAATTAAAAACATGAGCAAAAGTGGATAGGAAAGGTCTCTTACATACATGTATCACTTGTTTAACGGCAGGATCTGATCAAAACAGGATTTGAGTCTGATCATAACATGGCTAAACTTACTTTCAGTCTCTTTTGTTAGAATTTCTGCCCATCTGGAGGGACATATGCTACAGAAACATTTATCTAGCTATTCAACCTTCATTTTGACCAGGGTTTAAAATAAACTTGTTAAATTCTTAAAGGACAGAAGCCAGCAGTTTAGTTGTCACAAAAATAATTTGCTAGTCATTACTTATAAAAATTCCCTCATCCATTTACTTTTTACTGTCTACACTGGCTCCATTGTAAGTCAGATTACTTGGTGGATATTTAATACTCTCTCCAGGAAATAAGAGAATAACTGATGATGCTTGTAGTAGACAACGGAAGAAAAGGTTATAATGGGCAAACAGCAAACACATCTTCCCTTGAACGATACAGAATGCATACCATCTTATGATTTCCCTTCACTTCTAATTAAAACTAATCCCACTATGGGAGCAAATACATACCTACATCTATGCATACAATAGTATATATATGCATAGATATATACATTTTCTGTAAAAGACAAGCTTTGAATAATAGGAATAATAAATAAAGAGGATTTTTTACATGTCTGAAATTCCAGTTAAAGTGATAATATTTCTGAGTAGAAGACTGCATACTATTTGCAGTCTGATTAGACAATACACCAACAGTTTCTGTTTCTATGAACTATAGAGGAGGTAATAATGTATATTGCTATAAATCTTTTCTATTTACATCAAAGTATATATGGAGACAGAAAATATGGCAGAATGCTTCCATAAGGGCAACATATTTGCCCACAGACTGACCAGTTCTATCTACAGAAGCACAAATGTAGCATTTGGGGCCAAATTCTCTTCAGGTGTAACACAGTGATATCAGGACAGTTACTTCTTTCTAGCATATAGCTTAACATGTCTGTCTAATATTACTCTCTCTCTTCCAGGTATTAGATTTTTTTTTTTACCTATTTAAGAATAAATATGAAAGATTATTGGTTGTGAAAAATAGCCATAGCATAGAGTAGTTCATTTGGATTTATACGGAAAACTAATCATTGTTTAGAAATTAATTTCACATAATTATGTAAAAGTCATTTTATTTTTTTACAAGTACATTTTAAAGCGAAGATCTATACCATGTAACTTGAAATACGCAACCTGAGACCTGATACTTATAGTAAAACCATAATGATTCAATTCTTACTGAATCTCTTAGGTGTCTAAAGTCTAACAGGCAATCTTACACATTTCTCTAATATATTGTGATTCTATGAATAACATTGTTTCCCTTTTAGACACTTCCTTAAAATTAAAAAAAAAAAAATTTCCCTTCATGCATTTTCATCAAGACACAGTACAAATGTTCTTTTTCTTCTTAGTTCTAATAAAAAAAAAAAGGACTGTCAACAGACTTGCTAAATAAATAATCATTTCATACTCAGGAAATATATTAGCTGGCCACTTTCCCCATTTCAGATGTGCTTTCCTATCTATAACCATTATATGAGTGATCCTGGTTCTCCTCTGATGCATAAACTTGAACTTTCACCTACCTCTTAACCACAAACTAGCAGCAGTATAAATAGTTTGATTCTGTTTTTTTTAAGCATTACCAGTGTAACACATATCGTCCACTCTATACAAGTGTACAGACAATATAACAGCAGTTGTGCAGATATAAATTGTATATCATTTTAGTGTTTGACAAGATGATAGCCAGAAAGACAGGCTTTTTCTCATTGAAAACACCTCAATTTTCCTGACAATTCTTGGGGTAATAGTCACAGTTCTTATAAAATATGTATTAATTAGTTGCTAGATGGTTTGAGATCATTAAATATGAGTATTACTACAATTTAGAACAATATTTTTCGTTCCCAAGAATAAAATTGATATCTATTAGATTCAGCAGATGTTTACCACAAGCAGCCAAAATGAAGCATAATATGAAGTGTTCACAGAAGATGTATGTGTAAACTTTATTTTATAAATTTTATTCTCTATTTTACCATAAGAAGTAACTATGAAAATGAAGTAGTAATTGCAGAGGTTGTGGAGTTAATGGCTAAATGAGATTTGTAGGTAGAAAACAATCCTTAATTTTTTTAACTTGGAAAAAATTAAACTTAAGCTTAGTCTTAGATGCTACTTTCCTTCTCTGAAAACCAAGTTCAAGGTCTAAAACAAGTTTTCAGATGAGCAAATAATAAACATTTTACATTCCAGAATGTAAAATTATTCATTACAAATTGGGCGCGTGATTAATTTACAGCTGCTTGGATCTTACTGAATCCTCTTTCCTGAAAAAGTGTGTTTCATTCTTTTCACTGAGACCTGAGTCTTTTTGTGCTATTTTTGCTCCTTAACTAGAGGAAATACACTTCTAAAAATTGTGTTAGTAACTATAAAATGGCAAAAGACAAATTATAAATGATAAAAACTCTTGTTGGCACACAAAGGTCATAATTTACACATGAATGATTATTTATATATAGAACAAACATTCTACTGACATTTGGGCATATAAAAGACTCACAGTTTTTAAATCTGGAAAGGACCTGTGTTCAGGTAGGCTGACTTTTTGCACAGTGTAGGACAATACCCCTGCATTGATATTTTTATTCAACTAGTATATATCTCCAAGGGAAAAGACAAGTTTGGTTTGTCTAGGAATGGAGAACCCATAAAAATGTTAGTGAATTGTTCCAGTAATTAGCTACCTCCTCTAAAAAAAAGCCTTGATTTTAATTTGAATTTGTCTATCCACCCCTTCCAGGCCTTGGACTTACAACTTTTATCTGCCAGGCTCAAATGCTATCACATTTCTATTCCCAGGAAGAACCATAACCAGGTTATAGTCACATCCTTTAACTTTTTCTGTTAAGCTAAACATATTTAGTTCACAGATGCTCGTGATTAGGGTTTTAGTCCTTTCTTTCTCAGTATCAAATATAAGAATGATATAGATTTCTAAATCCTGTATGAATTGAACATATAAAACAAATGAGCATCTTCCATAACACTGTTGTGGTAAAGGCAAATATTCAGCTATTCAAATACTGTGACTCCTAACTCTCACAATTTTCCAGAACAAAGTACACCACCCTACGTAGCAGACCTATAAACTTATGGAATGTGTGTGTGTGTGTGTACACACAAGGGTGGAATTACTTGGCTGTATGTTGATTGGCTGAGTTGATTATTCGCATGCTAGCGACCTCTTGTAATCAGAGTATGTTTTCTGAACATGTTCATTCTACTGCTGGTAAGTGGTCCATTTGCAGCAGTGTTAGATCTTGAATAGCAAAAATTGATTCCCAAAAGGTACGTCAATCAGTCTGATTGTTCATGTCTACAGTCACCAGGTGAAGCTTAAATTTCATTCCCCTCCTAGAATACGTTTGAGAGGGATTTGATTAGTTATTAATAAAAGCTTTTGTCTATAGAGAAATGGTGACATTCCTGCACTTCCAAATAGCAGGCACAATCTAAAACTGATGGCTAAATATGAGTGGGGAGGAAATATACCACATAGTTTTACACCAGTGACTGACTGAAAGATCTCAAGTTAGGAATAGTTTTCTTATTTAGTCTGCTGGGAGAAATAGCTATAATCAAAGACTGATTTAGCTTATTTAAGATATGAATTGCATCATGGAGTTTCTTATTTCCCTGTATTCCCCAAATTCCACTTAAAAACTATTCTTAGCTGATGTTAACAAGTGTAGCTGTACAGACAATGTAATGCCTTTCAGCTATTCGGTATATGTTATAAATGCTTTCATTTCAAGAAATATATGGAAGCACCAAAATTTTTTGGTAGTATTTAGGAATAAGTTGCCACATTCATGTCTGAAATACAGGAAAATGGTTTCCATGTAGAACAATAATTCTTGGGGGCTTTAATTACCAATGCTTGAAAGTAATCATATGCAGAAACAGACAGACTTCACTTTGGGACAATCAAACTTTTTTTTTTTTTCAATCCTGGTGTTTTTATTATAAAATATTTTACCATATCAAAGCTAAATTTTAAAGTGATCTGAAAATCAAAATTGGGACCTTTTCACCTCAAAAAAAATCAGAGAAGATATTAATATTTAATTTTTGGAATGAAATACTTGATTTGTTGAAAATTACTTTTTTCTCAGAAATGGAGTTTTTTCATGAATTGGTATTTTCTTATGAAAAAGTCATAAGGAATTACTGACTGCTGTAATCTGAATTGCTCTCACATTAGGAAAAAAAAAAAGATTCCCAGATCATGGTGTTCAATGTAATATTTTTAACTTGTCATTGAACTGAATACATTATTTTTATTAAAAATCCCATTTGACCCTTACAATTTTATCCCATACTATTTTTTAAAAGGCCAGGTTAACAGAGAAAAGTGGTAGCATTAGTGATACGAATTGACACATTTGAATTATTTTGAGTATGCAAGCTTTTCTTCAGGCCTGAAGCAGAAACAGAAAATCCCCTTTTTTTCACTAGCTGGGAGCACTCATGTTTCAAAAAACCCACACCTTTCAGGTTCATGAGTTTTAGTTTCCAGACAAGCTAAATATTTAAAATTTAGGCTTGTTTTGCAAGGGTTTTGTGTAAGTCTCCTTTGAGACTCTGACATAACAGGTTAAAGAAGAGGGATTGCTTTGAAAAACATACTGTCTCCTAGTGACTAGTCTTATCACAGTGCCCTGAATGAGTATGTTCTGGTACGCAGCCATTGTTTTAGTTTCATCCACCCAAGCTGCAGAAACCTATGGATCGTGGATCATGGGACAAAATATACCACATTGTGAGGTGTGCATGGGGAGAATGATTAAGATAGTTCTTCTGTGAGCAGTGTTTACTGATGGGAGTAACAGGTTTGAATTTGCAGGTTGCATTTTTTACACCGACATGGTCAGTTGGTGTCTGTATGTCTGCTTAAATTTGAATGCAACAATATGTTCGTTTCTCAGAGAATTTTTTTTTTGCAATATGATCATCTTCTAGCCTACTTTCCCATTATTTGTGGAAGATTTTATTTTCTTCTACTCTTAAATACTTATTACTATTACTAATATAATTACTGCAATCTTTTCAATGGAAGGATTCTAGTAATCTCTTCCACTTTCATCAACATGTATTATGGACCAGAATCCTACTAAATATAAGAATCTTTGTCCCATAACAAATTCTGACTTTTAATTTGTTTAATTAAGGTAGATACTAGCAGTCCTGAATAAAAATGAGAAGCTGAAATCTCTTAGAGAAAAGACATTTTTAGAAGAAAAAAACAAACCCTAAAGGCCTTATTAAAATTCTGTACTTCAATAAAAAAAATTGATTTAGAGTTTATTTCCTAAATTAAGTGTTTTCAAAACTTAAATTCTGGGGTTTTTTTACAAAACATATACTCTTGAGGAACATTCTAATATTGTTGATCCAGCATTGTAGGTGAAAAATTCTTGCCTCCAATAACGGTTGTCCTAATCTACACATGCATATAGCATCATACTGATAGTCAGCTTAAACCACGACAAAACTGCTAGTGGCTGCATAAGAGTTACTATCAAATCTCCAGCATCTGATATTCTCTGATAGCAGTACAAATCCAAATGAATGTTTATTACAGTGGTGTAAACTCTGGATTTTACATATATTTCTACCTATCAGGCCCGTTCAAATGCTCTGATCCTCATTTAATGCACCAATCCCTTGACACCTGTGTTTTTTTAAAATATTCTATTATATTGGTTTATTTCATTCCACATAACCTATAAACACACATCAGCAACTGTTTACCACAGTGAAAACATCTCCATAAATAGCAGTGGTATCTCTGCAACTGTGAGAAGAACAAGGTGAGTGGATTTCAACTCTGAACATTAATATACCATTTTGCCCGCTTCCCTGTGCTGCCATCCATTACCTACTGCACTACTAATGATAATGGTAATGACAATAAGGACTTACTGTCAGCCATTTGTATGGCCTTCATGTGTAACATGATTAATTTTAAAAATTACTTCGGAACACTTGGGAACACTAGCTTTTAGGTTCTGATCTTGAAAACAGTTTTGTTCGTGCTTGGCTTGATTCACTTGTAATCCTATTGCAGTCACTGACACTGCTTATGCTAATACAAATACTTGAGTGCTGCACTGCCTCCAGGAAAAGGATAGGTCTCTACGAATTATTCTCTCTTTACACTAGTTTTCTATGTTTGTGAAATCATTTTTTCTCATCAGGTTTTCAGCATTTATAATGGGGTAAGAGGAGAAGAATCAAACTCCTTGACCAGATCTTCAGAGACGTATTTCCATTGACTTCGAAACCAATTTACTGCACCTGAGGTTCTGTGTATTTTTTCTCTCTGAGCCTAAGAGTTATTTATGTTTTCACCTCTTACTTGTGAACATGCAGCATTTTATATTGCTTGTCTTAGACGACCAGCCCAACCTTTTTCACTCCTATTTATTCTATGACATCATGAAACACATACATCAGTTTCAACTTGTTACAAGTATTGAGAACTTTTTCCCTTTTTGCCTGCTGAGCAGAAGTATTCTGTATTTTATGATAATGCATCTAAAGAGTTTGGGATCCCAAAGTGATACCTGCAATTGTTCTTACTTCTAGTTCCAACTCAAGTTTCAACACTCCTATCTTTTTTGTACCTTCACAAAACATTTTCCTTTGCCAAAATAAGATTGATAATATTGCTCTGTTTTTCCACTTTTACTAATTGGTTAACACTATACTTTACAGTTCTAATAAAAACACAGCTGCTTCCATTTTACATGTTTGGACGCTTTTTATAGGGGGAAGAAACTTAAATAAAGATGAATTGAAAGAAAGTGGAAATTAAGTTTAATTACCACCACCAGAACAAACCACTTAAAGAATTACAGCACTTCAATATAGATTTTGTGACCGCTGCAGACAATAGGAGTTTTTGCACTGACTTTAACAGCATTTGGATTTGGTCCCTGAAACTCAATTACTTGTATTGCAGAAGGAGAACCAAGGCAAGGGCAAGCTTACGCCCCTGATCAATGGTGCCTGTCGGCATTACAACATATATTAGAATGTTTTTACATTACGTATGTGCTCACAGTTAGGGACACACATAAGATTACTTCCCTTATTTGGGGTCCACAAGTACCTTTAGTCAATATTCAGACAGAAGCAGGTGAAGCCATGATGAAATGCCTGGAAAAATATGCCTCCAGCAGCACTTCCAGCACAGCCTATCCAAACACTACCCTGAGGGATGTAAAAGGGTAACAACAGCTTACTTTAAATAAATAGGCTTTAAATCATCTAGCTTGGCAATTGGATAGTGATACAACTTTGCAAAATTCACAACTAGCAGAAAATGCAAAACGGTTTTGCTGAACTGGGCAAAGGGTACCACAGACCATGTAGGAACTGAAAAGACCATCATAAGGCTTAGATTTTGGAATTATTCTGTCCTGTTCATACTCTTTCCCCTCCAAAACTTCCCTATGGTAACTAAATATCATTGGTGAAAAGTAAGTATTTGTCCTCAGTTTTTAAAATTCAGGGGAAGTTGCTACAAGCAGATGGCAAGCAGCTTCTAGAGCTTTTTTTCCCTTTCTCCCTAGGGCAGAGCGAGCATTTTTGAAATACATTTGAACATTTCTACTTGAAATTAGGTAGGAAAATGTACTTTTTGGGGAAGACATATTTGCCTATAGTAGAGATTATTACAGTAGCTTCGGGAAGGGACGAGGGAGAGAGGAAACACCTTTCAGTTGTTGAAATGTTGCCAAGACCATTCTTTCTAAATCTGTAACTTTGTCTCTATGAGATGTCAGTCATGATGTTCTATGGAAGAACATTAAAATGCACTTTTGATTAATTGGTGCACAAATTATTTCCCATTTGATCTGTAGGCATTAAATTTAATTCTAATGCACTTTCAGTGACTCTGGGACTGTTATATGAATTTGGAATGAATTTAGCCTTTATGTTTTAATTTGCTCAGTCACCTTATCTAAATAGAATATTCTAAGGTTTGCAACAGCTGAAATACTGCTAGTAATTCTTAACTCAAATTTAAATACTTCTGAAATCAATTTAGAGAGAAAGTAAGGTTCCTCTTTGATTGAAAAAATGTGTTTTTCTGCTTCTGATCTCTGGACAGTAAGTTAATGTTGTTACCTCATCAATTTTTTGTAACATACAGTATGTTGTTCAGTAATATGCTCCTGAGAACTCAGCTGAAATGTAATTGATATTCTTTTCTGCGTTTTGGGAACAGTTTCCCAAGAATATTTTGATTTAAAAATAAATGGAAGTTTGTACAGCAAGGTAAAGATGATTTACATACTGCTTTCTGCTGTAAATAGCTCATTTGGAAGCATACAAAATGGCCTGTTTTAGAAGCAGAATGTTCTTGTCTTGCAATATTGTATATATACAATCCTACTTTCAGGGCAGGGAAAACCTATCTAGATATTCACATCACTTTCAGCACCATAAGAGCCGAACACTTCATTTTCTGTCAACGTGCCAAATCCTGATGTCTTGATCGATTTTACTCACTTCATAGTGGGTCACTCCATTATCACTTCAGGAATTAGAATGTTGGATAAAATGAAGTTGCTATCTATATTTTTGTCGTTAATAATAACAATAATTTAAATTTTGAAACTCTTATTATTTCTTACTCACTTTCTAGTTAAGCAAAATCCCTGCTGAAAACAAAGATTTGCTTGACTAAGGCTTTCAAAATTTTCCCATTTTAATCATCCTTTCCTGTAATTTTTTCTTCCCACATTTTATATATTTTCTGCCTTCATAACCTTCTTCTATAAAGACACGTTTAACATGACATTTTTCTAACTCTTAGTCTGCTTAGTCTATATTAAGGGGACGTTGTCACTGAACACTGTAGAAAATAAGTTTATTCATAATATTTTACAGTTCAGGACAATTGTTAGAACCATTATCTTATCCAATGGATTAGTTTCATTCATCCTTGTAATTTGAAAAAAAAATATAGGTCTTTTAATGACATTGTACAAAAACACATTCCAATGACATCTGGACTTATTGTTGTCTTAGTAGGTACATTTTTCGTGTACTTTATTATCTTTTTTGCCTGAGATTTGGCAGCTATTTGCATCTTAGATGTCTTGCATAAATCTACAGCTACCATCTATATTATCATGATCTATTTTTCTGGAGACTGATGTTCCAGAATGTTGAGGTTAATGAACAGCTCAGTGCAAAGTCTGGATTACATATTTGATTATGTTTGATGATGTCAATACATTACCCTATGCATTGCCATAACTTCCAGAAATAGTATCTGCAGTATTTGCTCTTGTTAACCACAGTGACTTAGGATTCCCATTACATAAGCAAAGTATACATTGTCATGAGAATTCACCAAAAACATCATCCGTGCTCACCTGCTACACTTACGCTTGTTACCGAGAGTCAGACTAAATGTTTATCATAGAACTTATGTGCTTAAATTATCTCCTTCTATGAAAAGTACATGCATAGTGTCAATTGTTGTAAAAATTATTGTTTATAATCATAAGAATTTCAGGGAAATAAAACCTCTGCTACATTTTTAGCCTTACTCTACCAGACACAATTCCATAAGAAAAAGTAATTCATACTGAAAAAAGTTTAGATGTAGGTAATATACAAGTAAATGCTTGTGGAGATTTCAATTGATAGCAAAATACAAACAATATCAAGTAGAAACCAAGTAATTATTTATGAAGCAATCCCACATTATCCTCAAATCCCGCGCAGTCTTGTACTCTACTTCTTTCAAGTCTGTATGGAGCAAATAGTACTTCTTTCAAGTCAAATTAACTTATTTGGTTAGATATTATTCAGAACATATTCCATACATTCAAAGTATTACAGACTGTATTTAACTTAAACCAAAACAAAACACTGGTTTTGCCATATATACAGGACCTTATTGACAGACAAAACTTTGAAGCCAAATTGTTTCTCCACCATCAGAATTCAGTTAATGACAAATGACTACAGATCACAGAAGTTATTTCCATGGTCAGCACTACATCTGTACTATGTAGGCGACCTCCATACCTCTACTACAAAGATTTGGGATCAACCCAGTGTTTTTATGTGATGTTTTATATTTCTGTCATTGAGATCCTGAGTAAAACAAGACTTAACTTTTTCTTTTGGCCTCTAGCTTCTGAAGCAAATAATTTATTTTGCTCTTAGTCATGGTATGCACCATAACACTGGGCACACTATTGTTATACTTTCATCAGTTCACACATACACACAGAAATAGCACATCCTATTCATATTGACAGGATAGCACTAGCAAAGACTGAACTTGTGACATCTAGCAAAATCATCCAGTTAAATTAAAAGTCTTAGTTCTTTTACCCAAAACTTGAGTATACAATACCGTACAAATATTACGGTTACCATTAGTGCTGGAGAAATACCACACTGGGAATGGTCTTTGTGTAGATATATTTCTATAGGAGTTTGGTGTACAAGCTAACTCATGAAAAACACAAAGACCCTATCCTACTTTCACAGAAAACAGATTTACTATTTGCAAAGAGCTATAGCTAACCGAGGAATGCTAAAATCACCTTTAAATCAACAGCTTTAGAGAAGTGTAAATTAAAATTTTCATGTACAAATTATTCCAATTAATCATCATGTAATAAATAAACTATCAATACCAAATAGTGTGTTCTAGCTTTTCTCTAATGAACCATCTCTCATTGCTTCCACATAGTGTTTGAGTAGAAATAAAATGATGCACTTTAAAGAAAAAAAAAACACCGTCTTTCTGATAATGACCTAACTCCTTAGGGAAAGAAAAAGATCCATATTTTTCAGAACATAAATACAGACTTCCTTCATCAAACAACTACAGAGTTCTTGCCTACTACAAACTCTGGCTTTTCTCTGTTTGTGCCCTCTTTCATGTACTGTTTGTTCAAAAGACTTTGGAAGTTCATGAACTCCAAGCTCAGAGACTCTTGAAGCTACTTCAGCCCTCTTGCACTTGTTTTAAACATCTTCAGAGGTTTTCAGGAAAGAGGATTTGCCCATGCCTGTATCAGGTATCCTAGCACAAAGGCTAATGGCTTCCTGGAAGTATAATATACTGTGCTAAAATAGCCTCTCTGTTTTCTAATTTGTGTATCTATTTGGGAAGGCGGTAAAGGGAAGAACAGGAAAATCCTAGGAAGGGAAGGACTGATTGTCACAATTCCAAATCTGAGGCCCGTGCCCTAAAGTACATAGTGTAACACAGTGAAGAGTTTCTGACTAATGCAAGTCACTGGGACATCCTCTCTGTAATCAGAATCATGGAGGAGCAGCTAAAAACTCTCAGGGACTGTACGCTGTGTGTTTGGCACTGCAAATATAAATTGCTACAATCTGGCGGATGTAACACTCCCCTGACAAAAAACTGAGAAAACTGAGTTTCCCTGCTTCACTAAGACCCCTCTTAATATTAGACAACCTTCAAGACAAAGCAGAAGTGAAAATTAATCTAGAATACATAAATGACAGCCTTGAGAAATTAGTTACTATATTTGGAGAGGTATATTGCAATACAAAAACCATAGTATGCTTTGTAGTTACTTTTCAGGGTGATTGAACAGGATGCTCCTCTTGGTAGTACCCTCTCAGGTCATTCTTGCTCTTGCATGTAGTTCTTTAGCATTGTCTACAGCAATTTCCTTAGCATTGTCTATACATTTGTATTTAAGCTGTAAACCGGACAGTTAGATGACCCATGTAAAAATAACATTTTTTTCAGATTTTTTTTTTTCTTTTAATCATAAAAATTTTCCTGATCTGGTTTACAATGGAATCCCACAGACACTGCATTGGCCCAGCAAGGTGCCGTAAACAGTTGTGGGAGTACAAAAATGAGCAGCTGGCACACAGAGAGACAGAGCTTCTTGAACTGGCTTTGCCACCTTATAGGACCTTTCTGATACTGCAGGTATCACTCCGATTTTGCTTCAATGTGTTTTCTGTGCTTGTTCACTCAACAGATTCTGAAGTCAAGTTAACTCAGAATAATTTATATAGTTTTGGAGCAGAGGTCCAACACCTTGACAAGTATCATTGTTAATCACTGCTTTCCTTGAAGCAGAAATCTGAGCTGGAGTAAAGATTTCCTTTATAGACTCTTTTGTTTCTGAAGTTGCTACTGACTTTAAAGACAGCTTTAAAGATTTTCTTAAACCACAACTGTGCTAATTGATCTAACCAGGTAACAGGTCTCCCTTGCTGATGGACACTTGTCTGTCAAAGTTTCTACCACTGTTAGATAAGGATGCCTTTATGATACATCTTCTCACTGAGTGGACCTAGGATGATTCATCACCTGGTCTGGTTGTGAACATGTTCACACAGAGCCCATCTGCCTTGCCCTGGCAGATCAGTAATTGAAAGACAGATTCAACACTTTTGAGTTTGCTTTAGCTTTAAATACCTCAAGTTTCCATGGCACATAATTCTAGATCTGTTCATTGTATAAACTCATTAGCAAAGAGAGAGAATGCAGCTTATTACTAGCTCTTGATAGAGACAACACTTTAAAACATTAAATAAACCAGGTGACACTGAAACACAGCTGTCCCAAATTTGAGGACACTCAGATACTGATAAACCACATCACATCATGAACAAGGCTTTCAAAAATCTTTTTAAGGCTGCTTTTGGAGTTGTTTCCAGGCATGCTGTTTCTAAAGACTGGTCCTTAGGTTTCTTAGCTGCCATATCGGTAATTGTAAGATGCTGTCAAGATCGTGTTTTTACAGATTTTAACATGACAGCTAACAGTAAATCATTTCCCACTGTATAACTAATATACATTTAAGTTCTTGTATGTAAGTTAATGCCTTTCAATTACAGTAACAGCACTGAGGACCAGAAATATGGACACAATGAAAGAAAGATGTAACAGATGTGCGTGTATATTTATCTGCCAAGTGCTGAGACAACAAACATCGGCCTTTGCATAAGTACCAATCTAATCTCTTTAGTCAATTAAATGTTACCAAGTAGGTTATGTAACAGATTTGTGCTTCAGTTTTTGTGTATATCTCTATCTGCACAAATAACTGTTTTGACTTCATGCAAGTTGAACATTGTGTGGTAGAATGACCTTGGCAGAACTTAAGTGGCCATATGTCCTCTGAATAAATTTATGGAAGTAGGCATTTAAAAAAATTAAATAAGAGATATGAACTAATCTTTGATATCCACTGATAGAATATTATGGCCATAATTTTCTTGAATTTGCATGGTCTAAAATGTGCCACAAAGAAGAGATGGTTAATCTTCAGCCAAGTTTGGAGGAATTTAATGCCATAGTTAAATGTCTTATGAAGTATTAAAACTGGGTTGGCACTTCTGTTCATTTTCCACAGAACATGAGGCCAACTCATTTTTATATTGTTCACGGAAACATTAAAAATGATTAATGAGTGCTACTAAATGTGAAAATGAAGGAATGACTATCAGGAATGAAAACAAGTGTCTCCTTTTATCTTATCACAGCTAGATAATTCTGTTAGCTTCTGCATGACCAGCCCCCAGTTCCTCTTTTAAGCTGGCTAAATACCATTTAAACATTGAAATCGAACAAGTTTTCATTCATGTACAACAACTATAGTAACTGTTACACTAAACAACATATCTGTTAAAGCAAACTCCTCATACTTTAACATATGGAATATTTCTGTGATGCAGAAAACAAATTCAGCCCATTCATTAAGTATATAGAATGGAGATCAAATTTCTCAGCAAGGATTCAGTACAAGAATATTTACATATACATCTACCTTTCCCTTGCATAGACAAAATTAATTTATACTGAATAGATTCAGTACAAACTCAATTTCATGTTAAACAACAAAAAGTCTGGGAATACACATACAGAATATAAACCTAAGTACTACTGTAAAATGAAACTGTAAGCTATGGTGTAGCAATGAAAAGCAAAAAATTTGAAGTGTTTTTGAAAACAAAATGAAAAAAAACATCAGAAATATGGATGTTTGGATTTGTGTTGATGATTTTTATTGAATTATTATTTATATTAGCATCAATAAATAACTGAATATGAAAATGTATTTTTAAAAAATTTGGATATTACAAGTTATGAAAACCACAGAAAACCGGGAAAAAATTCTACTCGAGCTCCACTTTATTCCACACTATACAGTTATGTATTTATAAAAAAAATATTTTGAAATAAACTTTATAAACAGTTATATAGGTCACAGATCTGCAGCAAATTCTTAGTCACAGTCCTGACATGTTCTTCCCAAAGTTAAATCACATCTAGAATGTAAAAGACGCTAACTTTTCTGTATGAAGTTTCTACAAAATCTATCATAAATATTTAAAAGGAACTATAGTTTTCTCCAATTTTTCCTTTTTTTTTTTCATATCTTCACTGTTATCAGTGTTTTAACTGCAAACTGTTTTAACTTTCTGTGAAAAACCTATTACCAATTAACAAGCAGCTGAAGCAAATTCATGGACCAAAAAGGAATACAGGTTTGAGTGATAAACTTCAGTATTAGTCTAATAATGATTAAAGATGAGTATTTAAATGTATAGCTCAAAAATAAATGTATTATATTGCTTCAAATAAACTGCCTTATAATATAGTTAAATCACCAGCTATCAAATTCCCTTGCCTGACAAATCAACAGGGAGGAATAAAAAAAATGGTGGATATGTCCAATGATATATTTTAGAACTGTAATTATTATTTTTAGATGCCTTTTATTCTTTTTTTTCTTTTTAATAATAAAGTAAGTGCTACTAGAATGGCTTGGTCAGGCCTCCATTGCAAAATAAATTCAGAAAGCAATCACTGATAATCCTAAAGACCAAGTTATTGATCAGTCAGTGAACAGGAACCAGCCTTTTGTTCAGCACTTTTGTTTGCAAAACAGTCTTTGTACTTGAAAATGCACATATGTTGCATGACAGAAACAGAATAACAAAAACGTATAATGGCATAGGTTGCTTGTGTGGTGTATTGAGCATAATTCAAACAAAGAACATCTATATGAACAGTTGCAGTCCTCGATGTTATATTGGGGCAGTGGCAGAAAGAACAGAAGTATCCCAAAGGAAGTAGTCTTTGCATGCCTGAATAAAGCTTTTCCTTCTCCCTTCTCTATTCCTATCTGCGGGATGGGCTGATTTCTGAGTTATGCAACTGACTTTTGTTAGGATCAGTCATGATTTCCAGATGTGATCTTTCCATTCTTTGCTTTGTAATGCCAATTCACGTCAGCCACCCGTTGAACTGGCCTAAGAGCAATCTCAAAATGAATTCGTGTGCTTTGGGGGCAGAAAGATACCAGGCTTATCCCAGAGATGATAAATGACTGTTGTATTTGCCAAAATACTAAACTGCACTGAACTTCAAAGACTTTATTCAGAATTACATTATCATATGCACCTGGAATTAATTTGAAAGGATAACTACGTTATCGGTTATGAAGGGAAAGATATTTGCTCACCTTTCAGAGTGCACATACTTTTAGTGAGAGGAAGGAAAAATGAATGAAGAAAAGAATGTGATTGTAAGCAAAAAGAATCTAGTGTGAGTTTGTAGCCAAATCCTGGAATAAAGCAGAATACAGAGGAGATGGCTAGGCCTATTATCTTTTGCCACAGAACGTGAACATCAGGAAAATTATTTGTAAACCACAAAGTAAAGTACTTCACATAACTAATAAAATGAAGGACACAAGAATTGGATGAGACAAATTTAAATGTTCTGAACCTTTTCTCATTTCCATTTTTTGATCTTAAGTACAATATAATTAACTGTCTTTCCTTCCTGATATCTTCTTATCTAAATAAATATCTAAAGGGTGTGTGTCAAGAGGATGGGGCTAGACTCTTTTCAGTGGTGCCCAGTGACAGGACAAGGGGCAATGGGCACAAACTGGAACACAGGAAATTCCACCTGAACATGAGGAGGAACTTCTTTACTTTGAGGGTGACAGAGCACTGGAACAGGCTGCCCAGAGAGGTTGTGGAGTCTCCTTCTCTGGAGATATTCAAAACCCGCCTGGATGCATTCCTGTGCCACCTGCTCTAGGTGAACCTGCTTTGTCATGGCGGTCGGATTAGATGATCTCCAAAGGTGCCTTCCAACCCTCACCATTCTGTGATATCTTTACCAAAAGAAAATAGCACAACACAGAAAAGGTTTCCCTTACCAAATGTAAGGTCTGGATGATATCTGAAGACACTGGAAATCTCACTGGAATCTTGTCTTCACATGATTTCCAGAGCTGTCTCTAGAAAAAAGAGGACAACGTAAACTCAGCTGAAGAATTCAGGAGGAATCTCTGATGCTGATGGGATGAATAGCAAAATTCCCACAAGACAGTCAGGATTTCATCACTATTTTAAATGAATATTCAAAAAGAACTTCCAACTCACAAAAGATGTGATTATTATTCCTTGAAAGCTGGTGAGTTTTTAAAATGCTTTATGAAGCTTTTTTTTTCCCTTTAAAAAGTGTTACTTGTAATAATATATATATTACCCTTTTCAGTTTTGATCAGATCTATATGGATACTGTATGCATAATTCCACTCTAAAAGAGGAGATTGCCAGTAGTATAAACATATCATTATGCAAAGTAATTAGATGCAGAAAAATAAATAGAATCAATGCTGAGAGCTTATAGAAGTGCAGATAAACAAGTACTCATAATGTTTTTTAATAGATGTTTAGAAAAATCAGCCATATCCTTCAGGTTAATGACTTAGTTCCATCTAGATTTACTTTTTTGGGTTCAGAATATACAATTATAATGCTTATAATTCAAAGTGAGAAAACCTTGATGACTAAGTTTGTAGAATCCAGCAGGCTTCAGCAGATCAGCAATCATCCTTTAAAATCATCTTTGTAAATACATAAAGCTATTTTATTTAAACTCATAGGCAGTTCTAAAAATCCTTTTTCCCCTGTAATTGTAAATTCTTGTTTGTTTGCTAAAAATCTAACAAGCAGTGGAAATTATTTGTTTCTTTTGTGAGTGAGATACTATTGTTGTTTCTGCTTTGGCTTTTATCTGCCACTCAGAACTACAATTGGTGGCAATCACCCCTCTGACTACAATTGGGCATTCCTTATTCTCTGGTCTTCACTTACTACTATAGTTTGAAAAGACTGTCCTGTCCTTTTGTGAGTATTTTAAAGCAATCAGCCAGGACAGTAACAGCCAGTACTACTCTTCTATTGTTGGTTTGATTGAATCTCACCTTGGCAAAAAGTTCAAAGATCCAAGCATATCTATATTAATAAAACCTTTTTTTCAGGTATATTTTACCCCTATAAATATCCTGAGTAGTCCTTTTTTTCCTTTTAGAAATGCATTCAGAGGTTTTGATGACCTGTAAGAATGGAAATGAGCAAAGCCACCTTTGTTTTTGATGGAAGTAGCCACAGGTCATGGGATGAAGCCTACCCAAAAGTACTATTCATTTAAATGAGACCTTCACATCTGTCCAGCTCTAACTCATTAGATGACTCTGGTATGCACTAGAAAAACAGGGTAAAAGATAACTGTCACAGAATTATTTGTGTGCCTAAAAGCCCTGGACTACGTCTGCCCCGTTCTGATGGTTCAGGTACGTGCTGCAAAAGCACAAACGTGCACAATTGAACTGTTTCCAGTTTTTCATCCTTGTAACACATTTGGGATGGGAGATTAGAAGGTGATAGTGACCCAAGTAGCAACCACTAACTGCCAAAGAGATTGGCATGGGGTGGCACAACCAGCAAGGTGGCTTCTGCAGACCTCTAAGTTAGAAAGCAATAAATAACAAAAAAACCCCAGTCCCTTGGGGGGGGAGTGGAGTAGTAGGGAGAGGGGAAATATAACCGTGGATATCCTAGATTGTGCAGAAACCTAATCTTGAAGAGGATCTGTTACATAAAAGTGAGGCTGACAGACTCTGAGACCAGTCCCGCTAAATCTCTTGTTCCTGTGCTGGTCATAAGTATACTGGAGGCCTCCACACCTGTGAGTGTGTCCTGTACAGAAAAGGGCATGTGTGTAAGAAGTTTCAAAATAATTATTAAATTACACATGCAATAGAAAGGCATGTTTGAATGGTTATACCTGTACAACCAAAAGTATTAAACTTTTTAATTAAAAGTGGGTTTTTTTTCCAAAGTGAAGTTTAGGGTATGTATGCTAATTGTATGGAGGTGTCCTTACTGGTGATTCATATAGGCATACACCAACCACCCTGTTATCAGGAAGTGTGCCTTAATTGTAAGAGTCCTTGGCAGTATTTTTATTTCCTATTTTGTCCATGGGACTGCAGCTTCATTCAGTGGACAGAATGGATATACAGGGCAGCAGAATTAAGGTTCCGTAGGGAAAAATAAATCTGGTTTGTCCTATTTTTCAAGTGCAACTTGAATTATCTTCTATTAACAGAGAGTACGGGGAGGAGAGACTGTCAGCTAATTCATTCTTATGTCATTAAATCTGTTGTGCTGAAAAATAACTGAAAATAGTATGTAAGCAGCCTTACCTTCATTGTGTCTTTAGACTATACAGACCAGATTCAAACATTAAGACGACATTTCTATGACCTCTAAGGCCTCTGCTTCGGTCAGCGTGGGATAGAGCTGTGCAGACAGGTTCCATTCTTCCACCTGCAATGTAAAGCCAGGTTTAAGCTGTTACATATGCTCTCTTGAGACAAAGCAAACTCCAGCCATTTTAGCATGCTTAATATGACTTCATCTGCTTCATATCTACTTTGGTGTTTCTGTAAAATAATTGTGCTACAATTTCAGAGGTACGCTGGGTTTGCTGGTGTTATCATGAAATGGATTGCATTTTGTACAGCGTCTGTCTTTCTTACTCATGCTGGTACCGAGCATCACTGAGTAATGAGCTATTCCTGTAGATAACCAATTTTATTACAGGTTAAGCAACTATCAGATAAAAACATATGAGAAGCTCCAAATGCTGTGGAACTTTTCCACTGTTCCAGATTCAAAATAATGTGACTTTCATGAAGAAACAGAAATTTGTATGTGGTAGCTGAGAAAGTCTGAAGAAACACGAGGCTGTGTGTTCCCTAATGGTACCGGGGACTGAGGACAAAGAAAGACACTGAACAGGCTCCCACTGACACAGAAAATGGCTGAACATCCTTTCCGTGCCACTGTCTGGTAAGGAAGGTACCCTCCGAAATAATTTCCTTAAAAATCTCTTTATTTTTCACTAAGGTAAACCTCTTTGGTGAGAAAGCTCAGGTGCTTACCCACTAGCATGGCAAAAGTGGATTTTTTGCATACGAGGCTTCTGGAATAAAGCCTATGTAAAATCTGATGAGGGTTTGGAACATTTAGAGTGTTGAAAACAACTCCAGTTTCCCCAACAATCTATAATTGTACAGTTCGTATTTCCTGACAATTTCTATTTTCAACCAATATATATATGTTTATGTGTGTGTGCATGCACTCCCAAACCGACTTTTTGAAACAATTCTGATCCAAGTAACACCTTACCGGACCCAGGAGCTGTCGGGGGCCGCGGGGGTGTCTGTGAGGCGAGGGGAGGCCGGGCTGCCCCGGGCCGGACACGGCGGCTCCAGCGGCCCCAGCGCCGGGCAGGGCTGAGCCCCTCAGCCACGGGCGGGCGCCTCGGGGAAAGCACCGCCCAGCGAGGCGGAACGCTGCCCGGCGGTGAGGGGCGAGGGGAAAAGTGTGAGGAACGGCCCCGCCAGCCCCGAGGGGAGAGCGGGAGGGAGGGCAGGAGGGGCTCCAGCCCCGCAGAGGTCCCCCGGAGAGCCCCCGCCGCAGCGGGTGGGTATCTGCTGAGGGAGCTGCGGCCTGTGGAGAGGCCCCGCCGGGGCAGGGGAACAGCCTGAGAGGGCAGGGGCGGCTGAAAGGAGCGGGAAGGGACTGACCGCAGCCCCCCGCTCCCCTGCGTCCCTCGGGCGGAGGGGTCAGGGGGAGGAGTCGGGAACGGAGGCGCGAAGGTGAGCCTGGGAGGAAGGGCAGAAGGTGCCATTCGAATTTTGTCTTTGCCTCTCCCTATCTAAATCTGTTTTAATTTAATTTAATTTAATAATGACATTAATTTTCCCGAAGACGAGTCTGTTTTTCCCCTGAGGTAACTGGTACGTGATCTCCCTGTTTTCATCTTGACCCGTGAGCTTTCTCATCTTGTTTTCTCCCCCTGCCCCCCATGAGGAGTGGGGAGCGAGGGGGTGACTGGGTGGGTGAGGGTGTCTGGCAGCTGGCCAAGGTCAAGCCACCGCAAACACTCTTAACAGAAGAAATATGAAATCAATATACTCATTTCAAATTGCATTAAGTTGAAAAAGTACATTTTCAGGACTGCAGCAGCTTGGAAGGCAGGCAGATCTCGATGCATTTGCACAGTAGAGTTTTCACTGGCAGCTTATAAGTATACGTCTAATCAAATTATTCTGTTAAAGAGGAAAATAATATTCATTGATTCATTGTGTATGAGCATGTTTTAGTTTTAACTGCATAAGGTTTGTCCAACCTTTTGTTTTGTTCGGTGTATTTTTCATAAGTGATGGTCACTGCTTTCCTCTCCCCCCTCCAGAAAGTTTTGCTCGCTTTTCAGGCTTACCAGACAGCACCAGCTCCGACATTTGTCCTGTGGTGTTGTCCCTCACCTTTCTTTAAAGGATTCAGTTTGGAAATGCTCCATGAGATTAAATGGCATACTAGGACACCACCCCCAAATTAAACGAAAGAGTTTCAGATCATGGCTGAAACATAAGGTATTCATCCCACAGTGGCCATTCAAATATGTCATTCACCATGCTTAATAAAATTTTATAGGACAGCAAGAGACACAGTATTCTAAGCACCAGAGCATACACCGTTATTCGTGAGTAACCTCTTTTACTCTTGTTCTAGGTCAAAAGTAATATTGTGCTGCTCTGGGACATCCGGAAAAAAGGGAAAAGAAAAAAAAAAAGGTTGATCTGCAGGCTCATTTAAGATCAGGTATTTGTTCTGAAAAATGAAAAAAAAATCAGAAAATTCAGATGGGGGAAAAAAACCAAAAAGGTGATATAACAAGGTCAAACTATACTAGGGGGTTTTGGTCTAATATTTTTGAACTGGGGCTCAGTCTGCCATACCGTCAGGCTTTCTGTTGGATAACAGTCATCTACTGAAACTGGGACATTCACACACTGAAAAAAAGTAAAAAAAAGTGAGAAAATAATAGTCACTCTGCAAAGCCATCGCTTTAACTTCTCTCTCCTATAGAATTTAGGAAAAATCTGATTCTTCCAGTCATTACTGACATATAGTTTGTAATTCTATAGGTATTATTTTACTTCGGACTCATGACAGATGATGTTATGCATAAAATGACTGTGTGTGACTGTTTTCTTGTGTTCTACTTTATGCCCATCAGAAAAAAAAATTATTCTAAGAGATAGGAAAAGAATATATTTGAGCTGTTCTTTGAAAAATAAGGCAACAGGTTGATTTTGGTGGAAATTTGGGAAAGTGGAGTATGTATGTATCTTTCATGAGTGAAGATGTGGCATCCCCAGCTACCTCTTCTTTTCTGGAAGTTGTTCTATGCAAAACTGAAATCATTTGAGTACTTCTAGTTCAGTTTATTTGAAAGTCAGATGTGTTGTTACTTCTGTGGCTCGGTTGAGGGACAGTAGTATCTTAAACCACTGTTGTTCTGCCCAAAGAAATTGTCTGTATGTTAAACAGTTCTTTTGAAAACAGTATGAAGAAAACAGAGAATTGGCATATATCAAACTGCAGTATAAAATGTTATTTTATGATTAGTATTTTCTCTTAAGTGTAATTGTTGGCAAGAAAGGAATCTTTTAAGATATTTAACTCTATAAATGGTGGAGATTCCTAGAACTCTGGTCCCCAGAAAGAATTTTGACATAATTATTTTTGTGAAAAACTCTCATCCTGTGATATCTTTACTAAATGTTTTGTAAAAATTAACCAAATAATATTAAAATGATAATTGGCAACATTATGCTATCTTTTTCAATAACCACTGATTTTACAAGTAAAATTTAACTATTGTAATACTTTCACAAAAAATCCTAACTACGTGTCCTCAAAATCTAAAAATTACAATATTAGCTTGTGTGTTTTTGAGTTTACAGCCCTTATTCTGTAATTCAAAATTGAGCAGGCTCCAGCTGTATGGTCTAACTTTGATATGCTTTAGCCATTCAGAAAGGTGTTGGAATGTCTACCTTGAAGTGAGGATTTCCATTATTCATATTCCTCCTTCTTTATACTTCCCTTGTTTGAAGACTAATAATTATAATTTAAGGAAGAAAATATTATCTAGAAAGCTAAATAGTTCATCAATGGTTGTTAAATAACAGAAGAAAAGTACTTTTTTTCTTAACTTGAGTCTATTCCTAGAAATAGACTGATAAATGCTATTTGTCTGAGGAGCTTTTTCAAGGTGAGAGGGGAAATGCAGAGGCTTCAGCTTCAAGGTTAAGAGATTGTTCAAGCTCAAATTATTGCTTGTGCTGAAGTATGTGTGGCAGGGATCAGACTAACTAATTGTAATAAACTTTGTAATATTAAACCAGGAATTATAGCACTTGATTCCTTTCTATGTCCATTTTCTAGATGGAGTAATTTAGTTCAGCTTCCAAAATTAAGAATGCAGGACAATATTGGAGTACTCAGCTGCCCTAAATGGCTCACTCAGATCCATAAACTTTTAGATTTAATTTCAAGCATTAGTTCTTAGGTCTTAGTTGTAGGCTCAGGTAATTATAATTATTATATAGTTAACCAATAGAGTTGAAATGTTTTGGGCTTTTAAACGAGTAGGGTTTGAAATTCAACCTTTGAAATCATAATTTTGGAAAAGAATTGATGAAAATAATATAAAGTTGAAGTCCTTTTGTCCTTCTCTGTTCAGGATCTCACTTTTATAGAGATAAGAGATCCATCACTCAGAATTCTAACTCCTGTTGGCTGTGCTCATTGAATAATATTCTGAACATTTGAGCTGGATTCTAATCTAGCAGGCAAATCATCAGTGCAAGAGTAAGCATGTTTTAACTGCAGGCCTCAAATGTGCACATTTATGCAATATTTAGTCTAGAATGACTAACGGAAAAGCCAGAAGTAACACATCCAGACATCCAGACAAAGATGTAAAGAAAAAGAAACGCAAGTAGAAAAAAATGAGGGCACTAATTTTAAAAAAAAAAAAAATATGAATCTCCTCTATTTCACAAGCCCACATGTGTTTTAAGCAAAGGTACATTATTTTCTGGACATTTTAACTCTCAATGTTAATTTTAGAACTCAGTGAGGACCAATTAGGACTTTCACAGCGTCATTTCTATAATAAAAGTGAACCTGAAAGTGATCACTAAGCCACAAATGGCTATTAACAGGGCATTGATGGTTATGGAAAGTAAGAAGTGAATTCTGAAAGGAATTATAAATACCCTCCGAAGTAGATTATTTAAATTTAACTGATTCATTAAGTAGACCATTTATTCAAGGTAGCCTTAATTTGATGTAGTTTATTTTAATTTCCAAAAAGAAAATTGATAAATACACTTTCAATCCAAATCTTCTGTATTTTTTTCTAACCTTCCTGTGTTTTAAAACAGTATGTATGTAGCAGTATCAGCCATGCTAATTGGTTAAATAGTGTGTTCCCATGCTCTGGTGCTCTAAAACATTAAATAATGCTACCTTTTTTGTCAATGAAACGTAGCTTCATTGTCTGGTTTGCATTTGAAAGTAGCAAATGACAAAGAAAATCTTATTTCTTTGCAAATAACTATGTGTGCTTTATGCTGAGAGTGTTACTTTTTAGCACAGCATAAACAAAACACGTAGGAAATATTTCTGCAATTGAGTTGCTGAATTTTGGTGTTTCAGCTTTGGATTTGCCTTATGCCTTCTTCCCTCTGAAGGAGTTATGTCTTACACTAGAAATGGCAGTGCTACTGAGGAGGTTGAGCATCCCTTCGGCTTCCTGAACAATGACATCATAAAATGGGTGATAGAGCTGAAAAGACTGGTGTCAAAGACAGCTCTGTATTCGGGCAAAACTGCTGGCAGGAGATTATGACCCGAGACGCAAAGAAAGGCTCTAGCGTATAACTTGTCCATGGCTATACAAATCCAGATGATACTGATCTAAGCAGCTATGTCAGAAAAGGGCTATTGGCTAAAATTCAGTCAACACAAGAAACATTACAAACCCTTTTGGAGGTCAGTCTTTAAACTCCTAGTCATCCAAGTTATCTATTATTAATATCAAAGATGAGGAAATCAAAAAGATATTATTGCTACATTGAGATTAATTAATTGAGGTCTTTTTTATAAGAAATCTATCAAACCATAACATAGCAAAGACTCATAGTTCAGTATTGAGGTGATCTGGATAGGAGACTTTGTTCTTTACACATAAGATACGCTTTTAAATCTATTTAAAATAAAAGTATAACTTCATAAAATAAAATCAATTAGTCTTATTGAGAGAATGTCATTACAGTACATCACGTTGTTAAGATTCAATGTTGTGAGAGACCTTTTGTAGACAATATGAGCAAAATGTGTGAAGTGTTCATCTGGTGGTGTGTGTCTTGGAAGAAATTGTACTTGTGGAGAAAGTTTTATTAAGGAAGATAGGTAGATAAATCTGCACATTCACAGTCACTTTAATTTCTTTTTCTCCCATTTTATTTGCTCTCTTTGCTGTAAATGGGTGAAAGGTGCATTATCCTTACTCTCACAACTATGGTGCAGCTCTGGTACATGTATACATATGGCTATATATATATTAGTGTTGGCTTAAGAAAACAAGATTGAAAAGGCTAAAGAGTAGATTAAATTTATCAGGGAGAGTAGATTAAACTCACCATTTAGTGTATCACTGTAGAAGGATGGAAAAAAAGCCAACACCATTCTACCATAAATTTTTCCAAAGATCTGTAGGGTGTATCCTAAATCACAGTAAGTACAGATTGCAACATCGCTCCACCATTACAGTGTTGCTGTTGTGGTATCCTGCTACTGTTATGTTATTTTATCCTTTGATTTCTTTGGTTTTAAAAGAGGGGTAATGGGATGGAGAATCAGGTGCAGCATCTCACCATTTCTCTTATGGGTTTTATACCAACAAGCAGAATTCCACAACGGGAAGTATTATTCCCTACTAGGCTTGGTGGCTAACTTTTGACATTTTACAGAAAGGATGAAATTTTCTGAGCACCTTTTGTAACTAATAAATTCAGTAGGTGTATTGCATAGTGGTAGAAATGGGCAAATAGTTTTGTCGGGATTTATTTAAATGCTAGCTGATCTCACTTCTTCTCTTAGATCTGACTATTGCAAGAACTCACATAAGAAATCCACATCATCAAGTAAGATTTTCAGTTTATTAAAGCCAATGGCAAAACTCGCCAGAAGCAGGGAGGGTGATCGGGGGGGGGGAGGCAAACGCTTGTCAGGGCAGAAGGGCGAAGTGTGGTTACGTTTATCACAAGTGTGCTTTAGCTAGGGTGGGAAGGGAGGTGCATCTCGCACATCATGGGAGCCACAGCCAAGTTTGGCCACTATGTACCCTTTGGGCAATGGTCTGTATAGTGCTTACCCAGGGTTGCCAAATGGTCTCCTGGTGTGTGTTCTCCCTTGTCCTCTCTGCATACAGCCCTGTCTGAGCTTTAAATAATGGACAAGGAAAGTACCGCTTATTCTTCAGCCTCCAGAAAGCCAAAATTTAATTTCTTTAACAATAAATCTGTCATAAAAGGTTATGTGAGAGAGAGGTGAATGTAGAAGGAGAGCTTAAAGCAGGGAGCCATAGCAACTGAACATAAACCTGATCCAGATCTGAATACAGATTACCGTAAATCAGTGCCTGGCAGACAGGCTGCACAAGTAGAAAGAGATCATGTTTATTTTAAAAATTTTCTATTAATTTGCTTGATTCTTGGAGACCAAGTTATTATCTTTGAAATTCAGGTTAATAGTATTGCATACCCCTCTAGTTTTGTAGTTAACGTGCCCACCATACTTTGCAGACAGCCTCAAGGAGCAATTGCTTTAGGCTACTTTATTTTTTAAACATTTGCAATAATTAAAAAAAAAGCACCCAACCCTAAATCTTTTTCATGAAGCTTTTTGTCTGGTATATTGCATACACAGAGCCAGAACTGATGGATTATAGACACAAAGTAACTGTTAAACTTAAGAGTTCTAGGAGCAGTTTCAACTGAATTACATTTACATTGGTTTTTATTCAGTTGCTGCCTTTCTGACTCTTGTAGCCACCAGGCTTAACTCCCAGACAGGTGAGAATCCGCATGTCAGGACATGTGATAGCAGTACACGTCTGGCACATCAGAAGATGGGATAAGAAAGGGCTGCATAATGCTAACCTGACGTGTTGGATATGCGCTGCAGGCAGGAATCTCTGAGTCCTCTACGGTAGCCCAGGTGCAGCACTGTGACTATGCACTCATGCCATGGTGGGAGCTGGTCAGATACCATGAGCTCATCCCTTAACAGAAGAGGGTAACCAGTAGTGTCTAGCTTGAAGACACACAGAGGAGGAGACTATCGCAGCATGTCACAGTTGTACAAAGTATCTTTATCTGTAAGGTGGTAGACTATGGAAATTAGTACTTTGCAAAAGATCGCACATTTAATATGTGTCATATAATAATTTTTTGCATTAGAAGTCTATTACTTCTAACAGATAAAATAACATCTTTGAAGAGACATGAAATAAAATTATATGGAATGCAACACAAGTTTAGAATAAGTTCTCATCCCTCTTTCTTGCATAAATCATGGGCTAAACTAAGGATAACCACTTCAAGCAAAACAGAACTTTTAGGCTGGGCCACTGGACTGCTCTTTATTAAAACCAGTGGAAAGCTTGTATTTATTGGGTACACAATACGTGTGCAAAATTGTGCAATGAGATTAGCTGCATCAGTAATGTGGATATTTGAATATATGTAGGAGTACTCCCTAAACCAAAACCCCACTCCCAAGGTCGTAGTTACATCAAGGACTTAGTTTAATAAGTGATTACACAGGATAAAAAAAAATCCCCCAAACAAACAAACAAACAAACCCCTTTGATCAAGCAATCTCTTGAAATTCTTGGGAAGGAATGCACAAATTGTAATTGTTATTGCTGTAATATAAAGCATAACTGAGTTTGTAGCAACTGTAAAGTTTCTTGCTGCTGTTGAAATAATTAAGTACCAGTCTCCTACTTTACATTTAGTAAGGCTATGGCATACTATTCATTGGAAGAAAATCTTGCCAAAATACTTGAATTATACAAAAAAAAATATCAAGAGATGTATTACTGCACATGGTACTGGGATAGTAAATATGAACTTATACCTGATACACAATTTAAAAGGTTTTAAAGTGATTTTTCCATTGCTTTATTTCCATTCATTTCTGATTCATAGTTTTTTCCATTCCTTCATACTGTTACTAAAATTGTGGGAGTTCTCTCCCACCATAAATAGCATAATTGTTAATAGCAATATTTTGGTTTCCTACAGCAACTCCTACCTGAAGATCTCTAAAGATTTTTAAGGGAAAATGTAAACTCATAACCCAGACAGGGGTGTTTTAAATATTCAGAAAACATACAACAGGAAAGATAAAACATGGCTTTTATTATTTTTTGTCTTTGTGGGACAGTTGAGTAACTAGGTAAAATGTAATGTACCAAGGAAAAAACAAAGACTCACTGAAACCAGGTCTGTTCTGTGAAGATACTGGTACTGTCAAAACTAAGCAACTCCTTTGCCCCTGATCATTTCAGAAGTCATCATTCAGACAATACCCTTATCATGGTCAAGGTAAATGTAATTAAGCAGTCTCACATGCAGTCAACTGTATACTTTGAAGTCAAAGTGAATTCTTTTTTATAACAGTCATATTATCTCCCCAAAACAGTGGTATTTCTTTCTTCTTACCTCTTTTCTTTTTTCTTTTTCGTTATTCTTTTTATTTTTTGCCTTTTTCCTCTTTTCTTCTAATTTTTTTCTTAAAATCACAGCGCATATTATGTAGTAAGTTAAAAACTGAGCATTTTTTTTAACAGAAGATCAAAGACCATGAATAAAGACCAAGAACCAAGCTCTGGAATCATTGGTCAGATGTCTGCAGAGATTAGACTATGAGAGGGATGTATTCCTCACAGCATAGTAAGAAAAACCTAGAGTACTTGCTATAGAAATCCTACTAAAAATCCAAATTAATTAGGTCAATTTCCATTTGCTGAGCCAAAACCAGGAGTATTGCAATTACTTTTTGATTGCATAGATTGATTAGGAGGATCACCCAAATATGAAAACTAAGGAAATTTTGATTAGCATAAGAGCTTAATTTTTCTAACCGTTACATATCAAAGTACTTGTAAGAGATGTTATCTGGGTGGTTTAAGAAATTGATGAGCTTTGCATCTGTAGTAAATGTTTTTAAACTTTAAAGTAGGTGATAGATAAATTATGTATACTTATTGCAAACATGAACACTACTAATTAGAAGCTTTGGCAGAGGTGTTTGTAGCCATAGCTCAGAAAAGGACAGCAGACTAATTGCATAAACCTATGATATACTGGTATTTCTTGCTAGATGCCCTATGTCGTGGTTTAACTCCCACCACGCAGCTGCTCGCTCACCCCTTCTTTCCTCCACAAGGGAGAAGAGGGAGGAAAGGAGGGGAAAGGAGAAAAATTCATGGGGTGAGATAAAGACAGTTTAATAGAACAATATCAGAAAAGGAAAAATAACACTAATAATAACAGTAATAATAATAATAACATCAGATACTCTCACCACCGGTGAATAGTCTCTGTCCCGAGCAGTGATTGCGCATTCCTGCCCCCTGGCTAGCCCCTATTTAAATACTGAGGATGATGTCTGTGGTATGGAATATTTCATTGGCCATTCCATCATTTTGTCTACTTTTATATGGGAAGCTGGAAAAAAAAAGCCCTTGAATAATGTAGACATCATTTAGCAACAACTAAAAACAATAGGTATCATTGACATTCCTTTCACAGCAATCACTTGAAAGAGAAGTTAACTCTTTCCCAGCTGAAAGCAGGACACCCTAGCAGGTGGAAAGATTGATGACTTACTGTTTAACACAGTAGTAAGCAGTTTGACAATTTAACTGTTTGTACTTACTGACCATAATCTTATTTTCAATCAACCTGTATACTCACCTGTTCCACAGACTTGTTTGAGTTTCCAGACACATAACTTTGACTATAACAGTAAGCGGATGGGCAGTCTTGTCTTTGTGGTAGTCTGAACAAAGGCTGTGTGCCTAATTAATTTTTCATGAAATTTCTTTTTGTCCATTTCTATTCAGGGCATCAGCATTTGATTGTTGCAGTTCACATCCAGAAGTATGGATGACAATTGTAAAGAATGTAATAACACTTTGGGAGTCAGTGCCTGTCAGGTTAGGTGACTGTATTACTGCTGATTGTGCGAGGAAGTGCTATTTACCTCTGCAAGTGTTTGGATATCCACAACCTGTGCACATGCTTAGAAACAGAGGAACAGTTCAGGGTTATTGCCTGTTTTCACTATGTACTTTTCAGGGGTCGGTACTGGGACCTGTGCTGTTCAACATCTTTGTCGGCGACATGGACAGTGGGGTTGAGTGCAACCTCAGCAAGTTTGCCGATGATACCAAGCTGTTTGGCGAGGTAGACATGCTGGAGGGGAGGGATGCCATCCAGAGGGACCTGGACAAACTGGGGAGGTGGGCCCAAGCCAACCTCATGCAGTTCAACAAGGCCAAGTGCAGGGTCCTACATCTGGGTCGGGGCAATCCCAAGCACAAATAAAGGCTTGGTGGGGAGTGGCTGGAGAACAGCCCTGAGGAGAAGGACCTGGGTGTGCTGATTGACGAGAAGCTCAACATGAGCCAGCAATGTGCGATTGCAGCCCAGAAGGCCAACCGCATCCTTGGCTGCATCAGAAGTGTGGCCAGCAGGTCAAAGGAGGTGATTCTGCCCCTCTACTCCACTCTTGTGAGACCCCACCTGGAGTACTGCATCCAGCTCTAGAGTCCCCAGCATAAGAAGGACATGGACCTGCTGGAGCGTGTCTAGAGGAGAGCCACGAGGATGATCAGAGGGCTGGAGCACCTCTCCTATGAGGAGAGGCTGAAAGAGTTGGGGCTGTTCAGCCTGGAGAAGAGAAGGCTCCAGGGAGATCTTATTGTGGCCTTCCAGTACCTAAAGGGGGCCTACAGGAGAGCTGGGGAAGGACTTTACTAGGCTATGTAGTGATAGGACAAGGGGGAATGGCTTCAAACTGGAAGAGGGCAGGTTTAGATTGAACATTAGGAAGAAATTTTTCACTTTGAGGGTGGTAAGGAGCTGGAACAGGTTGCCCAGAGAAGTTCTTGAGGCCCCATCCCTGGAGGTGTTTAAGGCCAGGCTGGACGTGGCCTTGGGGAACCTGGTCTAGTGGGAGGTGTCCCTGCCTATGGCAGGGGGGTTGGAACTCAATGATCTTCAAGGTCCCTTCCAACCTAAACCATTCTATGATTCTATGATTCTATGATTAATATCACACTACTGCTAGAAGTGGCTATTTGAGGAATGAGTGAGGTGAGATTTTTTTGGGGGGAGGGGAGGAGTGTTGTGGGGTTTCTTTTGGTGTGGTTTTCTTTTTTTAGCAGTGACGATGGTGACCTTTTTTTACAACTCTTGTGAGGCAAAGGTATTTGTGAATATTTCCAGTCTGTTGCCAGTTATTAGCTAGATTATCAAATGAGCTTTTTAAAGAAACATTAAAATGACAGTGTTACAAGATCACAGCTCTCTGTCAAAGTTTATGCAGCTCTAAAGCAGGGCCAGTCTCCTTCTGTGTCCAGGTTGAACCACAAAGAAAAATGATTACAGGTTTTCCACAACTGTGAATTTTTTTCTCTGGATATCTGTTCCCTCCCATTATCACTCATGTTCCATGCACAGTGATGGATTCTTCTCATGAGCTAAGTACATACGTGTTTATTCAATGTGTCATCTTTCAATACAAGCCTATCGCCTGGGTCCAGGAAAGGGGGAAACCAGAAATGGTAATTTGATGCGTGCCTAAGAGGAGACCATCATGGTTCACAATATGACACAGTCTTCTTCTGAGAGTTGACTTCTTATGCTGCACTAACAGTGAAGGTGGTGGCCACAGTTTACAGTAGGATGTATTACAAATTAGATATGATTTATCCTTGAAACAGTTAACACAACCATTCTTGTCAGTTCAATACAATTCTTTCTTCTGCACCTCCTTGCACCCCATGGGATTCTTTGCCCAGAGTGTGTTAATAAGGTTCTTCAACTTTGTGTGGTGTTGACCTTCCTGAAGTCCTTCAGTTATGGCTGAAAACTGAAGGCACTCAGCAACAGTTCAGTAGCTCACATGGACAGCCCCTTTTTTGATATTAATGGAAGCTGAATTTGCTCTACACTGGACAACAATTGTTTAGTTAGGACTCCCCTCTTTCACCTTTCACTTTTATGAAACCATCTGCCCCTGAACTGTGAATATCCAAATATCTAAAACCTAATGTAGTGGTGCACATGTTAGGGTTATGAGCTAAATAGTCTTTTAAGCACCCTGGTTGCTCATTCTCTTCATGTAAGCAGCAGGGTGCACATGTGACCAAAGTTTAAGCCCTAACCTCCTTTCCCTTCATCTAGGACACGTGGTCAAATGACTGAGTTGGGAAAGTCGTACAAGTGGTGGGCTGGCATGTTCTTGTCTCCTGGCTGGAGGTCCTGAGCCTCATTTTGGTCATGTGATGGATGAAATGTGAGGGGTGATGGACATTAAAAAAAAGAAAAAAAAGAGGACGTGGGATCCTCATGAAAGAGTATGGCAGATGGTGTTTGCCAGAAGAGTTCATATTTGAAAGGTCTTGAAGCATCTCTGAAAAAGAGGATGGCAAACTTGTGGTATATATCAGATGAATGAATTTTTCTGGTAGACTAACCGCAGTCTGTATCTTGCAAATACCTGAATTAATTCAGTCTCCATTTATGGTAAATGTTTGTTGCCCTTCAGAGGAATTTATAATTGCCACAGCTAGTTCATGCAGTTGACAAGTGGGTGTACATACCTTGCATTTCAAACATAATAACAGTCTTTCAGGAGAACTATTTTGGGAGCAGGTGAATTTGCATACCAATAACAAGAAAGGAAATTGCATGCACCATTGAGACACAGGAAAGTAGAAAGAAACAAAATTGATAAAGAGAGCAGAATAGTCTTGCTGTATGATTTGTTTCTGGCTCTAATGATACAGAAGGTTTGATAATGAGGCCTACACCTAAGTCAGAGTTTGCTCAGTACCCTTACCCTCTTTAGGCCTCATGATGACTTGAAACGGACTTTTGTGTGCTTTTGAAAGGGATTCAGGCTATGCTGTTCTACTGTGCACCAGTACTAGTTACAAAAGAAAGATTATACCCCAAGTGTGTATTATTTTCTCTGCTATTATTTCCATACAGCTTTAGACAAGGTGATAGTTTCTACACTCCTAAGAAGTAGTAAGGACTCAAACACTATGGCTTTGTAAAATCTAAAGGCGAAGTTTTAGTGTTAACCTTTACTGAAGTGGACAGTTTTAACTCATGCTGAAATAGATGTCTTTACTTCCTTGTTCTTATCCTTTTGTGTGTGTAATGTTGGGTTTCAAATATATTGTAGAGAATTCAAACTTCTTGGGAGAAAAGAGATTATATGTGTTAGAGGTGATCAGGTAGTTCACAGCATAACTGTCTTTACTAGAGCAGTCTTTTTAGCTTCTCCTTGTATCACACTCTTCTTGTGGTTGGCTCTTTCCCCATGTCCTTTCAGTGTTTGGGACACACTCATTTTGAGTACCTATTCAATGCCAAATTTTCTAAAATGTACTTCACCAATTGCATTCACTCTTACTTGTTTTCAGTTTGCTCTCCTAGCTTCCAACTGGGTGTCCACAGTCATCGTTCTTTCTTAGTCCAAACAACTATCTCATATGTGAGCCCTTGTAGGCTTTATTTGTTAGGAGGAGGAATTGATAAAATTAATCAGAAACAAAGTTTGGTACAATCCTGATTATTGGTCAAGTACATGCACAAAATCTTGTGTGTACAGCATTCAGAAGAACAAACAGGTGACAGTATTTATTACTCAGAAATACCCAGCAGGACTTTCTAATGTTAACTGTGCCCCAAAAAGCTGTCTTTGTACACCTGGTAAAGAACCTAGTTCTCCAGGTAGGATTTATGACTCTGGCTCAGCTCTGGGGGCTACTGCAGTGGCCAGCAGCTTCTCCTGTGCCCAGCTGTTCCTTTGAATAAAGGGGCTTTTAAGTAGGAGCATTAGCCTGAAAAAGTTGTGCTCAACTGCCTTATCCATTTTGATGCTTCAGTGATCATCAGTGAGAGACTTGCTTCATTCTAGCCATAAAAGTTTTTCCAGTATACTACCACCACATTTGAATAAGTCTCTTGCTAGACAGCTGTTAATGAACTATGACTTTGGTGTAGGTATGGTCAGCTGATGAAAGTTACAGATTTCTCTCTCTGTGTGGCTTCTCTCTTTGTTGAAGTGGCATATACTTATAACAGGTTCTCTTAGTGATTCAGTCAAGTGTATTTACTGGTAAATGTGCTGTTTATCCTTCAGAAGTAGTTAAAAACTGGCAAGCGGAATTCACCTGGATCCATTTCAAGAAAGAATACCTTTTGTCTGTAGCCTGGCAAGTAAAGTTTTATTACACAACTGAAGGTGTTCTAAAGCTTCCTATAAATGATATAGTATTAAATGTGGGTAGAATAGAGAGGAAAGATGATTAGTCAGTAAGCTTCTGTTTGAGGATTTTGAGATAAAAGAAAAAAAATCCCTTTTTCTAAAAAATAACAGAAAAGAATATAAAATTGCAGGCATGTAAATACAGTGTGTGTATATATATGTCTGCATGTATTAAAATGTTTCTCCATTTAAAGTATCTTTCATTTGTAATCAGACAGTCTAGTTAGAATAGCATAATCAAAAAGATGTAAAGGTCCATCAACACACCTAGACCACTGCTTGTCAAAGAGTTTCCTCTTTGGTATACTCACCTATCTTTTCTCTTGTTTAATTTTCACTGTGTTGGGCCAGCAGGTCAAGTAATTTCTTCTTCAGGTTTCAGTGTTTATAATCCTACTGAGTACCCAGCCTAAGCTTTCTGTTTCTCTATTTCATGTTGCTACCACTATGTTTTTTGTCCCCTTTTCTGTTAAGCGTTGACTGATGTCGTGAGATCAGAACCTCTGCGATTGTTTGAGAGTGTTTGATTGCTTGAGAGTTGCAGAGAAAAGCTTGTCATTGTGATCAACATGTAATAATTATTGCTAGCCTGCCAGTGTCTAAGTAAATGCAAACTGCCCCTTTCATCTAAACTCTTGACTGCTGATTCCTGATCACACCCCCACTGTTTTGTTATGGGCTGACCTGTGGTGCCATAGGCAGACAAGTTAATAAAGACAAGACTGGTATCGGTGGTAATCCACTGTACAAAATACTCCACAATTTCATAAAAAGCGGGGTGTTTCATGGATACAGCAGAGTAGCAGTGAGTTTTCCATCAGACCAGCAGGTAGGACTGTTAATGGCCTTTTGGAAGCCTGGGCCGTTACATAAAAGTGATGAGCTGCTGTGCAACATCTGTATAATGCAAGAACCTCCACACTGACTGAGACCAAATGTCCTCAGGATCCTTCCCTTGACAGTGGCCAAAAAGAACTGTGTGAAAAAAATGTAAGGAAAGGGCCAATTGAAACTGATACTTTGAGAAGACTCTTTCAGCCACCAGCAAACTGGGGCAGCTCCGGGATTCCTGCTCCAGGGTGATTTAGTAACTTTCAGTCTTCTGGCAATGTTGACTGCAGTAAGAACTTCATACTGTTCAAACATCCTCCTTTCAGCATCTCAGTGAAAATATCAATTAATGTTTTAAATTCTAGAAGGTGACAGAAACCAGGAAAATATTAATGATTTCTCCTTAACTTTCCATGGTAGCACCCAAGGCTTCAGCACTTTGGGGCTAGATAAAAGTCATTCTGACCAGGGAATATATGAAGATTTAACATACAACTGAAGCGTATCTACACCAATGCACACAGCACGGGCAACAAACAGGAAGAGCTGGAAGCCATTGTGCAGCAGGAAAACTATGATGTAGTCACCATCACAGAAACATGGTGGGATGATACACATAACTGGAGTGCTGCATTAGATGATTATAAATTCTTCAGAAGGGATAGGCCAGGAAGGGGAGGTGGTGGAGTGGCCTTGTATGTTAGGGAATGTTTTGATTGTCTTGAGCTTAATGATGGTGATTATAGGGTTGAGTGTTTATGGGTGAGAATCAGAGGGAAGGCCAACAAGGCAGATATCATGGTGGGGGTCTGTTATATACCACCCAATCAGGATCAAGAGGCACACAAAATATTTTACAAGCAGCTGGGAGTAGTCTCACAATCACTACCACATCCTTGTGGGGGACTTCAATTCACAAGATGTCTGCTGAAAAATACAATATAACTGAGAGGAAACAGTCTAGAAGGTTCCTGGAGTGTGTTGAGGATAACTTCCTGACACAGCTGGTGAGTGAGCCAACTAGGGAAGGTGCCCTGCTAGACCTGTTTTTCACGAACAGAGGGGGACTTGTGGGTGGTGTGAAGGTTGAAGGCCATCTTGGGCATAGTGATCATGAAATGATAAGAGTTTTTGATTCTTGGAGAAGGAAGAAGCAGGGTCAGCAGAACTGACACCTTGGACTTCTGGAGGGTGGACTTTGACCTGTTTAGGAGACTGGTTGACAGAGTCCCTTGGGAGGCAGTCCTGAAGGGCAAAGGAGTCCAGGAAGGCTGGACGTTCTTCAAGAAGGAAACCTTTAATGTGCAAGTGCTGGCTGTCCTCATGTGCTGAAAATGAGCTGGCAGGAAAGAAGACAGACCTGGCTAAACTGAGAGCTTTGGCTGGAACTCAGGAAGAAAAAGAAAGTTTATGGCCTATGGAAGAAGGGGCAGGCCACTCAGGAAGACTACACAGATTTCATGAGGCTATGCAGGGAGAAAATTAGAAGAAACTTAATCTGGCTACTGCCATAAAAGACAATAAAAATGTTTCTATAAATACATTAACAACGAAAGGGAGACTAAGGAGAATTTCCGTTGTTTATTGGATGCGGGGGTAAACATAGTGACCAAAGATAAGGAAAAGGCTGAGGTACTTAATGCCTCCTCTGCCTCAGTCTTTAGTATTAGGACAAGTTGTCCTCTGGGTACTCAGCTCCCTGAGCTGGACGACAGGGATGGAAAGCAGAGTGAACCCCCCATAATCCAACAGGAAGTGGTTAGTGAGCTACTACACCACTTAGATGCACACAAGTCTGTGGGGTTGGATGGGATCCACCCAAGGGTACTGAGGGAGCTGGCGGAAGTGCTCACCAAGCCTCTTCCCATTGTTTATCAGCAGTCCTGGCTAACCGGCGAGGTCCCAGTTGACTGAAGGCTAGCAAACGTGAGGCCCACAAGGAGGATCTGGGGAACTACAGGCCTGTCACTCTGACCTCGGTGCCTCGGAAGGTTATGGAACAGATCATCCTGTTCCAGATCATCATTAAGCGGCATATGCAGGACAACCAGGTGATCAGGCCTAGTCAGCATGGGTTCATGAAACGCTATTAACACTATTAGGTTCATGAAACAGCATCCTGGATTGTATTAGAAGTAGCATGGTGAGCAGGACCTGTGTGTGATTGTACCTCCGTACTCAGCACTGGTGAGGCCCCAGCTCGAGTACTGTGTTCAGTTTTGGGCCCCTCACTACATTGAGATGCTGGAGCATGTTCAGAGAGGGCAACAAAGTCAGTGAGTGGTCTAGAACACAAGTCATGAGGAGCGGCTGAGGGAACTGGGGTTGTTTAGCCTGGAGAAAAGGAGGCTGAGGGGAGACCTTATCACTCTCTACAATTACCTGAAAGGAGGTTGCAGAGAGGTGGGGGATGGTTTCTTCTCCCAAGTAACAGGCAATAGGACAAGAGGAAATGGCCTCAAGTTGTGCCCAGGGAAGTTTAGATTGGATATTAGGAAAAATTTCTTTGCTGAAAGGGTTATCAGCCACTGGAATAGGGCTGCCAAGGGAAATGGTTGAGTTGCCATCCCTGGAGGTATTTAAAAGACATGTAGATGTAGGGCTGAGGGACAGACGTGGTTTATTGGTGACTTGGCAGTGCTAGCTTAACAGTTGGACTTGATGATCTTGAAGGTTTCTTCGAACTAGAATGATTCTATGATTCTTTACAAGTAAAAGGGAATAAAGTGGCAACTGACTATTTTGCTGATGGCATCTTTGCACTTTTTTTTTTTTTTTTTTAACTAGGAAACAAGGAATAAGGCCTGGAAAGCTAATTAGGAGAAAAACCCCCATACTTAGAGAAAGAAATACAGATAAAAAGGGTTAAGTCATATAGTCATATCTGATTATTTTCTTGGTTGGGGAAGTATATTTCACATTACACAAAACTGAGTCATAGATACAATCCAATGCAGAATTAGTTTTAACAAAGCCTGTTATCTTTAATGGGACTGTTTATGCCTACAGAACTGAGTTTTTAAAAAGTCTTTGCTGATTTGAGTGCTTTTGATAGGCATTTGAAGACACAAAAGGTGCAAATTCTGCAGATTTATTTTAAAAAAAAGTTTACTAATGTTATAATGGATAGATATGAATTAGTGAGGATATGGATAATATATGGATAGATATGAATTAGTGAGGCAATCACAAAGATTGTAAGAAAATATTTCTATGGTAGATAAAGTATAATAGATTCCAGTTCTCGAGGAGAATTTAATGGAATTTGTCATGAAAATCCATTGTTAAAATTAATGGCTTATGTTGCTTACAATGATATCTTATCTAGCAGTCAAATTTGGTTTTGACTCAGAACAGATTCCAGCAATTTCTAACATAATTTCCTAAATCATGTTTTCATGAAGCATACCATAGCTTCAAGATTAGAACCATTTATTTTTTTTCTAAATTGTGGTGAAATTTTTATTAAGTTGTTAGCTTATCCTTGTCCTTCTTTCAAAAGAAAAGAAAAAAAAGAAAACAGAAGTATTTTCACCCTTTTCAATTGTGTCTCCTAAAGCTAACTTAGAAATAATTATTAAAAAAAAAAAAGAATCTGATTCACTTATAAGATGTTATACTTTTCTGCTTTGGAATAATTGTAGAAAAAGGAAGCACAATTTTTCTAGATATTTATTTCTATAATATTACTAATTTTTCTGTCGAAGTTGTTGGTGTTTTTTTTTTTCTTTCAACATAAATTGAAGCTTATAGAATCAAAATTGTTTGCGAGATCCGACCAATAAATGTAAGGAAAATCCTGAGTTAGGAAGCTTGAGCATAACTTCATGATTTGCTTAAGGGAAAGGTTTGTTTGGCACAAAACCATTCTCCCACACCAGTTACATATTTGCAAATGGAGCTGAATGCTTGGCTACTAGGTCCGTGCTTAGACACAGTGTAGTTTCTAAGGTTGTAGTTCTACCCTTATGAGCTGCTTTTTCAAAAATGCCAGAACAGTATTGACAAACAGCGAAGAGCCACTGGTGATGTAGAAATCCTCTGTTGTATTTCTTCTTTTCTATTGCAGAAATATCTGCTCCTGAGAGAAATAGGGCCCTGTTTTTCTGATCTGCTTTTTCATTTATAAAATCCACAAAGAGTAATTTTTATTGCATCAAACCTTAAATCACAACCTTCAATTACACTGAATCTTCTTTTTAAAAATCCAATTATTTATGAAGATGTTACTTTAGCTGTTGTGAAAAGAAATTTGATTTTGCATTATTTCCATTTTCAGTCAAAAACTGGTAGGGATTGCAGCTTGTGATATCACAGGAAACTATATAGCTCTGCCTCTGATATCCGTGTTATACAAATGACTTCTCCCCTTGCAAAACTCTGTAATACAAAAATTCAAAACAAGAAGAAAAAAAGCTGTGATTCCTTCTTTCCTAGAGGCTTTCCATCATTTACATTCACCAGCGAAAGGTTTGCATGTACCTCAAGGACTAATGATAATGAAAAATGTTGTATTAAAGAAGAGAAATCTTTCATAACTTGCATACTAACACACTGAACTCATTACAGCTTGTCTTACTACAGCATGCTCTTTTATGTCTGCCGTAATGCACTTCATTTTCAAGAGACTCTGATGTGCACTGATTCTGCAAGCATTTTTTCGCTTCCTTGTTTTCAAAAGCTGCTTTTGGTTGTCATAAACTACTTGCTTATGGGATACAAATTAGGCATTAGGGTTTTCTTTAGCTTCTGACTAATATCAAGATCTGAAAAATTATATTTAAAATGTCTGGGGCAAGTAATTGTTTTCCAGTTTCCTCGAGCAGAGTACTTGTGACGTTGTAGCTCAGGAGTTCCCAGCAACTTCAGCATTTTTATTAATAAAGTGAGCTCTTTGTGGCAGAGGCTGTCTTTTGCTGCGATTCAATTTTTTTATTGCCATGAGCGGGAAACTGTATTCATGATTCATGGTTTGACATTCTAGGCATTATCATGTTATGAATAGTCAATAATAAACATACATTTTTGAAGGTTTTATAGATAAATTGTAATACTTCAGGTTGAAATTTGTAATTTCTTGGAAGTGAAACATTGCTTTGTTTTTGCCAGGTACTTTTTATATAGGTGTGGCCACAGCTCTGGGGTACACCTCCAACATTTGCCATGACACCTTCATGTGCCATTCAGTAAGCTGTTCAGTCCCTCTGTAGTTTTCTTCTAAAAAAAAAAAAAAAAAGAAAAAAGCCTGGTATTAATATTCCTAGCTGCGTTTGCTGGAAGTAGCACAATAGATAACTCTCTGCTCTCAATCTGCATTCTATTTCACAAGCAACTCCCACTAAACTCTAGACCCAATAAAATACATAAACGTATTTGACTTTAAACCAATCTAAAAGATAGAAGAATAATGGAAAGTTTGGAAATGAGCATATAAATGTCTGCAACATATCTCTGAAAAACTATTTCTGCAATTGATTTTAAGTACCTGTGTCAAAATCTTGATGAAAATGGAAAAATGTTATGCAGACAGGCAAAAAATAATTGAACAGTAGTTGCAGTTTTCCAAGGAGCTCTGCTCCTCTAACTGTGAAAGCAAATTGCTCTGACTAAGTCATAATAAAAGTATGTTTAAGATATAAAAGCATCCCAATTCGGTTGTCCTAAAGGATTTGTCTGTTAGACATACATGTTGTATTGAAGATGTATTTTTACATTTTGCATTGAGTGTGGCCAACTTGATTCTTTATAGTTCTATAAACTCTGTGTTCTGTGACTTTTTCAAAGATAACAAAGTCTTCTCAAACAAAACCCAGCTACTTGACATTATGCTTTAGTACAATAATATCAGATTGACCTAGACTGCTGTTCTGAACAGAAAAGTCACAATAAAATGATATGATGAGTTTTCTGAAAAGCGAAAAGAAAATTCAGATTCAAGTTAAATGAAGGCCTAAACTATCCAAAAGCTATTTTAGAACACTGAAAACCCAGGTTCATTTAGTGGCATCTCAGACTGTGTAAGTAATGTAAACAGGATTTTATTTTCTTCCTATAATTGAACAAGAAGAAATCTAACATCAACAGTACATTTCAATACACTGCATCAAAAGATACTCATCACCTACCCCTCTTTTAGAAGGCATATCCCTGAGCAATAAGACAAATTTTCAAAAACAATTGAACAAGTCAACATAAGCTGAATGAACAGTGCAACGCCAGTAAATTTCATGTTTTCAGTTCACCATTAAAAAGAAAAGAAAACCTCCTGTGACTCATTGACATCTGAAGAGCCTGCTTGCCTTTAAGCCAGCCTGTAAGAGAAAAGATGTAAATGCTGAGAAATTATACATTTCTCTACTGAGTGGTTCTAACTTTTTGACAGAAAGAAAGGCAAAGGAAGGAGTATGATGGAAGGAACAGGATGGGAGAAAAGAGAAAGGGCAGGTAGGGTGTAATACCTTGGAGAAGAATTTGGAAAGAACTGTAAGAAAACCTCTAACAGTCCACAATTAAACACTCTTGTTACTTCAGGGTTTGGGGTGGTATCACAGGTCTGCATGTACAGGTTACCGATCAGTTAAAAAATAATAGGTGCAGGTACTATTGCACTATTTGTGACAGTAGTTTTGTGTTATTCAGCCTTGTCTCATTTTTAGACCATGCAACAGATTGTTAAGCACTAGTAAATCCATTGTGAATCTGAAACTTGCCTCTTTTTTGTGCCCTACCCCAAGACCAAACTATGCCAGACAGGGCTAAAAAAAGCTTGAGCTCAAGAAGAATAGGATAAATAGTTGTGGCAGTAAAGATTGCTGAATTTAGACAATGTGGTCTCTCAGTATCAGGTAGGGATTGCTGGGTCTGGTATGGTTGCCTTCTCCAGTCTGGCAGCACATTGTTCGAACTGACTTGCAAAAAAATTGCTGTCCTTTGCATGCTTGCATTTAAAGTAAACTAAACCTATGTTTGTTCGCCTTAAAATGCTCTGATGCATACTGTGGCAGCTCAGAAGCTGAACAATTAGCAAAAAAGCCATCTTTGTTGCATGCTTGGGAGGGAAAACTGCAAGTGGTAAAGTGGTCAGCCACCCCAAGTTTTACCTTACCTTTGTGAATGCAGGTTAAATTGCATGCAGTCAGTTCTTGATGCTCAGCTAACCTTTGGGTAACCCAAAGCTACAGTAACTTAGTCAGTGTATATAACCTTAGCTTTCATTTAAAAAATGCGAAATTAAGCCAGTGACAGAACTTTGGATCCTGTCATTCCCAGATATCTCCCTGTTAATTATATACCTTATATGCTTCAGTGAATATGAATGCACTGAATGCATTTTTAAATTCTGAAAGTTTCCATTAAAATTTGAGCTGAAACAGCCCACCAAGATAGGGATTTAATCCTTTGAACTCTGTAGATATTTGCAGGTCTAGGTCCTTGACTGACTTCTTTTTTACTTTATGGAAATTTAATGCAAAGCTTATTTCAATTCAAGTGCTACATGCCAGTGACACATCAGAAATAGTTATGATTTTTCCTTTCATTAAGAAATAGAAAAATCAGAATCTGAATTTAAATGAAAATGTTAAATAAACATACTGAACCAATTCTAAGTATTTCTTAATGGGAAATTAGAGCATGAAATTATATCTTCATGTAAATGTAAATTTCAGCTTTATGTTAATGAAAAATAATGTTTTAACTGCATAAAAGCTTGTCTGAGCTTAGTAGGAATCCAGTAAGGATATTTTAAACAAATATAAAGCTCTGGTGAAATACCTTTTCACTCTAAAAAGTCATAGTAGAAGAACCACTCTGAAATGTACTAGCCTATGTTTTACAGTTTCCTCTGCTATTTATTATAAACAACTGTTTACATCCAAAACAACCTAGATAGGTGAAAGTACTATTGTTAAAAAGCAAAAGGAGCCGTCAAAATACACTCAATCCCTTGGGAAAAAAAAAAAAACACAATAAAACAAACAGAAATTTCTTAACTTTGCTGTTATTAATGTGCGAGGTGACTGAATCAAGCTGAGATACAGAAATGTTCCATCATTTTATGTCCCATAAACTCAAGTGAAGACATTTTCTCCAAACAGCTTTGCTGATTGGAAGAACACTCAAAAAAAATGGGAACATTGTGGAAGACTGAAAGTAGTTTGAATTCAGTAGGATAAAGCTGAATCATTTGGGATTATCAGAAACAACAGCAGGAGGACTGAAAGCAAAGTGGAAAAATGGTCTAATGTACATGCTGCAGTAAGCCAAGACATAAGTTGTGTGTTCAGAATAGTCATAGTTTCTTAACTGGAAATATTGAGTCACTCAGAACTCAAAAAAGAAACACCACAAAAAAAAAATAGTAATTTAAAAATACTAGTGTTAACATTTTTGTTACATTTTTTCTATTCTGGTTTATAGAATAACTGTAGAATTACATTTTCAATTTTTTTCTCTCCCTGAACTCAAGGGTTAGAAGCTTGGCTTTATTTTTTAATGAAAGTTATATTTTCTTGTAATACCAGGACTGGTACATAGGAAAAATAAGGAGCATGCAGGCAGAGATATGGACCAGGGAAAAGGAACAGCTAATTGCATCAATTAGTGTTGCAAACTTGCAACAGAACGGACATAACTGTGGTCCCACTGGACTTGTTCCAGTTATTCCCTCATTTTGAATTAATTGTCAAGCATTTAGAGACACTTTAAAATTGCAAACTCAGTAGAGCATAATAGACATCTAATCTGAAACAAAAAAGAAAAACCTAGGTTATATATTGATATCTCAGCATAAAGTGTCTGTATTGCCAGAAAAAAAAAATCCTCTGGTTCAAATTTACACAAAATCTGGCATAGAAGCATTGCATCAGCAAATAGTGATTTGCAGATTTGCCTTGCAGGACTACCTAAAACTGAACCATATGACTAAGAGCATTGTTCAGATGCTCCTTGAACTCTGATAGGATTGGTCCCGTGACCACTGCCCTGGGGACTCTGTTCCAGTGACTGAACACCCTCTCTGTGAAGAACCTTTTCCTTTCTAGGGACATGGATTAGTAGTGGTTTTGGGAGTGTTAGGTTGATGGTTGGACTGAACGATCTTAAAGGTCACTTCTAACCTAGATGATTCTATGATTCTAATATCCAGTCTGAACTTCCCCTGATGCAGGTTCATTCCATTTCCTTGTGTCCTATTGCTGGTCACCAGAGCGAGATCAGCACCTCCCCCTCCACTGCCCCCCTTAAGGAAGTTGTAGGATGCAATGAGGTCACACCTCAGCCTTCTCTTTCCAAGCTGAACAAACCAAGTGACCTCAGCCAGTCCTCGTAAGTCTTGCTCTTGAGACCTTTCACCATCTTGCTCGCCCTCTTCCAGACACCAGACATACTCTAATAGTTTGATATCCTTCTTATATTGGGGTGCCCAAAATTGCACATGGTACTTGATGCAGGGCCGCACCAGTGCAGTGTAGAGTGGGACAACCACCTCCCTTGACCAGCTGGATATGTTGTGCTTGATGCACCCCAGGGCATGGTTGGACTTTCTGGCTGCCGGAGCACACTGTTGACTCATATTCAACTTGCCATTAACCCAAAGATCTCTTTCCGTGGGGCTGCTCTCCAGGTTCTCATCTCCCAGTTTGTACCTATAACCAGATGCACTTGCTCTTGTTCAATTTCATATGGTTGGTGATTGGCCAGCTCTCTCATCTATCCAGATCTCTCTGTAAGGCCTCTCTACCCTCGAAGGAGTCCACAGCTCCCCCGAATTTAATATCATCAGCAAAGTTACTTAATATGTGTGTGAGCTGACTTGGGCAGGACGCAGGAATGACCACAAGACCATGGATGAAAGACAGAGAACAAATTTAACCTCAATACCTTGTGAATCGGGGAGTCTCCGCAGCAATGCCCGGGTAGAGGGGCACAAGCAGGGGATGCAGGCACCTCAGGGCAGGAGAAAGTCCTTGTTAGCAGGATCGTGAGAGCTCCGACTTGTTGTTCTTGCCTGCTTTTTAAGGGTTCAAACAGGCGTAGTTTTCCACTGTGCTTCTGATCTTCAACAACAAGGCAGTGATCTCATGTATGCTAGGTAAGGTGTCCCTGAGTCTATCCCAGGCTTATGTTATCTAAGTGTGGATGCTCTACCCACGAGCACACAAGGCTGAACAACAATTAGTGTGATATGTGTGTTGTCCAGCACCCCAGGTGCGAGTCACTTGAGTGTGTTTACAATCCTCCTCGCCAATCTTTATTTTCCCACAATATGCATTTGATTCCTGCATCCAGTTCATTTATAAATACATTAAAGAACACTGGCCCTAAAATTGAGCCCTGGGGAACCCCACTGGTGACTGGCTGCCAGCCTGATGTAACCCCAATTTACTATAACTCTTTGAGCCCAACACATCAGCCAGTTGCTCACCCAAAGCTTGTCTAGCTTGTCTAGTTGTATGCTGGGCATTTTGTCCAGAAGGATACTGTGAGAGACAGTATCAAGAGCTTTGCTAAAATCCAAAACTACCACATCTACTTCGTTTCCTTGGTCAGTTAGATGGGTGACCTTTTCATAAAAGGAAATTAAGTTGGTTAATCAGGGCTTTACCCTCGTGAACCCCTGCTGGCTATGACAAGGACTGTGTTATCTCTCAAGTGTTTTTCAATAATTCCCCAAATAACCTTCTCCATAATTTCACCATGCACTGAAGTGAGACTGACAGGCTTGTAATTACCAGGGTCTTCTCACACTTCTTGAAAATTGGGACAACATTTGCCAGCTTCCAGTCAACTGGGACCTCTCCAGATTCTCAAGACCATTGAAAAGTAATAGAGAGAGGTCCCACAATAACAACGGCCAGCTCTTTCAGTATCCTGGGGTGATGAGATGAGAATAAGCACACAGGATGAATTTCTAGTAAGATAGCATCTCTCTAAATCTTACAGCATTCCTCCAAGTAAACAATCTGGAGTACCTTTGCCACGATGAAAAATCCTGTAGTTGGCCTCATGTAACAAAAAATTATCTGTTAAATAGTAAAAAAGCTTTAGATACTACCAGTGATATACCACCCTGAAAGGCAGCAGCAATTAGCTGGCTTAATGTCAAGGGGAAGTGTCAGATAAATACAGAAACAGAAAAATAAGCTTCATTGTTAATCTTGCAACTTCTCTATGAATACACAAATGACCTCTCTTTGATAGGACCAAAAAAAAAGAACACAGTGTTATGTGTCCAAATCATACTGCAAGTTTAGCCAAATACTGCATTTGTGAGTATATGGTTGTATTCTCTATGGAGCAGACAATTTATTTTTTTTTGTCACTGGATATCAGGAAAAATTATTTGTTAAGATGACATCAGTGCTGGCACAGAGCACAAACAAAGTTAGACTTGCCAACAATGAAATAAGCCATGCTTGTTTTAAGACAGATGAAAATATTTTAATCAAATTCTGGAAAGTAATTAATGGTTGAATTACTTCAACTCTGTGTACAATAAACTTTTGCAGTGTTTTGTTTTGTACTTTTTTAAGGAGACAGTACCAGTTTGAGGGGGGAGGCACATGTCTTGGAAGGGTTGAATCAGTTTGGGGGGTGCTTTTTTTTTCTTCTTAAACCAGTATGTATGTATTTTTTTTTAAGCCAATACAAGCCCTAATAAGGACATGATTACACTCACTCAAAAAAAAAAAAAAAGAAGGTTTAGAGTGGTGTTGCTCAGACATAGATTTAGTGAAGGAGACTCTAAGGATTGTAGTCTGCCTGCTAGTGTCACCTGGTGCGGTTCTCATGTTCTTCTGATACATCAGTTGATAAAAAAACACATGGTCATTCATATTCATACTGGGACTACGTCCTACCATTTGCATTCATCTCCTTCTCATAGGAAAATAGCTATGATAATATATGTGTATGTCATGTAATTATCCCTAATCTAAAGAGTCATATCACTTGAATTATTTAAGAAAGGCTTTAAGGGATGCACTGAAAGAAAGAATATGTGATAAATTTGAGGGCAGTTTTGTTTCTCAGGCCATTTTCTGTCTTAGAAGTGCTGATACAGATCAGTAGAACTATTCAGTGTGCAAAATAAAGCACGCATATAAGAGTGTGGTCAGAAGTTAATTTGAGCAGCAGCTAAAACAAATATATTTGACTTTGTACTGAAGGGTACCAGAAGCACATTGGCATTTACAATTTATCAGGGGTAGTAGTGATCAGCTAAGATATAACCACTTTCACTGACAGTGCCTAAGGTTCAGATACAGAAAGACTAGTTCTTATTTGGCTCCTAACTTCTCATTTCATTGGGGTGGATACCTAGGTGGGAACTTGTAAGTTAAATATCTTACTGAATTTAGGTTTTCATCTTCTCAGAATCAGAGAGTGAAGCACGAAGTAAGGACTAGTCATTTCATTTTTGTTACTTAGGAGCCACAAAGCTGATTTAAACGTGTGCCAAAGTGAATTAAGAGTTTGAGTACCAGTGTTAATTGGGTTGCAAATTATACACCCCTTTGTTTACTATTTGGTTTATCTTAAGTTTCTTCTGCTATGTTGCATAGGTTTAGAAGTAAAGGATAATTACTGTACCATTTGTTCTGTAGGTAATATCAGAATCAGGTATAGGCTGGCACAACTGCTTTTGAAAACAGAAAAAACACTAGCAACAGCAACATTTGCTTTCTGTGTTTACACGTATGTAGTTACAATAAAGATATTCTGATTTCATACCATAGCTGGTATGGGCTATGAACATCAGCAGACAGAATAAGTCACAATTTCAGTGTTATATTAAGAAACATGCCTACTCTTTAACACTGTTGCACTCAACATATTGCTCTTGGCAGCCTAAGTCTGCCTTTAGAAATGCAGATGACTGAAAGAACATATTCTACTAATTACTGTCTTTCTCTCACACACATATATAAAGCAGTAAATTACCATAAAATATTCCTGTTGTGCTCTATTTAGAGCATAGTTTCAGACTTAGCGAAAGTAAAGAGCCCCTGCTTCACTGAGGCTAGATGTCACTAGTCAACTCAAGTGTGGTACTCTGCTTCTGGGAAATGTAGTAGATCCAGAGCCGGTCCCTTTGGAGGTGCTTGATAAACTCCTGCTGAATCCCTGTGGGCAGCATGACAATTTATAAGCATCCTGAAATGGCCATAGTAGTGAATTTGGAAACCAAAAATTGGCAGTCCTGGCTTTGCCTCATTTTTTGATTGTTTTGGGGCAAGTTCTATCACCAAAGGATATGAGTTGCTTTAGAGGTTTAGAAGTCCGTTAGTAATGCAGTATGTGGTTGCCATATGTACTGTGTTGTTTTTCTATCTTACCCTCATTCCTTGAGAAGTGTGAGTTTAGTATTTTGAAAGATGTTTTGATTAGGACCTTTTTTTTTCTTCCCAATGGAAACACTGTTAAAATGTGTTCAAGTCTAATGAAACAGGTTCCTTACAGTTATGGAAGACAGTGGAGCTGATGGTGGCCCTTATTTCTTAGGAGAAATTATTTCATGGTCTTGAACCATCTTACCAGTAAATGTCTTGTCTTGTACAGGTGAGCTTTATCTTTAGGGTGGAAGGTTCTACTGCAGTGGAGGGTTAAGTTTATGACTGCAATCTTTGTCTTGGAACTTCAGGTCATCTATTAGCTATGATGGACTTATGCCATGGAGCACTTTAAGCATAAAGAATACAGGTTGACACCAGGTCATTTAGTCTATTTGATTACATTTTTCCTATGTAGAAAATAAGAGGAACAATTTTTATCCAGACTTTTCAGTTTGATTTGACATCCTCATACAGAAATCAGTATATAAATGCAGCAGTAATATATGTAAACTTGTATTTGGCAGGGATTAAAAGCAGCAACTTGCACAGTATGAAATCTTAATGTTTGTAATATACTTGGGACCTATGCGTAGTCAAAGATGTGCATGCAAATGCAGTGCATAATACATCTGCTGTAACACATACACACATATAAAGGTAATATATAAAGCATATTAAAATTACTGCCTTTTCTAACAAACACCCGTTTCTGTTATGCAGTGCCAAAACTGCAGATGAGAGAAGTATTTTACACGTTTTTCATGCCTGGATTGACTGTTGAAGAAGTATATAGGGGACTTTTGTTCCAGAAGAAGTATTCAGGATGAATCAATAAATCTTAATGTCATCTATGCTGCTTTCTGCAGTCTCCATTTCCTTCTCAGGCTCTCATTGCAAGGTTGTTAGACCTCTACATTTCAGCCAAGTAAATTAGCATAGGCAGATTTTTTTCTCTATAGAAGGCCAGAAGTCATGTTTGGGAAGTCTAAGAAGTTGACAACTTCATACTGATGCTGTGATTTGTATCGGCTCTTAACGTACTCATTTCCTTGACAATATTAATCATTGCTTTTTATATAAAGAATAAAAATTGGATTCCAGTGGAATTATTGCAAAGCACCTCTGATAAATAATTAAAAAAATGTACTTTACCATCCTGCAGATGAAAGAAGGAATCAATCCCTCCTTTTCTTACTACATTTGAGACTGACATTGTGATTCTGTGATGCAGTCAATCCAGTTTTAGATTCCTGCTCCAGAGCATATAAGCTGAAGTCATGGGATGCTAAAGGCTGATCCAGTAGGAACTATTGGTTCAACAGTTGAAAAAACCCAACCAAACAAAACCAGTGATGATAGATTTACTTCAACTTACATGCTGTATACAGAATCAGGTATTGTCCAGCAGTTTGTTCTAACTTGAAGCTGGAAAATATGTTACCTATTCTTTCACAGCTGGCTTGAAGCAAGCATAAAACATAATGTGGGAATGAGTTCTTTGTCATGTACAGTGGTTAATTTGACAGAAATGCAATTGCATCCACATGTCTGAACTAGACTGAATGTGCACTTTTAAGTTGTCAATGACACATAGATCAGAAATTACTGAGTGTGGGGCCATAGCCTGGAAGGGACTGTCCTTTGGCAAGAACAAAAATATGGCCTAGCTGCAGGTAAAACTTCCATGAGCTCAGTAGAATTATATGACTGTTTTTCAAAGCCACTCTCAAAGAATGCTGTAAAAATGTAGTGCTATTTTTAACCACTCTATCCGTACTCCAACCTAACATTTATTTGAGAATCCTAACCTTGAAGTTCAAAGAAGAGGGGAAAAACCACCATGTTTACAGCCATTTCCTTCCCATTCCCTAAGAAAAGTAAGCTTACTATGACAGAGAGCAGAGGGCAAGGACTGCAATATTACCTGTGCACACACCTATCAATTTCAGAATCTGAATTGCCATTCACTTGCAAAGGCAATAAACACTGTAATATGTCTTGGATGAAAAGCAAGAAAAATAATAGGTTTGCTAGGTAACAGACAAAAAATCTGCCTAGAAAACAAGCAATAGGGTAATCTCATTACAAGAGAACAGTCAGGAAATTAAAACTAAAAATGCAAAGTGAATACATTTATGCTAAAGATTGTTAAACCCCCAAACATATTTGTATCAAGAGTAAAATGACAAATGACTGTTACAGTATAATCCTCCTCTTTAAAAGAAGTGGTGGCTTCTGATGTTCTGTTGATTCACTTTCAGTCTCTTGATTAGATAAATTTTCTGCATATATCTCACACATTCTGTAGTAACAGCAAATATATTCTGGCAATGAAAATGTAGGGAGGAAGAGAAAAGAATCTGAAGAATGCATCTTCTAACGTAGCTCAACTGCCACACTATAAGGGCTTATATAGAGGATCTTTGTGTTTTGTAAAGCATATTGTCTTTGTTCTTTATTGTACCCTAGAAACACTAAAATAAATAAAATGTTTCTGACAAAATTACCAACCACACAATATTTGTCTATGTAAAGAAGTATTAAAAACTACTGTCTTTAAAGATTTTTTTAATTTTTCTTTTTTATACTCCTGTAGTGTAAATGGTAATTTATAGTTTGACTAACAAATCTCTCTTCTTGAGCTTGTGTTAGTTGTACTCAAAAGAAATAAGAAATATTAAAGGATTTAGAAGTAACTGCTTCTAATTCTGTCAGTTTTTCCTCCCTCAATTCTTCTGTCTTAAAAAAATGAATGGTATGGAAATGATCGACAGTTTAATGAAACTTAAATGGTCTTATTGCTTTATGTTTATTACAGATTTAAAGTATTTCCACCAAGAGCTGGATTTCATCAGTGAGAAGGTTTGCCTGCTTGGGCTATTTACAACATGAGTCTCGCTGTATCAGTGATGACTGGACGTCATCCCATGGTTAAATGTTAGCATGCAGCTAAGTCCTCAGCAGGTGGAAATTAGGCTCCTTTGACCCCATGCTGTCCAAATGCAGTGTTGGTGCTGTACTTCTCCAGCCCTTGAAGTTCTCACTGTTTCTAAGGAGAAAAAAAATTATATATATATATGTATATATAAGCACAGCAACTATAAGTCCTCTTACTCTAAAATTTGAAAACAGATTTATTTTTTTTTTAGCTCTGGAATGAGCCCTGCTCTAATCTCCAGGAAAACACCTTTTCTCACTTTTAATTCTGCAGTCACCATGGATGGTTCCAGGAGGACAATGCATTCCTTTCCAGCTAGCTATAATTTGTTTCTTGAGTTTGGGAGTGGTGCTGCATAGCGTGAAACTTTTCAAGAGGAGGATACTTCTTTTCAGTCCTAGGCAGTACTTACTTCTCTTCTGCCTTCCTAATGTCATTAAGACTCAGTTGCTGGAAATGAAAGGCTAGTTTTGTTGAGGATACTACTTCAAAAATTTCTGCCAAAACTGCAAAATCTGCCTGGTAGAAACATGTCAGATATATATGGCTAAGGGACCATGCACAATTTACAGAAGTGTAATATGGGACACAGCAATGGCTGGCTAGCTTCTGCCTAATATCTCACTATGTACCATGACAACAAAGCTATTATGTATTATGTCCAGAAGGAACATTACATACTTACCTTGGGCAAATAACCTGCTCTCTGTGCTGTGAGCAGTGACTCATCATGAACTCAGAACCAGCTGTATGAATATTGCTTTAACATGCTAGTTAATTTAAAGTCATTATACCAGCAAATATCACTTCAAAATTAATCTTTTGTTTGCATGTTACTTCACTGGATCTTTTAATTGTCCAAGACTTTGTTACAGGAAAGCAGACAATCACTTAAGTTAGCCCATGCAAGTGGTTAAAGACACACTTTCAACCCTTCAGGCAGCCTGGGAAACAAATACTGGGGGATTGTCACTTCAAACACCAGTGACTGGCATTTCAAAGGAATAGATGACCTTAGGATTCAGCCACTTATCCCAAATATTTCTTAATGCAAACTAAATTAAGCTGAAAGCAAATAGAAGTACATAGTTACAAAATCCAGAAGAGGCCACAAGAATGCAAGCAAGGGGTGAATAGTGAGAAAAAAAAGAAAGTAATATCCCTGCTTATATCTGTCTAGCACATACGTTATCTCTAAATTTTTCTGTTTGGATGATTCTGCTAACAAACTTCTATATCATTAGGCCAACAAGCTGGCAAGTGCTTCATAATATTCCTAGCTGAGGATCGTGGCTCTCATTCAATCCTTACCTTTCAGGCTGTATTATGGGAAGACATCCTAAACCTGGCATATTCTACACTGTCTTTACAGTCCAGATAAGTCTCTGGAACATGGTGTCATCTAAACTCAACCCTCTCCTCCTTATATATAACTTTTTGTTAACCTAGTCATTAATTGTTTATTCTGTCTTTGTAGGTGCTAATACCCGATTCATGACCAAAGGACAGTTTTCACCTTGTCAGGCAGACAAAGTGGGATTCATCTCACCTGGTTTAGACATTTAGAATGGTAGAAGCAGGTAGACATGTGTCTCTTTGATACCTTTGGCTTTCTTTGTGATCCAAGAATAAAATAGACATTTTTCTGGAATGATTCATCTGCTTTATTTTAGATATCCACATTGATATGAATCACTCTGTAGGAGTACTTCTTTCTCTCTAGTGAGTATAAAGGAAGCCCAGGATAACCAGCTTAGAGGTAGACATCTGCATTATTGGTCAATAAATCCTTATTGTAACAACCTTTCCCATGGCTGCCCAAACCTTCAGCAACCTATTATAGTTGTATAGAGCAGCTATAGGAAAGGTTCTTTCCTACAGGTCTGGGAAGAGTTTAATCCCAAAGCAAAGCTTTCTTATATGTGAACTTCATGGTTCATGCACGTACATGTTAGACCTAATTGGTCAAATTAAATGATCAACAGTTGTGTATTAAATTAATGACAGGAGTTGGTTAGTAAACAGACACAATAGTGACCTGTGCTACTGTCAGATCGTGTGCTGATAAATAGGGTGCATTTCAACACCTTCCTTGCTTCAGCCATTCAGTGCCTTTTTCTAGCAAAGGTTCCTTCTGCCCTTTCTTGAAATAAAGGTAACATGTTTTCTCCTGCTTTTGGTCATTAGATTTGAACTCCAGATTGTTTCACAAAAAAAGCCTGTGCCTTTTGTGTGGTAACTTCAGCTGTCTTGTTATTATAGTGTAAATTGCAGCTGCAGCTGTTATCTATGTTATGTCTTTAACTGTCATGTAAAGTTTTATTTAGGAACAGAAACACGGAGATGTGAAGAGAAAATGTCAGTATATGAGGAAGGAGCACACTGAAAGCATATCAATGAACAGTTTTTTCATGTTGGAAATAACATCCACATCTTATCTTGAGGAAAAGTACTAAGAACTTAAAAAAAAGGTCTTTTTTTTCCCTCCGTCTCTTTTTTGTTGGAAATAAGTTTTTAGAAGTCAGTATAACTGAAAACAACTACTTTCTCAGATCATGTCTTTCATCCTGTCTTGGGCATTTCAAGAATATCATCACCTTCCTATTCCTCTGAGAAAGGCAAAACCTTCATTGTAACTTCCATACCAGGTGGAAGAATTTTACATGAAAGAACAGTTTCTGAACCAGTTTAAAGGGACTGAGAAAAATTTAAAGACAGTTCAGAAAACAGAACAAAAATAATTCTAGGTATTTTTTAAAAAGCCTTTGCTTGTATATTAAAATTAGAGGTGAAGTTTTCACTTTTATCAGGGAGGGTATCTGGTTGTAGGAACTGGCTTCCAAATACAGACTTACAAACATTCTCAACTCTGAAACCTGTAATTCAAGAACAAATTTTCACCTAGAAGATATATGATTGTCAGACATTGGCTCTCAGTCTTATATTACCAGGTAACTGAATTAAGTTTTATGGCTTTTGTTATATGGCAGATAAGACTGGTCACAAGCCCTTATGGCTTGAAAAATCTATGAAATCTGTAACTCTTGTACGCCTCACAAAGTATAATGCAAATCCTAGCCATACCATCATTTCAACATCATGACTGTAAAACTTGCAGTTGAGAAGAGGACCACTAATGAGCTTGCTGTTACTTGTTTTCACCTACTTCCACTCTTGAAGTGGAGGAACATAGAGAGTTCTGTAAATCTGCCACACTTTTCTAAGTAAGGTCCATTGCTCGCATGGAACAGTGGTGTTGTCTTCAGAGTGCTGTCAGAAAGTACTGTATTTGTGAGCGTTAGGAGCCAAGATTTCTGGCAATAGCAAGACACTGCTAAACAGCTAGTTGTCTGTGTCTTTTGTCCTCATCTCACAGCTCCAAGGTGAAAGCCCCAACTGAGTCCTCAGGTCAGTAGAAAATGGGAGACACTGGGAGGCAGCAAGGCAAGATTCTGCTTCCTGGGCTTTAGTCTGCTCTGAGCCATGCTGCATCCCCCACTGAAATCCAGGCTCAGCACTGGTTGCCTAAATCCAGTTTTTAACCTGCTTGCAAAAGACAAGATAAAGGATTCTTTCTATCACACTTTCCTTTCTCAGTGCCAGCAATACCCAGATAGAAGTAGCCCCAGCTGAACTCATACTTCATTAGTGGCTATTGCAATCCAGCAGCTGCCTTTTATAGCTGATGGACATGTTCTTTCCTCTACCACAGGTGAGGATGTTTTGCTGCCTTCTGAGCTTTCCTCAAGCAGTGTTTTGTGCCTGTGGGAAATGTTTCCTCCTGGCTTGCAGTAATCTCACCTTACTAGGAGTACAGCATAAAGGCATTCTGGACCCCTGCTTTTGGTTTCTGTCTACTGCTGATTGCAGAGTGAAGCAAGTTTCAAGTGATCTGGAACTCCCCTTTTTCCTAAAATCAACTAATCCCTACTCTTGAACACAAAAGGTGGGGAATTGTAGGAACTTGAAAAAAAAATTGATGGGAAAATGATGGGAGGAGAAGCTCTGAGCTCAAATACTGTGTATAGTCCCTTTAAAACGGGCTATTTTACATAGACAGAAGGCAGTAGCTTTTCATAATTAATTGGTAGCACGTATAACAGAGGAGAAATTGTTTAGTATGTTTCTGAAGATTAGAAGACTTGTTCAAAAGGGAAACATAAGGACTCATAGTCCCTAAAGATCAGTCAAACCTTATTTGGGTATTAGAAACTGGTAGGGTTTGGGCATCTTCTCTGGACACTTCTGTTTGAAAGTATTGTTTCTACAACTTTGTTGATACCCTTCAAATTGGAAAGCAAAACCAGTTATTAAGAACAATAGAATATTATGACAGAAATTAAGTTACTTATCTATTGAAATGTCAAGAGATGTTTATTCCCATGTAGTTCAACACAATTCCCATATATTCCTATATGCTTCATGAACCACATGTATATATTGTACTGCAAGTATGACCAACAGAGTTAATAAACAGAAGAAAGCTCCTAGTCTTACTATTTCAGATTTCTAGCTATACGCTAGTTTTTCACACCAACCAAAACATGTAATTACATGTAAGATAATATGTAATTAACTAAGTATTTCCATTAATACAGCCAATTCATTCTTATGTTATATATTTCTCTGGAAGTGCTGAGGTCTTCAAAACTGAAACCATTAGTTAGTTTTCATAAATCTGTTTTATGTATGAAGTTATACTGAAGTCTATACAAAGAAGCCTGAAATTTGGTATGACTTAAGTAACACTGCTTGTAAAACTAAACGATTTTAAATTCTGAAAATACATATGATCAAATATTTTACTATCATGCATTCAAATAATCATTTAGAGGTTAATTGGACAGATACCTGTGGTTAATCTTTGTTAATTTGGAAAATTACAACAAATAATTTACAGTTATTTTAAGTCTAATACTTTAATACATTAGGAAATTATATGATGAGCTTGACCATTATTTTTATTATCTGAAAAAATTAATTTTAGATAAAACTAGTGTTTAAATGATGAAAGGAGTTATATTTGTTAGCATTTGAATTAACTTTGATTCTGCTGTTTTACTGAAGGTCATAGAGTTTAATTGACATTGATGAAGTCTTATACTCAAGTGACCTATGGTTGACACTAATAATGACAAAATCTTCTTTCTGGAAGAAGGGGATTACTGTGATAGACCTTAAATAACTCGGCATTTTCAGTGAGATGAACTTGTTATTTGCATTATTCATGGTATTTCCAATGGTAAATATAAAGGAATATCAAGAAACAGTGCTGACACTGAATGCCCATATCTAATATACAATTGACAAGTGTTTAAAGGACCAAGCAGTCTATGTAAGTGTACTGCAGTATGCTATGACTGCCCATTCTAGTCTGAGTAATTTTTTAGGAATGTTTTTGAAGCTTTTAATATCTTGGTTTGTTTGGGTTTTTTTTTGTTGTTGTTGTTCTTTGCAGCTTCTTTGCTATGTTCAAGAGGTGCAAGAAATACAAATTTGGTAAAATGCAATGAGGAGATTAATCAAGCCAGTAGGAAGAAAAGATTTATCTGTATGCTTGTGTGAGCATGCTTTGATAAATAAATGGCAGGAGTACTCAAAATATAATTTTAGCTGCAGTACCAGAACTTAGTATCATGACTTCATGGACACTATGACAGAGAAGTAAAGGGAGGTGCTGAAGTTTTGCAGCATGAGACAGGAAGGAGTAAGGAAACTGGCAAAGATTCTAGAAGGGAATGACAGTGGACAGGCTTGGGGACTCATACTATACTTGTTCAGTATGTATTGAAGAGATTCAAGCATTTGCAAATCTTTGGGCAACGTATAAAATTTTCTTTCATCCTTGTTGAATTTGCGGACCAAACATCTGGAAATTCAACAATGTGTGCTTATCTCACCAGGTACATATAACAGTGGTGCTCAACAGATAAAACACCCATGTAGTTCCTTGGGTCTACATATCAGTAGCGTATCAATTTACTGGGCTTTGTTTTAAAAACAGTGTGGGGGCTGAGAGACGGTGAGCCAAACAGTATATTTTGTAAAACTGGGCTTCTTCTTATTTGCTAGAATATTTAGAGTGTGCTGGAATACTTAGACATTCCAGCACTTTCAGGGGTTTCTTTGTAGCCAGAATACCTAGAAACATAAAAAAACCCCACAAATTAACAAATTCAGACAGTAACAAGATGCTGGCACTGTTTACTTAAGAAACCATCAGCCATAAAAATCACAGAAGTTAGGAATATGAGCATCCATATGCTTAGGTGCAAATTACTGCTCCTGTGGCAAATGTCTCTCATGCTCTTATTCATGCAAATGAAGTCAAAGCCAGTTTTGTTGTTGACTTCAGAGGGGGCTAAGAACTTATCCTCTAGAATAAAGCTATCAATGTTTCTGTGTTTTAAACCTATATGCTCATCTCCCAGAGGTAAGCAAACTGATGCATATTGTCTACCTGGAGCATAGAAGTTAGGGTAAAATTCTGGGCATGAGATCAACCCCAATTCCTTGCGCAACCCTGTTGTTTGAAATGTGCTCATATTGTGTAGTCTTCAGCATAGGAAAACGTGGAAGAACAGACAGGCTTTTTGGAAAGGGCTGTGTTTTGCAGTGTGCAAGGAATCTGCACACTGCAGTGTGTCACGCTGGGGAAATAAGAGAGTATCATATGAAAGATACAGGTACAGGCTCTGAAGTATTGTACAGATGGGGGGAAAGCAAAGAATACTGGTTGAGGATGACCTCGGAATTAACCCTAAGAAGCAATATAGATATAGCGTTAATCTGCACACTGCAAAGTAATTGAACTCATATTTTAAGGCACCTTCACTAGCAAAGAAATCAGCAACCTCTGTTTAGTGAATGCAATTTTCTTTCTAGTTAATATAGTAAAATTGCCATATGTAGTTAATTTCTTGGTTTGGTTTTTGCTTGTTTCCTTTTTCACAGTATGTTAGTATTTGACAAATGAAACAACTTTGATTTTTCTGGATGTCTTTAACAAACATTAATGAATCCTGATTGTGTAAAAGAATGTTGCATTGTTATTGCTGAAGGGAAACCTCACCAATTTAAATATTGGCAAATAGTAATATTTGTCTGTACAATGGTGTAACCTGTAATTAAAACTAAAGTATTATATTGCATAGAAAATTCTGAGTATGAAGGAAGCATTCTTCAAAATTGTAGCAATTTGAAGTCTAGTCTGCCAGACAGATGCTGGTGAAGATTTTCTTCTTTGTAGAAGAAAATGATGCATTCAAATGGGTGTATAGATAGATGTAACATTTTGAGGTTGCATTCATCCTATACTATTTCCTTGTCATGCTTAGTTTACCAGCAAAACTACAAATTATTTTTCATTTGTTTTCTGCTATTCTTAGCCCTGGAGGGTCGGGCTAGTTTATGAAAATCAAACTCTACTGTCTTTTTCACTCTATCTATTGTCATTTTGAAATTGCCAACAGGAAGAAGTCCATGTTTTCATACTGTTTTTCCTTATCAGGCTGTTGTTGTTTATAATTTATGAACCAGAAGGGTACTTGGTTTTGTTTGTTTGTTTGTTTGTTTTCTTCTCCATAAGCTTCACTGATCCTGTAGGTCTAAGGACAATATTAATTTTGACTGGTAAGCTGAATAAACACAATTTTGCAGTCACAGGTGGAGAACGCTTATCAACACCAGGGTGTCACTTTAAAGAAGTAACTTTTCTAACCCAATACTTTGAAGTTATCTTTCTTTTCCAATAGTAAATACAATACATTGTAAATCTCAGGGTGGATTCAGCCATTAGTGTTTACAGGTTATGACAGGAACATGCTTCAATTTTGGGGCCTATAATTCTGCTTTGGTGAATGCCTGCTCATTTTTTATTATGTCTTTTCAGCTTGTAAACCTACAGTTTGGCTTCCTAGCAGCATCCTGAGCTGAAAATAATTGTCACTTGAAATGTTCATTGTCAAGCACTCTACTGACTTGGCAGACAGAACAGCAGTGTGTTTCCACAGGAGATGCAAGTTTGGGGAAGACAGAATCCCCTGGTCTCTAAGCTGGCAGATGCTAAAGCATGGCTTTCAAGGAGAGGAATCATACAGTGTTTTGCAAGGAACTGTGAAATGCTCATTCATTCTGGAACAGTAATAATCTTTGACTTGGGAGTAGGTTGCAGGTCTTTAGCCTAAAGTCTGAAGCTCTCTGGGTCTCTTAAAAGATCCTGCAAATCTTTTACTAATAACCTACATACTCCAGTGCCTCTTTATACTGCTCAGATGGCTATGCTCACCAAACCTTGCCATGAGTAAGTGGATTGGAGTGAAGGGCTGGCATAGTTCTCTTCCCATTGAGAAAGGTGATGAAAATGAGACTATGGAGTGTGACAGAGGGAGAACACAGGAAAAGATGGGGTGCTGCCTCTATGACAACTCACCCTTTCTGCGTTCCTCTGTTGTCTTGGGAAGCTTTGGGCCTATTCTACACTTGATATGCTCCTGTGTTTGAGTGAAGCATTAGACTAAAAGACCTCATAGATGTCAGTCAACTCTTCTGTGCACTTGCAGACAATCAATTCATGTGATGGGGAAGAGTGATGACATGTCACTCACCTTTGCTAGTAGAAGAATGCATTTGGCTCATCCATCAGTCTTCGTTATCACAGCATGGACCAGGCTACACGTGTACATCTACAAATAAAGGCACAGACAGGTTATAAGTTCAGTCAGCCCTTTCTCTGAGCTATCCTAAGGAAGTGTGACCTCTCTGTGGGCCTAATTAACTTGGACGCAGTTACATGTTAAATGTAACAACATGATAAGGCTATGTCAGATAACACAATTCCATGTTAAATGTAACAACATGATAAGGCTATGTCAATATGGGAGCTGACTGATCTCTGCCCAATGTTGAGCAAAAGTGAAATGAAGATACGAGTATAGATACTCACCTAGACAGACAAAAAACGTGCCTCATGGAATGCTGTTGTGGGAGGTTAGGTGGCAAGAAGTTAAGTCTTTGTCTTTGGCAGGGTTACAGCTGTTTATAGAGACGTACAGAAGTGGCTGGACTCCCTGAAGACTCTGAAGGTCTTCAGCAATTCCAGCACAATTCACAGTGTCCAGTCAACCCAAAATTTCATTGTTCAGTAAATAAACTTGTCCATATAAAATTGCATAATTCCAACTGAAAGAAAACAACTTCCTTTACTTAATCTTCATCCACTGACAAATACTTGATTTATTTTTTAAATTTTTATCTCTTTCAGGGAATATTCACATATAGCAATTACTAGTGCATCTTAAATGTAAAAAAAGCACAGCTTTCTGAAATGTTGGTATAAGAAGACAGTCTTTTTTCATTGTTTTGCTTATTAGAATCAGCCAAATCACAACTTGAAGGATTATAGGATATTAAGATAGGTAATATTGGGTCAAAATTTTTAGGTACAAATGTGGGTATTCCAATTGATTGACCATACCTATATCGTCCAATAATGTGTCTCATTGCATAGTATCCATGAAATATAACAGCAGTTTTATTCTACTTCCTGTCTAACAAGTGTGCTTTGGAGAGTGGCAAAGGTTGTTTTCTAGTACTGTTAGTAAAACTTTCAAGAATCACAATTTTCCTAATGAAATCACTAAACAGTTTTGAATTCATATAAATAATGTGACCTGATGAGTCATAACAAACTAAACTACATAGTTTTTATTAAAACATTTGCAGGTATTAATTTATTGTTATTTTAATAGTATGTGATTGATTTTTTTTTCAATTTTTTTTTTCTTCTTACTTAATTGGTAGTGAGAAAGGAGGGCACCTGGTAATAGTATTTAAGTTCTATGGCAGATAGGGGTTTAAAAAAAGGAGCAACCATTTTTCCCTTAGAGTCCAATTACTCGTTGCTTTATTGTTGCTGGAAAATCTGAAGCTCTTCAGTTATCCGCCACTTCTTAAAATAGCTGCCAGAGCTAAAACTTATATATGCCTATTACTGACCCTGGGGGGTTAAGAGGAAGGAAAGGCAAGTATTGAGGAGGTAGTGAAATTTGTGGCTGCAGTATGGATGGGGTGATCGTGCTGGATGAGTTGTGCTTATGCAGATTTCAGCCTGTATTCCCTAGGCTATTAGCGAAGTTGAGCTATCTATATGTATGAATTAGGCTCCAGTTTGAAATAAAACAAATTAGAACTTAAGTTAACATATTGAAAGTAGACTCCACATCGACTGGGAGAGGTATATATGAGCGCAAAGAAGGAGTAGCAAAGTAGTACAAAGTTTGTCTCAGCTGGCTCCTTACTTTTTCAGTGGCAGATAGGCAAAGACAGTGAGAGAGGCTGTAACATCATGGTTTTGTGAGCTTACCTTCCCTTTTTCCATCTTGGCTGTGTTGGTAGGAGATTCTTCTCTATTGCTTTTCCTTTTCCTTCACGCTTGTGAAAAGGTAGTATTTGCATGCTACGTTTCTTCTCTACCCAAAAATCCACTGCAGACCTTAGTCCAACGCCTACAGCACTGTTAACTGGTGGCTTTTCCACTAAAGGCAAGAAACTTGGGCAGTAGACAGTTAGAGGGAGTGTACTTCAGCCAAGACTGATACAAGTGAAATAGCTGAAGCTGCTGTGTCTTTCACTACAAGCTGCCTCGAGGTTCACACAATTTGTGTAGCCATCAAATACAATATAAAGCTTCATATTATTGCATGCTACTGACCTAAAATCACCTGAGCTAATTTGGAGATTTCAGCTGGGATTCTATTGGGGCTTATTAGAATCAAAATTAAATGCCAAACTGTGTTTTGGTGCTTGGTAGTACATTTTGGTTTGGTATTTCATTTGTAAATATTTCATAAACATGTGGCTAGTCATCCTCAGTCTTTTTAAAATGAATGGAACTGTACATGTGTGTAATGCTGAATGCATATATAAGTACATATAGGACTGAGGAAATCAATCCCAGCATACCTAAAACTTTTTCCTCCCAAAGCAATGAATCCTTGTGCAGATTTGCGTGCAGCCTGTCCCTGGAGATATTGATGCTGTTGTTTCACTCTCTGATCATGTTAATTTGGTCTGTTGTCCTTTGGATCTAAACTTGTTTACCTAATGTACTCCTAATGGAATTAGTCCAATCAATTCTTGTGATGACTTCTGAGTCTTAAAAGTACTTATTCTCCATCAAGTCTATGTAAATAAGATGCCTGAGTCAAAGCCAGCTTATACATGTATTCATTCTTATGCTAATATCAGAAACAGAGTCACTAGAAAACATGTTGCTGTAATATCCAAGTTTTACTATATTTTCAGCACTTGTTTGTCTTAGATGACCTTATTGTCCTCTAACCAGTCTTGCTAGAATTCTAAGTAAAAACGCTCATTTTTGCCACCATTAAGCACTCAGTTGTTTGAATTATCTGAGAAGGCAAGTTTCAGTACACATCTCCAAAGATATTTTCTGGTATTTACATTCAGAAACCAACAGATAAATGAATCACTTCAATGTAAACTGTGTGTTCTTGCATCATTCTCAGCTTTTCCACAGCGAACTGTATGAAAAGCAAATATATACAGAAAATGAAATGACAATGCACAAAAGCCTTAAACAGTTTTGGCATACTACTATCACACAAAAAATTCCAAACATAATTCAGACTTTTTTTCTTAAAAGCACTGGTGTGAGTTTTTTGTCAATTGACTTTAAATTTGTTTAGATATAGGTATGACTGTCTAGCTACCTTTTGTATACAGTAATTAAACAATGTGTAATAGGAGTGAAAACTAAGCATATTTTTCTTGACCATCAGTTTTGTTGGTTTTGAGATAGACAAGATGATCACAAAATGGTAATTTGGGTAGCACTTGACATGTGCTGTAGAATAAATAACTTATGACTAGTTTGGCTAGTATAAATCCTTCCAAGATTGAAGTTGTCGGTTGCACCCTCAGACTGTGGAAGATGTTAACTTCAATGGAGAGATGGTTGCATACACCCATCAGAAATTACCCCAGGAGATCTGCTCTGGTTCCTTGGAGCATTTTGTACAGTCAGTTGATGTGGTCATAATTTTTTGTACAGTATTTTTGTAAGGGGGAGGCTAATCATAGGTGGTTTTATGTCACCATGAAGCTGAGTTAGTCTCTTTGAAAAGTGGTTTTTGCTTTTCAAATGTCTCTAGAGTTTGGGCTAATGCTACTCCTAGGAGAGCAGACACCGGAGACACTGCGTTTCTTCTGGAAAAAACATTACTGTCATAGCATAAGGCACCTTGCTTTCTCATAAAAGGACATGTTTGTTCGATTCAAACAATTGAGTCATGAAATTTGCCAGTTGACTCAACAGCATTGTTTTGTAGCAGCATGTATACTGATTCAGAAAGCATGGATTTAGCCCAGTACTGTTTATAAATGAAAACCAAGAGTACTTGCTGCTGGAGGTGATGTGGCTTAAGATTACCTCTCTTACCTAAATCAGAGCCGTTGAAATGAAAATGGATAATGTAAGATCAGATAGAAAATGTAAAGATTTGTTTTTTCTTTCCTTCCCTACCGTTTCTGGAAAGCTTAGGGGCATTATGACTCTTAAAGAGTCTGCTTTGTAATGATGAAAAAGCATAGAACAGGCAAGTTGGTGCTACTGCACAGGAATCGTATGTTTAGCAATTGTTCATTTTCTTTTTCAGCTTCAGTAAACAAACCAATATTTCTGACACTGAAAAACGTGTCCTTAACGTTGTCTGTTACTATACCTTCTAAGTGTACAAGTTTGTTATAGCTATCTTCTAATTTTTTACATTGGCCTTCTTTGCCCTGGGTGGAAAAAAAATAGAGCCAGTAATTACATGTATTATAAAGATTAATCAACCATAAAGACTATAATTGAACACACAAGTGTAGTCATTACTTGATTAATTACTTCACTAAAATAATCAGTCTTCTACATATATCAGAATAATATTCAGTGGTGACTGGGAGAGAGTATGTGAAGACCAGGACTGCCTTCAATTCTTACATCAAGCAGACTTTCCTACCTTTCCTTCCATTTGGTTGCAGAACCCACTTTTATTTGAATGTTTCACTTGAGTGAACTTGCTTTCTTTCCCAGCAGAATTCTGCCATCCTAATTTTATCCTTCAGAATAAATACTAAACCCTCTTATGTGAACTTTTACATTGCATATGTTACCTTGTGACCTAATAAGTGTATGTGGAAAAGTCCTTTGTGAGGAAGTATGTAGAAAATAATGTCACCCATGGGGTTTAGACTGATGTTCATAGCCAAAATTGTTATTGTTATGGACTGAAAGCGCTATTCAGTGAGAGATTATTGTACTCAGAAATTTTCATTCCTAAAATACGTTTCCTAAAACTAAAACTTGGCAATTCATATTGTAGTGCAGAAATTCATCCATTGCTTCATCTTGAGCTCTGTACTGGATCTTAAGTGCATGAACACGTGTCTTCCTGTAATCTGTATGGGAAAAGTAGAGCGATTCTGCATATTTACTAGCAAGATCAAGAGATAAATCTAACTCAGATGATTCTGGGCTGCATAGGGAAGAGTGTGGCCAGTAGGTCGAGGGAGGTCATTCTCCCCCTCTACTCTGCACTGGTGAGGCCACAACTGGAATACTGTGTCCAGTTCTGGGCTCCCCACTTCAAGAGGGATTGGGAACTGCTGGAGAGAGTCCAGCGTAGGGCAACTAAGACAATTGAAGGATTGGAGCATCTCCCTTACAAGGAAAGGCTGAGAGAGCTGGGACTCTTTAGCCTGGAGAAGAGAAGGCTGAGGGGAGACCTTATTATGGCGTACAAGTATCCAAAGGGTGGGTTGAAGGAGGATGGAGCCAGACTCTTTTCAGTGGTTCCCAGTGACAGGACGAGGGGCAATGGGCACAAGTTGGAACATAGGAAGTTCCATTCAAATACACAGAAAAACTTCTTTACAGTTAGGGTGACAGAGCACTGGAACAGGCTGCCCAGGGAGGTTGTGGAGTCCCCTTCTCTGGAGATTTTCAAGACCTGCCTGGATGCAGTCCTGAGTAATGTGCTCTAGGCAATCCTGCTTTGGCAGGAGAGTTGGACTAGATGATCTCCAGAGGTCCCTTCCAACTTTGAAAATTCCGTGATTCCGTGATTTTGAATCTGAGAAGTTATATGCAAAAGTCTTGATGCTTTAGATTGGGAGATGTATTCTGATATCAATTGCTGTAATATTTTTACAGAAGAAACATTAATTCATTTCACAGTCGTTAACTACAGTACAGTGGTCAATTAATAGTGTTAACTAAGCAGGCTGAAATAGATATTGTATGGTTCAGTATTTGAACCATGGTCAAAACCCAAGTAAGCATCAAAACTGAAGAAAAGTTGCCCTTGATGGCTGCTGCTTAACCCTGAGACTTCACACCAGTTCTTCTGGCATTTTAGAGGCCATAGGAATTGACTTAGTTTGCATTCATATTTGAGTATTATGGAGGAAAATGGTCTCTGCAGGTGGACATTGTAGTGTAAGCCTCATTTGTATGTATTTGGAATCCTAGTAAATAATGAATCTATGTCTTTAACAGCATGGACTTCCTGACATACTGAATATAAGCTTTCCATGCATCTATCTAAAATGCCCAATTCAGTGAATGCCTTGGTTAGTCATTACTCATAATAGCATACTATACAATATCTAATTTTCAATTGCTCCTAATTACATTATTTCTTAAATAAAATATTTTGGAACTAACAAAACATGATTTTTTCCTTGAGATGGGTGTAATTGTCAAGTTCAGCTTCCTACGACAAATCTATTTTTTTGAGTTACTTAAGCACTAAAAAGTGCTGACTTTTTTAAGCATTATTGATTAGTTCAGAAAATTTACACACTGCTGTAAATTGATTTAGTGCTTCAGAAAGCCTGGAGAAATACGTAGGAAAGGTGTGTATCTTTATGTTTTCCTCAATTTTTCTTCTTATTATTAGGGTTATTAATAAATAATTTATCCAGAGAGGAGCGAAAAAGTTTCTCAGCTCAGCAAACTATTATTGTTCAGTCCTGAGAGACATCTGTGCTAACTCTGATAGCAGAAGCTGTTCACCTATAGTGTTGTGAAATTCAGCATAAGCGAAGTTACCCTGCCAAGACACATCCCCAGATGAAATCTGAGAATGCTCAAACTGCAGGGGTATGTGATTCAGCCTCCTCAGAGGCTGGGGCTTTCTGTGGTCTTGTGACAAACCTAAAGAATTTGCTGAGGAGGATTTTGTCTTGAGTCAGTGTTTACCCTTGTTTCCTGAAAATGCTGATTTAGCTTAATATGATGATGCGGGAAGCATCCAGAAACTTGAATAATATGGCAGAGAGCATTTCTAATGTATTCCTTATGGAGCATCTGATCTCTGTTGTCAGTATGTTGCTGACAACCTTGTGAGAGAAGTTTAATAGGTTTCTATGTAGGAATGTTCTACGTTATAATGGGGAAGGTCGTATTAACTTCTGTGTCTGTGTATATGTGTTGTAAGCATCTGCTTGCTGATCTGATCTGCTTCTCCCAGAGAAATAGGTCTACCATTTCTGTCAGAACTGTGTCACTGCCAACCTGTGTCCAGCACTCCTTATTTATTGTGGAAAAAGAACAGAGAGAAGGCAGAGGAATTAACTTTCGTTTTTTTCATGGGGAGGGTAGATAAAAAAGAACAACTTCAATTTTCTTTGTCTTGCACAAGACATTTCTGTGCTTTCAAACAGTAGTGTGCTACTTAGTAGTTTGACTCTGGTGGAGCCACGTTGTCATGAAGTGAGGGCCAGGAGTCCCTCATGAGGTATAGCTAAAAGTTGGAATATCCCTATGGTGCTGCTGTACAGATATCTCACTGGGATTGACAACATTTGAGGAAAACCTTATCTGAAGTAATTTGGTAGGAACTAACAGAGTACTTTGAAGACAGGGAGGTTAGCGGTGGACAGAGTGAGGAAGTTTACCTTGATGGAAGTAACTAACACAGTATTAGTTACTTATCTAAACTCTAAAATCTTTTCTGTTTGGTTTGGATCACCTGTACTGACAGCTTTCTCATTCAGGTAAAAGTGATTAGATGAACAGCAAAACCAATGTCAAGGATTATGTTTCCAGAACAAAATAAGGACAGGGGAAGCCATTATAGTTGACAAAAGACCTAAATCACTGAACGGGCAAAATTTTGACCTATTCATTTGTTTCTAGACCCATATTCTGATCTTTGATACATTAAGATTATATCCATTATGGCACAGTCGCAGAATGTTTTCCTTTTAGTTGATGTAAAAGAAGTCTGACTGTGATCACTAAAGCATACACCTCAGAAGTGTATTGTTGGGGCAACAAATGTGTATTGCCACAGCCCTGCTTACACTTTGCAATAGAAAATAAAGACTGCATTCTGCAAGGCTGCCAGTCTGCCACTTCTCATGATCAATGAAGCCACTTAGAAAAATAAACAGTGAATAGGGGACAGCACACTATTTGTCACTTGTGCTACTTAGTACTTGTGTATTATCACTTTTGCAAACCATATAGAAATAGATGATTAATAACTTTGTACAAGTAGAGCCTCTTATGAGTGTGCCAGAATATGGCCTTGAGTGCTAAAATTCAGTTTGTTATTGAAACGCTGGTCCCCAGAAAGTGAAGACCCTTGTGGATATTTTCATTACCTTAAATATAATAGGTTGCCACTGAATGTAAATTATGTTCACTACTGTTGTTATCCCACCAGAATTCTTTATATACTTAAAGTATGAAGAAATGTTGAAATTCAGCACTAGTACTTAAGTAAAAATCTGTTCAGGGATTTACAGCTCTAGAAATATTATCATGTATTCATACTTATTAAATGATAAGTTGACTTTCTTGTCTTTCTACAAAAAGTGGAGGTGGACGTGAAAATCTGGCAGTAGTTTGAGCTACACCAAAAAGTCAAGGAAGTAATCTGGTGCACCTATGTTAATTTTGTTTGCACAACACATACTGCCATAGGTCTCTAAATTTGGATGAGGTGCGTGGAGGTGTACATTATTTTAGATTCCTAAAAATTGAGAAATAGCCAGAACTGAAGGTTGTTTTCAGATAAGATTGCAAATGGGTTTTTTGCAGTACAAGAACCCAATAATGCCATCAGGTCTTGGTTGAAAGTTCAAGGCAAGCTACTCTTGTATGGGACAATAACAGCTTCTCGTAAGTATCCTTTTTGGTGAATCTAACAGCATGTTCTGATTTTATGAAATAATTACATCAATTATAAAGTGGCATCAATAAATTTTAAAATAAAATTTTTAAATCTTGTTGAATCCTACTGAAATTACTCTCACAGTAGGCCTCAGAGTGTAGTATGAAGATAGATTTTGTAATGTGTACAGGAACAAACTTTAAAGCCAAGAATCCCTACAGAGAATGTAATCTCAACAGCTTGCTTTATTTATTAATTTATTTTTGAAGATACTCCAACAGGCAAATTGCAAGTATGATAGAATTATTGCTCAGGAGAGGAGACTTACAAACTTGTGTGATGCAGTTATGAAGTCTGAATCCATTTCCTGTAAATTGGTGACGATAGATTGACTTCATTAGTTAAATTCATATTCCCCACATAAATGAAGCATCTACTTTGTGATTAACAGATAGCTATAATAATAATTACTGGCATGTTATTTATAGGCAGTCATTGGATTATGATGGCAGAAATACGAAGATGGAATATGAGTTGTGGAGAAAAGAGATATGTTGTAAGGTATTCTCTTTCCCTAGACCTGTGAAGAGTTTTATCCATCTTGACAAAAATTTTTTCTGCCTGTATTCGTGTGTTCAGTTTTCCTTGTGCAAAGCATATGTAATGTGCTATAAAATAAGAATCATAAAAAGGGGGAAAAAAGATTTTAAAGGACCTTTAGATACTATCTGGTTCAACTACGCAGTTAAAATAGGGCCAGCTTCAAAGTTACATTAGTTTGCTAGGGCTTTGTCATCTTTATGTCTTCAAGAGAAATCTTGAATAGCTCCAAGAACTGTAATAGGTTCACTTGCTTTGTACATATAAATAATTAAAGTGATCAGGGAAGAATCTTATTTTATGTGAACATCAATAAAAACTTAATCTTCCACTTTTCATCGGCATGAGTCATTTAGGTTGTCTGCTATACACAAATCTTTCTGTACAAAGATTTCCACCTCTCATTTTAAGATTGAGTAGTTAGGAGAATAATGACAAATTTACAAGGAGACTGTCATGCTTAGTGGTTTAGCACAGCACTCTCATCTTCAGGTAGGCGATAGATTTTATAAGTGCAATTCTGAAGCCAGTCCAGAAAGCAGTTGCATATGTGCTACCTAGTTCAGTCTTTTCAACCATGGTGGAAGTGTTTCTTCTCCCCCAAGCTATAGCAAGCTAGAACCAGAAGCAAGACAATCTTGTCATTGTGACTACGGAAAAAAAGTTGTTTGCAGATACAGTTAAATCATGGAAAAGACTGTTCTCCTTTGAAAATTTGAGGGAACTAGAAATCATTCAATAATTTCTGGAAAATTAAATTCCCAATCAATTTGAACAGTTTTGATAGTCTTCTACTTTAGAGGTGTTGGTGGGAATGTGATCTTAAATTTTGCTTTGATGAACAAAAGCAATGAGTTTGGATTCCTCAGTCCAGTCTCTAGTGGCCTGTTGTATCTGGTACCAGACAATGAGATACTTTCAATTGTCTTTGGCAGTCAATTTAGGAAAAAATGGGAGGTGCAGTAACAAGGAGTATGGTAAATGAAAACTGTGCTCTCCAAACTATACGTGCGTGCTGAGAAAATCCGTGCTCACTGTATAATCAGTCTTGGTTGATGTTATTGATAGAGACATGCTCTTATTCTCTTTTAAAAAGCAGAGTATTGCATCAGCTGGCTGTTCATGGAACATGCCAAGTGAAATTTTAGTCCTGGAAATTGCAGCTGTTCATTGTGTTTCTGTGTATAATGCATAAGATTTTTTCCAAAATCTTTTGTGATCCTATTGTTTTCCAGTGGTTTGTGTGCACTTAAATCATATAGTTGCTTATGGTTTTGCTTATGTTTATGCTTAGTTTTTAGGTTACTTAAAATACAATGTTGGATCTAAAGATAATGTTTTCAAATGGGGCACTCTGCTGAGGTTGATATGTGTCATGTAGGCAGTGCATAGGGACTTGCTCAGGTGAGTAGGCACAACTTTTGTCCTGGATGCTTAAACTTATTAAGGATGGAAATGTATTCTAAAGCTCTCAATATTTACATCTTGTTTTCTGATTTATTCTTGTAGCTTCTAGACAAGATTTTAAAATAGCATAGAATCTATGAATGAGGAAAGCGAAGAAATAAACGATAATAAGTTTGGGCTGTAAGAAACGTTAGCTTGTATTGACTATATAGTGGCAGCACATTAAAACATCAGATTTGTATGTTATAGTTAGGTAGTTCCTTCCATTTCTTTATGGAAGAAGCCTTTCATTCCATTCTTTTTCGATCCTAGTAATCAGTAATGGTTTGCAAAACTAACTGAAAGTCGGGTTTTTTCAGCTTTATTTGAATGAACTTACTCTTATGTTGAACTATAGTCATGAAAGACTGCTAGATATTTTGAAAGTACGAAAAGTGCCAGGGAGTTGTGTAGCGTGTGACCTTTCTAGGGATTTAAAAATTGTAATATTTATTACACCAGGTTATTAGTCAGGGTTCAGGGCTCTAGAGTTAGGTATAAATCTGTGAAGTTTAAAAGAAACAAACTGGGAACATTAATATTTTTGATCTATCTTCTGATCAGTAAGCATATCATCCATAATACACTAAGTACTCTGTATATGTTAAGGCAAAAGTTCTAAGGAAGGGTTTTAACTAAAGCACATACATGCTGTATAAAGAAAGAGCAAGAAAAGAGGATAAAGAAAAGGGTAAGAACAAATAAACCATGAATGAGTGGGTTTAGAAAGCTGAGGTGATAGTGGAGGGTTTCTCTAGTGAGATGAAGAAAGTTATAGGAGAAGAATGGGAAAAGGAGGGCAACTGGGAGCCAAAGAACTCCTTGTATTTTGTCAGTACTTTTCTTGCTAGAATTAAACATGCTTCTGTATAGAAAACCAAAGTGCCTGAAAAAGATATTGAAATTTTGGAGATTAGGTTCAAATTTGAAAGTCATGTTCTGTAGCTAGACAAGTAGAAAGGCTGTAGCATATAACAAATTTCATGGAGCAAATTAGTTTGGTTTCAGGATTTTCATTGGAAACATTTAGTGGAAGAACAAGAACAGTAGAAGGACATGACTGTGGTGAATTTAGTTGGCCTTGTGGAGGGAGAAGATGGACCAAAGTGGCAGGACGAAAGGAGCTGTGAGCCACATGTAGAAAATTAATGGAAGATGGAGAGAAGCAAAAGTTGTATCAGTAGAAATTAAGGGAAGGTATGATGGGAAATATTATTTATATATGTACTACGAGGTACTATAGCATTACATGCTATGAATACTCATTTATCTTTCTTTACTATAATGAGAACATGCAGGCTGTGTAGAAAGAAATCATGTCATCCATATGTAGCAGCAGCCCAGGAAATGCAAAAGAACCCCTTTCATGTGCTGCAGTTTTTGTGTTACCAGCAGTTTAACAACACCAAAAAAATGTCTGCTGATTTGTTTGCATTGATTGTGCATGTTTCACTCTGCAAATGCAATAGGAAGAAATGTGTGAGAATAAACAGAGACTCATGACCAAGTATGAAAATCATAGAAAAGTTGAGTTACTGGCAGAGATGCACAGACTTATTGGACAGGGTAATAGCTGGAGAGAGAGAGCACTGATCAGGCAGAATAGGGATGAGGAAAGCTGCACATGATAAAGACTGGGTCATGTAACCTTTCAGTGACTGGAATGACAAAACAGTCACAAGCTCTATCCCTACCCCTTCACTTCCATTACTGTATTTTTCTGGTTTTCCCATTTGTCAAAAAAATGTCAGATACTACTTTTTTTTAACTTCCAAACTCATGTTGTTTAAAAACATGTTTGAAGATGCATCAAACAGCTTCACCAGAACAAAAAGTATGTGCTGTAATTGCATGACCTTAAAACTTTTGTTTTTTTCCTGGGAAAAAAAAATGCTCTTAAATTTTGCATTATTTGGTCTATGTTGTACTGAGATTTATGTCGGCCTTTTCTAAGATACTTTTCATGGGAAGGAAAATTGTTACCTGGATGGGCTTAAAAGCTGCATTGTTGAGGTATTGATAAATAAGGGAAGTACAAGCAGAATTTTTTTGAGTTACTTCAGTGAAATTACTTTCTTAACTAGCTAGTGATACACCATACTGTGACAGAATAAAGAAAAAACTTGGTTTAGTCAGCTGCTTTTTTTTCCATGCCATCTTTGTGCCTTGTTTTGTTTCCCACCCTTGCAGCGCCATACATACAATCCAAGACAACACAGCTCTGATGTTGTGTAGGAATTCCCAGCATGCCTTTGCTCATTGAAACATTCCCCAAAATAAGGAAACTCAAAAATTACTCATGTAAGTATGTCCTCCTACAAATTACTTCAGTACTGTTACCTTTTTTATGATGAGCACTTATTAAAACTTGGAGTACTGAATTAGTTTAGCAGGTTCAGAAATCTGATAAATCAAGTATTGGGTAATTGCTGTCTTATTTGCATCTTTTTTTTTCTTGTATTTAAGGTCCTTAGCATCCTGTTTTCTTACACAGCCTAAAATCAATGAGCTAGATATCCTAGAAGCAGTCTTGTGGGTTTTTTTCTCAAGTTATTTACGGCCTCTCTTGGGTTTTTTAGGACCAAGTATGACTGTAGCCACTGTCTGTTCCTTGGCCGAAATAAGGTTTAGCTTTTCCTTTGTTGCAGTTGAAACAAAGGTGCTACTGGCTTTTATTGACAACTGATGATCATCTTGGAATCAAAGACTAACCTGCTCGCAGTCACTGTTCTTCTCTATAATCCAAATTTTATTACATCATCTTCCATAACAATAAGTGGATCACCACATTGGAAGAGCATGGTGAAGAGTGTGAGGAATAAACTGAGGGGCATGCTAAGCAGGTGTGCATTTTTCATCTCCAGCTGCCAGTGAAATCAGTATGGTTTGACTGGGCAGAAATCACAGTACCTTGTTCTTTATGGTCACTTTGCATAGAACTTAATGAATTTCAGACTTAAGTGATACTAAAATTCTGCCAGGAAACTAGCTTGGATTCCAGCATGTTAAATACTTTAGAGAGAAGTCTTTCATTTTTAAATGTTTAATTCCTAATTTTTGAATAAAGGCCATTTGGCGTGACTCTTTCCTCAGTGCAGCCATTTAAGGAACAAAATGAAAGACAATATGCTTCAGTCACTTCAAGGTACTCTCTTCAAAATCTGTGTACGTCTCCAAAGTTGCAAGCTCCAGTGAACTATAATATATAATTAATGTATCGTAAAGGATATAATAAATATGTACTAATTTTCTTACTTCCCAGGGACATCAGAGCTCTCTTATGAGTGGAAATATATGTATCTTTTTCTGGTGCTACGGAAACTTTTTAAATTTCATTTTCCATTTTAGTAACTTCTATGTTAAAAGGCTATCTGGGGTCGTTTTTTGGTTTTTCTTTTTTGTTTTATGTTCCCACATAAGTTTTAGGACACCCTTTATGAAGAGTCAGAACTTGGGCAGAGATTCCAGTATGTTCCTATTAATGCCTATACAATTTCAGTTGATTTTACATCGAAGAAATCTGGGTATGGGAATATTTTGCCCATGACCAAAAAATCCTGAAACAAGTTAACAGGAGGCAATTCCCAGGGAGGCTCGGATAAGAAAAGCCTATTCAGCTACTGTTGAAACAGAGACCATATAATAGTTTCCAACTGAGAAACACATGAAAAGCACACTCATGAAAGTTGCGGGGGGAGGGGAAGAGGTTATTTTTGGTGTTTGTTTCTTTTTTTGCAATCTTCAAAGAGAACAAGGAATGTTCATATGGAATAAACAGTTGTTTGTATGGAATAAACACCTACTGATTAGTCTTATTTTGTGGCTAATGATGCCACAAAATCTTATCGAAGCATAATGGGTATACCAAATTTTATGCTGAAGAAAATATCAGCTACACGTGTCATGGTGTTTTTATTTTCTCATCTAGCAGCAATGTTTAAAATACAAGGAACTACAGGAATTTCCACATGCTCCATGCAAAAGTGGATTAAAATACTTGCTTCATAGAAGTAAACTCTTAAAGCCTGTCTTTCACTCATAAGAATCAATACTCAAAGACAAAAAACTTATCAGTGATCATTTAATCTCAAGGACTGGTTCTACTGGCCTAGTTCTGCAAGAACAACTGATGGAAGGAAACATTATTTTTAGAAGTGCTTCATTAATATAGAAACACCCAGCATTGCATTCTGCATTTCTAATTTCCAAAATGCTATTAAAAATAGCAGTTTGGAGTGACAGTCCTTAGGAAATCTAAAAATAAACAGCCACCTGTGCTCAAAATGCTAGTAACTCTACTTGTAAATCACTTAGATTACTTATTATTTGCAGATATGATTTTTTTTTTCCGTGACACTTATGTACTACACAAATCAACCTGGTATATACAAATCAAAAGTTATTCAATTAACATAAAAATATCGGATGTCACATGAAATGTCATTTAATGTCAGGCCTGGAATGAGCAAATAAATTGCCTCATCAGTTTAATTAACAAAAACAGGTAACCAAGTCAAATTAATGTACTTCAAATGATATTAGAGCCATTTTGAATGGGATTGCACTGTTGAATTTTAATTGGAAATTCACTTTACAGGACAAGGAAAAACATTATTTTACTTCAATGTGCAATACTTGACAGACAGGCCATAAAATCTTCTGAGCGTCTTAGAGAGAATAAGATAAGCTTTGGAGTCCTAGAGTCTATAAACTGACCTCTGATGATTAGATTTATAATTCAGAACTGGTTAAATTAAAAAAAAAAGAAAAGTAGATCTACATGCTTAAGAGTTCTTTATGATTTTGAGTTTTCTAATGATTATTATTAATGGCAAAAGACTGGGCTCCACTGTGCTAAGCATTTTACAGAGAGAGGAGAGAGCTTTTGAAGATCTTGGTCTAACGGTGATGAAGAAAAATAATATTGTTCCTCATTGTGAAGCCAGCTGAAGCACAGAGAACTTAAGTGACTTGGCTAGTTAACAGAAGTTCAGGAGATATGTGGCAGAACTAGGGCTATATGCTACATCTTAGTCTCAGTAACTTGACCTCATAATGATCTTTCTGCTTTTCATTTTCCATTTGCTCTTCATGTGAGTAACAAAGAATAAGTTCATGTTGTTAGAGGGCTTTAGTTAGAATAGTGTGGTGGTTACTTTTTCTGAACACTTTTCTTTGAGTGATGGGCAAATAGGAAGCAAAATGGTTAAGTGGAAGGGTCACAAAACACTAAAGTGATTTTGGGAGAAATGCACAGACATTGTTATCAGCCACAGCAAGACCAGCAGAAACAGAGACTAAGGTTCCTCGTAGAAATAGAAAGTGTTCTCCCTTAGTAAATATAGAAGGTATTTGATACAGAGAATGAAGTGAATTTATATATAATTTTACATTATTTCATTAATCTGCCTGAATCAGCTAAACAGGAAGGAATCACTGCAGGATGCCCTAAATACTTAAAAAGCAGAAAAAAGTGATCCAAAATTTTCCAGGTAAGTGGTGCTGTCTGCCAGCATTCCAGATCATATTTTTAATGCAAGCTCAATTGACTAACCTCACTATATTATTGAAATTCTACAAAGAAGTAGCTGAAATGCTTGAAGCTTAATACAGTTACCTTCTTTCCTGTTTGAAGTGGGTTCAGTATTCCCTTTGCTTGTTTATAAGGTTGACAGTTGTCTCTGAGAAATGTATGTTTGCAAGCATTTCATGTAAGTATGTTTTCAAGCATTTCATGTAAACAGTTAGCATTTAACATCTCTATTAGAGGAGAAAAAATCTTAATCCCTTGGGGTGTTATTCCTAGTTCCACTACTACTGTTGTTATTACTAAAACAAATTACTTTCTGCTAAAAAGTAGTTTGGACAATCAAATTAACATATATGTCTACATTGACACAACTCAGTAAATCAACAGAAGGTTGCAACAGCAGAAGAGGAGAGATCCGTGCACTGCTATGGCAACCAAAGAGTCTCTCTCAGTTATCCGATGTCCTGGAATACTATTAAAAACCAAGTTGGAATGGATGGTATAGCACTCCTCAATAGTCAGTACTTCCACATGAGATTTCTTCAGTCACAGCAGGGTAGATAAATACCTTTGCTTAAACCTTCATTGAAAGAACAAATATTCTAATTGCCAGCAAAAAAATTTCTAGAAATTCAATTCATCTTCAGAATCTTTCCGTAAATCATTGTAGGTGTGGTGGTGTAATGTTATTGGTAGCAGCCAATGACCAATGAATTCACTTAAGGCTTTTACAAGTTTTCAGTGACCAGGATATACAGTATATTGCTTGGGTTTAGCAGTTAGCTACATTCTAGATGTTTCTAGCTAGTAGCATAGTAGCAGTGCTTGAAATACTGTCTACTAATAAAAATCTTAGATTTTTTTCCTAAAAGAAACTTTCAAACAAATGGGAGTTGACTATATATCGTAATGGTCCTCTCTGGCTTTCTAACTCAAATAAACAGATTGTAAGAAAGTGACTTAAGGGCACTTTACATCATTGACTCAACTCAAATAATTTAACTATGCTAACTTGTTTAGTGTAAGTATGGCTTTCTTGTATAGACCAAGCCTAAGCACCTTTTCTAATTATGGAAACTCTAATCTTTAGTTGAACCAGAACAATATAATAACTCTTCATCCATGTCCAGATTTATATTTTAAATGTGTGTAAAGAAATTGACATGTTTGTCTTTTTTCTACCCCAGTGACAGCAAAATTTTCGGAAAGTTTAAAGGTGACCCTTTATATAGTCTCCCATTATATTATTTTTGATATATATATTTATCTCAAAACCCAATAACGTTGATACAACCCTCCCTGCGTTTCAAAGCATTGCACTTTTTACCCATTCATATTTGAACTGCTTTATTTGATTTTTAGCCCTGCTTCTGTTTGGTAATATAGAAGTAGTATAAAACTAATTAAAGCTTTGATATTGCTATATATTTTTAGTCACAATTTGTGGCCTTTTGGCATATGTCAGAATTAACAGAAGATCTCACTATAAACAATCATTCTCTGAATTAATTTATTGTTTGAAAAAGGACAACTTTGGCAGGGTTGTTAAGCAGAGGAAAAATAGATGAGTTGGATGAAAATATAAACATATGTTGCTGTAAATGCACAGCCAATGGTATTTAAATCCTATTTAAATTAGATTAAGGCAAAATTTCCCATAAGAGTAAAGAAGGAGACAGAAGCAAGCGGAATAGGCTAACACAAAAATGTCAGATAAAGTTCTTTATAGTTTCTGTTTACAGTGGCATGTGATTGCCTTCTGCACTGTGTGGTGTTGCCTGTATAATTATACTGCATGAATAGTGAGCTCTAATTGCAGCAGATGAAGTTGATTATTTATGCGCCTCTGTGCTGAAGACATTTGATTTGTACATCCCTACAGCAGAGAGGTGCGTACAAATCAAATAGCTTTGTAAGGGTGTTGTGGAACACTCCTGAATTGGTTCATCAGAGAAATATTTCCAATGCATTTAACGCTAGTGATAATGGAACAGTACCTCCTCACTATTTCTGTAAGTTTATCGTGGGACTCCCTCCCTATTAGACTTTTACTCATCTTGGTTTCATTCCATGAGTCACATGGGAGATAAAAATAGAACAGTCTAGACAGTTCAAGGAAGGTAATTGACATGATCAGAGTTTCCCTGCTCAAATACTGTTTGGCATGAATGTGCCAAAATCAGGAAAAATAACCTTCGAAGCTGGCTAAAGCTAGGAAACCTGTGCTAATAGAGATCATAAAATTTTCATGAACACATGAGACGAAATGTGCAGATTCCAGTCTGTCTACAAGTACTTAGATACAGGTCACTGTATGTTGCAGCTCAGTGGATGAAAAATGCATGGAAGACAGGTAGGATGGGACAAATATTACAAGATGGCATAAACCATATTTGCTGAGAGCAGCAGAAAGCAAAAAAAAAAAAAAAAAAAAAAAAAAAGCCAGAAGATAGGAAATCTAAGCCTTGACAGGCTGAAGGGATTTGCTTTGAAAAAAATTCTTAGATGAGAGATTGTTTCTATCAACAGTTGTGCAGAACATTTTTTTGTAATTTTCCAAAAGTCTTGTTTCTTTGATGATGTTTTTCTAGCACAAACTGTACTTCAAGTTAGTCTCTTTAATGGTGCTTGGCTTATAATAGAAGAATGATACACACTTTTATAAACTGCTATATTACAGGTAGGAAGACTTTTGAGTATGCTGCTTTTCATAGAAAACAAAATCTTTTTTGGGCCCTTTCTGTGATAATCCTGGTGTCCTTGGAAGAATATTTTTAATTCGGTTGAGTTTCTAGCCCTTTACGTTCAAAGTTACTTACAAAGAACCAGATCTCTAAGTGTGATCCCTTACTCCTAGTATGCCTTTTTTCCAAAATATTAAAATGTAGGTTATTGTTTTCCTGCTGTAGATATGTTCTTATAACTGTTTTCAAGTTTTAAATTATGAGAACTTAACAAAAATGGATTCCAACTCACATGCGCATATACACAGCTATATGTTGCAGAGATTAAAATGCACTTGCAAGTAAGCTATAAGAAGGCTGTAAACATTCTGCACTAAAGTAATTGTCTGGTTGCATATGCCTCACATGAATACCATTAAAGTACGCTTTATAAATTTTAATATCCTTTTTTCTAATTCATCAGGAAAAGGCTAGGTCAGAGTTGCTTGTGGCTTGCAGTACCAACGCTCGGGTAACAGTTATTAAGTAGACAACCACAGAGGCAGAGTGGTAAAGCAAGGTGCATTTACCTACCTAGTTCTTGTATTATGTATGATATGTTTGAATGTACCTCTGCAGAAGTTATTTAAGGGAGACAAATGCATTTAAGCAAGGTAATTCCCTTACTTAAATAAAACCAGATGAGATAAAGATACTGTTTACTAGCTAGAGCATGCAAGTCAGGGAATTGGCTATTACTGTATCTGCATTTCTGAATAATTGCATATATTGTGTTTGAAAATATTTCTTAGTACAAATATCTGGATTTTTTTAACCTGCTGCACCTTTGAGTGGTTGTTTAAATAAGATGCTTTGTTTATGGGAGCTTGTTTGTGATTGTGGCATCACATTATCGGACTTTTCTTACCTATTCAGGGTATAATTCTTTTTACATTTACATAGTTTAAAAAAAGAAAGAGTATACCTGTTTGTACTGAAACAGTTTCATCATGGACTGTCTGAAGTTTGGGCTTTTCCTGTCACCAGATAACTTGACTTTTGTTAAAAGTATCTAGAGATCTAGAAAACTCTTCATGGTTTAGTCTTAGCTAGCTGAGATACGGACTCTCGTTTCTTATTGTAACAACCCAAATTAGCTTAAATGAAAGAGACTTGATACCGTAGGATAGCTTGGGCAAGAAGGGGCCTCAGGAGGTGTCTAGTCCAACCTCCTGCTTAAAGAAGGGGCTGATCTGAGCTCAGACACGGTTGCTTGGGGCTTTAACCAGCTGGGTCTGGAAGACTTCAAAGGACAGAGCCTGCACAAACTCTGGGCAAGCTATTCCCATACTTGTCTGTTCTTGTGCTGAAAATAGTCTCTTACCCACTCTGAGCCTCTCTCTTCTTTCAAAAAATGCCTCTCATGCCCTGCCCTGCCCTGCCCCACTGTGAAGAGCCTGGCACTGTCTCAACAGCCTCCCAGCTGGAGCCGCCTCCTCCTCAGGCTGAACCAGCCCTGGTCCCTCAGCCTCTTCTCACAGGACAAGTGCTTCAGCCTTGACCACCCTGAGGACCCTTTTCTGAACTTGCTTCAGTTTGTCAATATCTTTCCTGTGTTGGGAGGTCCCAACATTAGACCACCTATGCATGGTCTGATCTATATGTCATCTAATGAGTAGGGGAATAATCACTTAACTCAATATTGGGTTAGTACAGCCCAGGGTGCTGCTGTGGGGCATCATTGCTGCTGGGAAATGCTGCTGGCTCAGGCTCAGGGGTTGTGAGCTGCCTGCCTGGGTCTCCCAGGGTCTTTCTAGCACAGCTAATCCCCAGCCTGTACTGTTGCAAGGACCCTGTATTCTAGGGGGCGAGGTGTGGTGGAGAAAAGTTGGTGTAATGGCGCTCTACAGCCACTCTATGTGTTTTCCAGGTGTCATAAAAACGAAAAGTGGAAGTTTTGAGATAGTAAGGAAAATGTTTTGAGTAGTATTTATTGATGGCATGTTGGAGAAGAGGATGAGAAGCTTGAATAGCTGAATAGTAATGGGTGTTTGAGATAAATAGTGTTACCTGTGCCATATTGTAACATGCAGCTGTCTGCTTTGGAACAATGATGACATTGTTGCTTTCCTCCTTTTGTACATGGTCCAGGAAACATAAAAGTATTAGCAAAATCAGTGACATGATTGACTAGATCTAGTGGAGGGTCCGAATAATGTACCGTATTAGTAGAATGCTTCCAAGGATTTAAGCATCTTTTGTAACCACGCAATCTTTCTAGACATGTTTCCTTGTTACTGTAGAAGTGCTCTTTCAAAAACAATAAAAATTATTGTCTTCTTTTTCAGCCCACTTACTGAGCCAAGTACATGATACTTTGTGAATCAGTAGGTGAAATTCCTTTTCTCCCCCACTAGATACAAATTTCCTGTTGGTTCTCATGTTGCCTTGTATTTTTATCTCTCTTTATTTTCAAAATGGTGATTAATCGACCTACAGCTTTTAATATTCAAAGCTGCATGACTTTTTCTCATTATACAATCAGTAAAATTAATGAACGACAGCTCTGCACCACCAGGAGGCCTAGCTGAATAGCAAAGGGACTATACAAACAGGTTATTTGTGGGTCACTGTCAGGATGGATTTAATTTTATTGCACAGAGTATTTCTTCTAGTATAGAAAAATGTTTAGTGAATATTCTTGTGTTAATGAAAACTGTTAAATTTATGCTACTTCATATTTGGCATCACTTCAAAACGTCACTGCTGCACTTTGTTAATTTACTTTTGAATTCGTTTCAGTGTATAACAAGAAGGGAGAAATTAGGGAAACTTGAAATCTTGGAAGAGTGAAACTGATGGCTGTTAGAAACAGCAGATCAGTTTGGATTAGGCTATGGATTCAGGATATTCAGCAGAAATAACTTCATCTGTATCCTATGGGATTTGCAGGAAGCCTTAAATCGAGATATGCAGTTCACAGTTTCATCCCTCTTTAGTTGAATCCAGGGCTGATTCCTGGATGGATGGAAATGGTTATTTTCCTTAGCATGTCTGTAGCAGCTTCAAGTTAAGGTCCACCGTGAAAAATGAATATGAATGGTGCTTGCATGTTCACATATACAGTTTAAAAGGTGTGACCCTAGACGTGTAAAGTGTAAAGTATAAATTCTGTATTCTGAAATTAACCTTATGGAGTAGCATCATTATTTTGCTTTCTGCCATATGACAGAAGGTAACGCTCTGTTCCCATGTGTTGGAGCCATTACTCACCACAGATGTACATGGATGAAGGGTGATGTGATATAAGGTGCCAACTTCGGATGGAAGCCAAATTGATCATCAGATTTATCAGACCCTGCATGGTGTCTGCTGAGTTTGCTACTCTGACTGTGGGTTAGATTAACATAGTTTCTGATGGTAACAGTGGTATAATGGTAACATCAGAAATGTGGTCTAAGAGGTAGGGAAGCACTATTCGGGTTACCTCGGGAATATTTTGGTGTAATAAAGGCAGCCTGTAAAGGTGAAGAGGAGATACTTCTTAGGATAGCCTGTGAAGAAAGGAGAAATCTTAAGGAACTGCTGAGAAATCACTATGCTTGCAGTGCTCTGTGTGAGAGTTAGCTGATTAAAACCAAGAGAACATAACTATCCTTGGATCTCTGCCATACCCCAAAGGAAAAGCTAACAAAATCACAAAGTGGATCTTTTTTATGGGATGAGAATCTACTTCCTCTCCACAGAAGCAGATGTCTGCACTGGTGAAACAAGAATAAATTAGACACTGTGTAAAACTCTAAACAAAATGAATTGCTACTAGGAGATTTAAGATTATTTATCCTGGAAGAGATTACATTGAAAGTTCATTTCATGGGAGGGCCATGTGGAGCTGCTCAATGCCATAGCAGTGTGTGGGTGATTTTATGGAGTGGGAATGACTACAAGAGACAGGAAATAAAGAGATAATTATACATAAAGTGAAAGGAATAATATTCCTATAGTCATGTACTTTGTGGTCAGTAAATGATTTTTTAAATTTAGTTATGACTGAGAACGAAACACAAGCAGATATTTGAGTACTAGTAATATTCACCTGTCAGAAGAACCCTCAACCATTTAGGGTAAAGCAAACCTAACCTCAGACACCTTAGAAATGCTCTCATCCTGCTCTAATGCTGATCTTTTCCTTACAAAATAGCATATCATTAGACAGAAGCAAGGAACTGCAATGGCTTCCATTTTTTAAGTTCCTTTTGAAAGACAATGCTATATATATATATATATATATTAATATCACAAGTTCTCTTAAGCCTTACAAATCTTTTAGATAAAGGCCTCAGTCTTAAAAAATCATTGTCAGACTTAAAATTTCATGTTTCCATTAATCACTGAGGGATTCAACTGTTTCAGGATTGCACTCAAAATGACGAAAATAAATTAAGAATGGCTCTGAGTCTGGAGTCTGAGAACTAATAAGTATTATCTCCTAGTGCACCTCAGCAAACAAAAATATGGAAAATCTCTGCTAGAGCTAGAACTAGGAGAACAATGTGTGTAGGTTTTCTTTATCTTTTTCTTCTTTTTTTTTTTGTTCACTGAACCAAAAAATTGGAAAAATCAGTTGAGCTCAAGACAAATCAGAATTTGCCAATGCAATGAACACATTTATTTGGGTCAATTAAGTGTTTTATATAATCTGAACTTCAAATTTTCAAATTATTTAACCCTCTTAAGAATTTTTATTCTTTTAAATTAATTTAAAAAGTGAAAAGAACAATTTTGAAATATGAATTTTAACATTTTCTTTATGAAAAATATCATAATATGAATTTTGGACATCCATGACTGACACCTTTCCCTTATCTTGCCTTTAGTGCAAGCTGCTGTAGAATTTGAACAGATTATTTTTTTCCCTATTGCAAGTTGATCTTTCTTTGTTGAAAAAAAATGCTTACATCTACAGCTTGAACCAATGTAAAAACTAGGTGATTCAAGTTCAGTGGTTCTTGTTTGGGAGGGAGACCATCATGATCTCCTTATGTAGCTATTCTATTGCTAGTCAATGTAAAACATAGAAATAGTCTAAAAGATTGCAACATAGAACATTTTCTTCCTGGAAGAAAAGGGATTGTGCATCCTCCGATTCAATTAGAAAACCTCATAGCCTGATGGCTGAACACGTTTCTTGGTATTTAGGGATCTGGTCAGCATTTCAAATAAGTGATCTGGATCTTCTACTTTTGCTTTCAGCATCATTTTAAAGTAAGACTGCACTGGGCTCTAGGTTTCAAAGAAATTGATATAATTACCTCCACTTTAAGAGTATTAAGAGGGCTTTTTTTCCCTCTGACTCAGGGCTGTGTAAGCTGTGTGGATAGGGGCAGGGTCTCCCCCGCAGCATCATCTATGCCCAGCTCCAGCAACTAGGCTAGCAGTCTAGTGGCTTCTTCCTCAGGCAAAGAATGTTTTATAGCCAGTCCAGTTTTCGAGAATGCTGTTTGGAGAGTGTTTGTCACTGAACACTAGATTTTAGATTCCACGCAAAAGGCCAAATAATTAAATGCACAGAAGACTGAATGCAGTCCTGAACTTCTAGGTGCAATCATCTGTTGAGTCTAAGTGCTAGTCTTTACTCATCCACTTTGCAAATTGTCAGTCATTTATGAGATGATAGTAAATATGAAAGTTAAGACAAAATACAAAAACTTATGTCACTCTTGATAAAGGACAAAACATTTCTTCTCATCTCTCCTGTTGAGAAACGCTAGTGGTAGGGTATACTGTAGGAATGGTGTTTTGTCTACCCCTTCTGCTTCCTTAGTAACCTGTACATAAAATCAGAACCATTTTGCTGTATGTAAAATTGGAACCATTTTTCTAAGTTTCATATGATCTTTTAAATTAAAAAAAAAATAAAAATAATTGTTCCTGGTCTTTCACTTATTTTTGAAATATCTCTAGAAATAAAAGACACGATGTGTCATAATTTATAATTTCAGAAGTTGCTTAATTTTGCCACCCTTCTTATAAAATTAAGAACTCTTTCTATAAAATGTTCCCTACAGAGCATAGTCAATAAAAGTAAATGAATTGTTTATAGAAGAAAACCACACAATCCGAGATTATAAACTAGTTTGATTTAATGAATCAGTGGGAGAGGAAAATACTGAAATATTAAGCATAATTTTCCTATCTCTGCATACCCACCCAGACTCAACAGTGAAGTTCTGACTTATTCATAGACCCAACTTGCTCAGTTCTATGTGGCTTTTTTTTTTATCAGTACTACATGAACAGAGAATAGATGTTCTCTAGTAAATGAACCTTTGAAAACAAGTAATATATTTTCATTTAAAAGGAAAGAACAAAATAATCTATTGTGGGTATTTATGAATTCCATATGGTTCCTGTTACTATTTTGTACAAGACAGTAGAGGTAGGAGAAGCTACAGGTTTTGTCAGTCTGACCTTCAGAGGTCCTTGAAAGGAATGACTTGTCTGCAATGCAAAAATACAAAATGAAAACAAGCGGTTGCGGTGTAATATAGATAAAGACACACTATTCCAGACAGATTGTATTGAGTGGAGTAGTGCTAAGAAGGAAAGTAACTCTTAATGTTACAGTTATGCAGGACTGTTACTAACCAGGCCATACTGTTCCAGCAGAGGTCATTTTCCATCTTTTTATAGCATATGCTTATGTTAACAGGTTTATATAGTCTTACATGTACAAATGTAGTAACAATTTCCAACACAGTTTGGAAATGTGCTACATCATAGACAGGACTTGTTAGAAAACCAATGTAGGGCTTAATAACCTGGGAATGGGTACAAAGGATTGGATTACACAGGACTGGATTTACCTTAACTGCAATGTTTGAGGTCTCTTTTGAAAGCTTCCAAAGTTCAGATGAGTTTTGGTCAAGCCTCCTTGTTTGGGCATCTATGCAATAAAGACTCTGCCTTGGAATTTAAGAACCTAGCTAATGGCGTTAAGGACAGTAATAAAAGTTTCAAACTGCCGTCTGTCAGCCAAAAGAAGTAAAAAGCAGTCAGAGTTTACTGAAGAGAACACCAGGCAATAATTGCGGGTATGAGAATACCCAAGGAGTAGATTATTCAGGATCTGTAACAAGCTTTCTGTTTCGGATACTATTTGGTCACTGTTACACTGCTACATTTTTGTCCACAAAGTGGACAATGTGTTTGAAAGAGAGAACACAACTTTGTACCGACCTAATGTATGCACCACAGCACTTACAGTTAATGCAAATAAATGAAAAGATTACTTTTTTTAAAAAGTATGTCAACCCCCCCTGTGATTTCCAGTAATGCTGTTGAGGTAGAAAGGAGGGATGTGCTCCATTTAGAAAGCAAAAACTGAAGTGAGAGTGCTCAGTAGATGTCATGTCCTACCAACTTGGTGTAGATATGTGCAATATGCATGTTATAATGGGCAGAGCAGGTTCGTTTTTACTGGCTGCAGCATCATTGACCCCCCAGGGAGATGTCCAACGATCGACCATTACAAAACAGTTATCTGACAGAAGACAGAAATGCTCCTTGCCTGCAGAACCTGATGTGCTTCTCCTACTTGAGACACTGAGAAGAGTGTTTTAGGAAACTGTGAAAAAAAAAAAAAAAGGGAGAGCAAAGAAGCAGAGGAAGAATAACAGAAATCAAAAGGCTGATCTTGTCAAACTATGCAAGGAAGACAGTGCAGGAGTATTTGCTTATACTCATGTGTGGAAAAGTTCAGCTATAACTTGTTAAAATCAGGATATCAACAGGGAACACATATCGCATAATATACATGACTGGCAGAATACAAGGAACCTGTTAATCTGACAGTTGATCTAGTCACTTAATATTTTTGTATCTTGCTCCTGAATGTTTAAGTACTCATGGCATGGAAAGAAACGTGCAGACCTGTCTTGAAAGATGTTTTTTGCTAAATGCTGTTTTGAATAGTGACATATGTGAAAGCAGCAGATGGTCTCACACCAGTTTGAGTGAAGAGGTCTGTGTCATAAAATCAATGTCTGCAGATTAATGCTAGTAAGAAAAACTTGGTAGAAATTTTGGCCAGAAACACACATTTGAAAGGTCTATGGAGGCTGAGCTATTTTCTTAGCCCCCTGAGTGTTTCGTCTTGCTAATGCCTTAATCAGCATTAAAAAACCTGCAGTTGGCCAGTGGATCACTTGGTGAATACCTATCCTAAGAGCTCTTTTTTTCAAACTGACACAAGTTGTTTGTATATTGCTTTAAAGCAATAAAGGACTTCAGGGCGAAATACAATCAGGTCAAACTGGCTGTGCAATGTTGTTGTTTGCTAGAATGCTTTTGTGACCAGCTTTGGGCAGCTGAGGTTGTAATTTTTAGAGGAAAACATAGGTCTAGCTATCTTTCAAGGCTTCCTTCACTACAGATAGGCCCTAGCAGCTTCCAGCTATCCTGTCTTGTCTGCAGG